>VWZG01003888.1:157668-530888 GCA_013396735.1 Grallaria varia | reverse complement strand
CGGCGGCCGGGCCGGCATGCATCCATCCCCGCCCGCGGCCGCGGCCGCTGCCCTAGCGGGAATTACAGCCTCTCCCAGCCAGCTGCCAGCATGATTTCATCTGCTGGAGGATTTTTGCATCTGATCGCTTGAGGTTTTGTTGTTGTTGTTTTTTGTTTTGTTTTTTTTTTTTCCCTCCCTCTGTCTTTGTTTCCTTCCCCCTTTCCCCCCCTTCCCCTCCCTCCATTCCCCCTTTCCTCCTCCTCCTCTTTTTTAGAAGCAGCAATCGGAGATGGATGTCTCTCTTTGCCCTACCAAGTGCACTTTCTGGAGGGTATTTTTGCTCTGGAGCATTTGGGGAGACTATCTGCTTTCGGTGCTGGCTTGCCCTGCTAATTGTCTTTGCAGCAAGACAGACATCAATTGCAAGAAGCCGGATGATGGGAACCTCTTCCCTCTCTTGGAAGGGCAGGATTCAGGCAGCAGCAATGGCAACACGAGCATCAATATCACGGACATCTCAAGGAACATCACTTCCATGTAAGTGGGGGTCCCCCGGGCTCCCTCTCCCGCGGCAGGGTGCGGGCTGGGTCGCCCGTGCGGGGCTCAGGTGGCCCCGGCATCGCTGCGCTGCCTGGGCTCAGTCCGGCTCCCCGGGCAGAGGACGCAGATCCGGCTTTTCCCTTATTCCATCTCCCCCCCCAAAAAAAAAAACCCATAAAAAGCCCAGCAACAGTTTGTCGACGGCTTAAGAGGAATAAAGTAAATGAGATCTGATTCCTTAGCAGGAGAGAGAGCAGCAGGCAAAGATGCTAAAGCTGCTGCTTCCTTTAACTGTTTGCTCCTGCGAGGGGAGGGGGGACGCTACAGCCACACATCGCCAAATATGTACCCAAATTGGGCACGAAAAGCAAGTTCTGAGCTGCCTTTTCATTCTGAAGACTTTGGGTCTGATTAGAACGTCATTATTTTTTACATGCCCCCTTCCCTGAGTGTATCTGGGGATCTGCGGTTTGGCCTTTTTGAGGGGAGGGGAAAAAAAAAATAGGACAGTGAGACGTCCCTTAGGTAGCTTATTTAGCTCGCATTGTTATAATTTTGCAACTTGCCGTGGCGCTGCGAGAGGATGTGTGCGTTTTTCGGCTCGGGGTGGTGGTGATGGGGAGAAGCATCGGAGCAGGGGGATATTTTTAGTTGAGCACTTTGCGTTTGTTTGCATGCTTGTTTATCTGGAAAATCAACTTGAAGTTGCATTATCCTTGTTTGGAGAGGCAGTTAGCAAAGCCCATGTTAATCTCATCAGCGTGAAGGCAAGAAAGGAATATATTTCCTTCTCCTGAATCCATCATGCTGTGTGTGTGTGAAAAAAAATTCCTCATCGCTTCCAATCTCTGCTCTTTATTTTGCAGTACATTTTTGGGTGAGATGAACTCTGAGCCATTTCATTATTCTAATGCTAATTGAAATGTGAGCATTTAGGGAAATGCAGCCCCCAGAGCAAGTTGCCAGTGGGAGTTGAGCAGGGAAGAGGTGGAATCCTTTATTCTGGCAGTTAAATGCAGCAAGGTTTGAAATGAGTAATGGAGGGTTGTTTATTTATTTATTTTTTTCACCTCGATGGTATGGTTGCATGAAGGGAGTGGGCTCTGGGTCTCTTCCTGAGGCTGTTTTATTTGGTCAGTGCAATTGCAGCAGAGCCATGGAGTAATTGCAGTGCCTCTTTTGCAGCTCTGCTCGTCACCTTTGCTGGGTAAAGATGACGGGAGCTGCTTTCCCCGCTTGCTTACAGGTTCATGCGATGCCCAGGCAGGTTTTAATCAGGTACCACTGACCCTGAACACCCATCCCTGCCTTCCCCTTGCCAGCAAACCTCTGCAAACCCGGCAGGAATGGGGAAAGTAAGGGGGGAAACTAATGCAATGCTCCCCTTCTAATTGCCCCGTATTTTTCCTGAGTCGTGGTGCTGGAGTGTTTTCTCTGTGATGCTGGAGGGATGAGGGTGATGCTGGGGAAGTC
The DNA here is from genome assembly GCA_013396735.1 of Grallaria varia. Lineage (NCBI taxonomy): Eukaryota > Metazoa > Chordata > Aves > Passeriformes > Formicariidae > Grallaria > Grallaria varia. The sequence continues at coordinate 528,893 of VWZG01003888.1, read as the reverse complement.
GGAGAAACTCATGTCTTTTCCCTGTGCTCGCTGTTTGTTGTGGTTTAGTTTTAACCCTTTGGGGGCCGGGGAGCAGCAGGGAAGGCTGGGAAGGGTTTGGAAGCCACCGGCGTAAGTGTGTGTTGTCAGATGTACAGACACATCTGAACTGCTGTGAGAGGTAGTATTACATGAGTCCTTTGTGCCCAGAAAATGTCTTTACTGCTTTGGAATTGAAAAATGCTGATAAGCTGTCCGTAAAAAGCAGAGGGAAAAAAAAAAACAAAACAAAATGGACAACTCCAGAAACAGATCTTGGGTATTTCTTTTGGACAGAAGCTCCTTTTAAGTTGGGGAAGGAGAAGAAGGTGCCAGTTTTGCTGGAATTTGTATGCATCTCTGCTCCACACTGAGCAAAGCACATTCCCTCACCCCCTGCATTGCTTCTGGCCCCACACCTCCCTCCTCAGGCTTTGGCAGGGCTGAGGCACAGGGCTGGGGTGAACCCCAAAATGCCACGGAGGGCTGGGACTGAGCCCCAGTGAAAACTTTCCCCAAGGATCTGTGCTCAGTGGGAAGGCAGCTGTGGTTTGTAGGAGATGCTTATGAGAGCAGAGGGATGGTTTGTGTGGTAGGGATGCTTCCCAGGAAAGGAGTCACTGCTGTGATCCAGGGTTGAACCATGTTCATGCTCTTGTCTGGGAGGCATCAGGTCCTGCACCCTTCCAGGCTGATGTCAGGCCTCTCCTTGACAGCCTTGACATCATGGGTGCTGGGATGAGGGTGCCTCGAAGCCCAGCCTGGTCATCGCTGAATCACTCCGTGCATGCGACTGTGATTCAGCTGGGCACTGAACAAGTGTTTCCTCTGCTTGCCAGGCTCACCGGGGGCTTGGCCTCGTTAGGCAGCTTGCCTCGTTTGGGGGCAGCCAGTGGGCAAAAGCGTCTTCTCCCACTGGGCTGGGGGGTGAGTAGGGGAGGCTCAGCCCTGTCCCTGTGGCAGGGGGATGCGATGCCCCATGGACCCTCGGAGAGTTGGTGGTTGCTGCTCCATCTTGTTGCTGGTGAAAAAGCAGATGGAGTGTGGGGTGGTGAAACAATCCTGGGCCCAAGCAGAGCCTTATTCATGTCCAAAAGACAGCTCAGCTTTGAAATCAGGGTTTGGGAGTTGCTGATGAAAGACTGCCAGTGCCCGTTCAGAGAGCTGGATAAAGAAAATTATGAGCCATCTTGGAGGGCTTGTCCATCTTACTCGTTTGAGCCAGAGCAAGACCTTTCCATGCCAGCCCACCCCAGCCTGGCATTGGGGGCTAAGCCATCAGGGTTATATCACTTCTCAGCAGCTGATGAGACCCCCAAGGCACGGATGACAGAAGATGCCCAGGAGACACCCAGCCAGTAGTGCTGCCCAAGGAGGCTGGTGGGACAGGCCAGTCCTGTGGGTTCCCTCAGTGTGGTACCCCACCATCAAGCCTCCCATTGCACCCCTCAAATGAATGGCCTTTGCTTCAGTTGCTGGTGGTTCTGGCTTCCCACCTATCCTCCTTTTGGTAAAAGTGGAGTGTGTGCCCTGGATGGGCTGGAGGGTACGGTGACACTCAACTTCCGTGCAAATCCAGGCAGTGCCAGGTTAATGGTGAAGCAGGGAAAGGGCAGGTGGTTCCTGCCCTGAGATAGAGTGGGAGGTTGTGTTGGCTGATTTCCCCCTGCCCTTTCTCCTGCCCAGAAGCTTACCCAATTTTGGATTGCATCCTTGGAGATGCAGCTCTGCACACAGATCCCTGTGAGAGCTGCCAGTGGTCCTGTCTAGCTGGGAGGCCAACTTAGATTGGCTGAGATGTCTCCAGTTTAGGCGTGTGCTCTGTATTTCCCCCTCCTGATTTTGGGAGAGGACATCATGGGGCTGGGGTATGTCCATGCCATCGCTTTTCCTGGTGCAGCTGGGTGGCTTTTGCTGTGTCCCCAGCCAGGTGTGACTTACGAAAATGCTCAAGCTGCCCCCAATCCATCCTCACCCATGCAATGTGGGGCTCCATTCATTGCAAGACCTCCCCAGAAAAGACCAGACGCTCAGGGAGAACTTTGGTCCTGGGGATCTGCAGCACAGAGCCCCTTCCTGCCCCTGTGTACTGGGCAGCTGGGGTGTTTGTCACTCCGGGTCCCCAACCATGGCACTGTGAGGGGCTGGCTGGCACATGGGGAAGCCGGGCTCGCCTGTGCCGCCGCATGTCAGGGTGACAGTGGGTGCCACGTGCCAGGGGTGGGCTGGGCTGGGAGTTACCCTTCTGGCAGCGTGGGCAGCTCCTGCGTGAGCCGGCACCGTGCGTGGGGAAGGACAGACGGAGGAGTTTGCCATCTGGGCCTCCCTACTTCTCAGCTGTTGCTATGGCACTGCAGAGATGCTGCTAGGCAGGCGATGGTGGCCTGCGTTTGTCACCTCTGGGCTTCCTCAAGGTAGGGAGATATCCCTGGTATATAAAATGTTGCTCCTTACCCAGCTTCACCAGGGGAGAATGGGCATTCTTATGGTAAAATAGCCTCAGTGGGTGGATTTTCAGGGTGAATATCTGTGCAGTTCATAGCTGCTTGCAACAAAGTGAGATGAATTCAGAGCAACCCAAGAGGAGGTGGCTTACTGTGGAGCACTGTAGGGTGCAGGATTTATGGGGTCTTGCAGGGCCAAGAGGAAGCATCTTGCCCCCTTCCATGGACAAGAAGAGCATCCTCATTCTTTCCTACTGGGCTGTCCCACCAGCCCACGGCAGCATCCGCTCCATGCCGTGGGCCTGGCCGGGGGTGGGAGAGCCACGTCAGAGCTGGGTGCTGTGGGGGGTGAGCGGCAGCGCAGCCCCCACTCGCTGCGGGAGCTGGGAGCAGGTGGAGTGGGGGAGAGCGAGGGGGTGCTCAGAGCAGCAGCACCCTTTCAGCACCAGTGCAGGGAGAGCTGAGGCACTGGTAATGCTCCTGCGCGCCTGGATCTGGGATGGAGGGGAGAAAGAAAGGCCAGGCATCTTTCTGGAAGGGCTGGAGAGAGCAGAAATTGCTTTGGTGACCTAAACAGCTGAGAAAAGGCCTCTTGTGATGCTCAAGTAGTGACTGCTCTGCTTCACACAATGGGCACAAACTTTTCACCTCTTTGTGAATCAGCCAGTGTGTCCAGTATCCCTTTTGTACTACTCCTCTCCAGAGAGGAAGGGCTCTGCGTTCCCAAAGCCTCCTCTCTCCTGGTCCCAGAAGATTTGGCTGCTGCCATTCAGAAGGTCTCTAATTCAATACAGGTTGGATTTCCTGGGCTCTTGTTCGTGCAGAGAAGCTGTCCTGAAGGATATTAGGATGGGGAAGGTGGGTGCATCATGAGGCTGTGAAAACATAAGAGAGTGCAGAGATGTTTGGGACAAAGAGGTGGACTGAGATACATGGCCTTGATGCCCTAGAGGTGGCTCAAGTCAGGAGCACTGTAACCTCCGTATCCTCCCCCTTTCTCACGAGCTGGCTGTTGGCTCCTTGCCCTGCTCTTACGGTCTTTTCTCTGCTGACCAGTCCTGAAGAGAGGCACTTTCCTGGCACAGGTGATGTCAGGTAGTTCTTCAGGAAGGAGACAATTTTCGTGGCTGCCTGGACTTCTCAGACATTTTCTGAACCAAACATGGACCCTAAACTGCTACCCAGACAGGAACAGCTGGTGACCCAGATGATTTCAGGATGCGTGTGCCATCTCCTTAGCCCACATGTCCTGCAGTGTTTGGGGAGGTCTAAGTCAGCTCTGCCTGTTGGCTTGTCTCCTTGGGACTGGGGAGGTGAGATGGAGATGCTTCAGAACTAGGACAGATGTTTAATGGGACAAAGACAAAAAGTCTGAGGAAGGACCTGCGTGCTGCCCTCGATGGCTTGGAGATGTGTTGTCTCTGGCTAGTGGTTTTTGTAGAGCTCGGTTGGGAGAAGCTCTCTGGGTCTGCTCTACCCAATCAATTCACCCATGTGAAAATGATACTTCTCAGTGCTTTGGCATGAGGCTGCTGGAGGTTTCCCAAAGTGTGACCACCCATGCATCCAGTAAGGCTGGGCTCTTTCAGTGGATGCCCCAAACAGTCCATGAGGTGTCCCATGGGATCGCCCTTGGAGAGCCCTGCGGGTAGATTGTGCTCGGTGATGCTTCTCAGTGCTACCCTGGCACACAGACTTGTCCTGATCAATGGAGTGCCCCTGCTTCGTGCTGCTCATGAGTTTATAGCTGTATTTGGTGCATCTCACTTACGGGGGAATGCAGTCAGGTGGGGGGGAGTGAGCCAACCCCAGAGCCTTCCAGGCTTCCAAAAGTAAATAACAGGGCTTGTAACTCAATGTGTTGTTTCCCAGGCCCTGTGCAATAGCAGTAGTTTTGTGTTTTCTGCAACGAGGGTTTCAACAGGTTTCAACAGGTTGTGCCTTCTAAGCAGGTGTGCTGGACAGCAGCCTGTGGGCTCTGGGCTCCCCCAAATTCCCTCGCTCTTGCTTCTTGCACAGCAAAACTGCCGTCAAGGAGGTGCTGTGGGGCGAGTTTCTTGCTCAGAGGCTGCAGTTTGTGCTGTGGTTGGATATCACAGCACTCTGTGCCCCGCGTGTGGCGATGAGGACTCAGCAGCCTGCTCACCTTCCCCCATGCTCCGGACCCACGAGGGCTACGCACGCAGCGCCAGGACCGTGGCTGCTCCAGGCTGTTCGCGTTATCCCCCGACAAGGAGATGCTCGGCACTGAGGCTGTCTGTGCGGGAGCGCTGGGAAACGAGCCCGTGCCGCAGCCCCGCGGATGTGCCGTCGTGCCCCAGCCCCGCGGATGTGCCGTCGTGCCCCAGCCCCGTGGATGTGCCGCCGTGCCCCAGCCCCGTGGATGTGCCGCGACGCCCGGCCGAGCCTCCGCCCTGCGCCCCGCTGGGGCGGCCGGAGCCCGGCTCAGCCCCGGCTCCCTCTGCTCGGCACATCCTTGGCTCATCCGCTTTTCTGTTCCCATCTAAAGGCGGCTGTGCCGCTAGAGGGCAAGCGGCAGCGCCAGACAGCCCGGCTCCGGGATGCGGGATGCGCGGGATGCGCGGGATGCGCGGGATGCGCGGGATGCGCGGGATGCGCGGGCACGGCCGGGATGCAGCGGCACCGGAGCTGCGCTGAGTGCGGGAGCGCCGGGGGCTGCGGGGGCTCGGGGGTCGGGCCACCCCTTGCTTGCTGTCACAGTGAAAGGCCTTTGCTCTGGGTGCCCGTGCTGCTGAACCCCTCTTGGGTTCTCACCTGCTCCCTGACTCGGCATCCCCGTCCCTGTCAGTGTCAGATGACCCCCTGGGATCTGAGTGGGTTGCTGGGTCACAGCTTTCTTTGTGCTGCTGCTGTGGGAGGATGTGGTCAGTGCACCCCTATGGCTCTTAAACCAGTGCTGTGAGAGATACAGCCCCAGCCTGTCTGTGAATTGAGGGGATTTGCAGCTTTTTGGAAGTTGGTGGCCCAACCAAAGCGGGTGCAGTGAGAAGGTGTTTCTGGGCAAGAGGTGTCTGGTCCATGGAGAAATCCTGGAGGTAGAGGCAAGAGAGCATAGGCTGAGAGCTGTCTCTGGAGGCTTCCAGAGTAGGTGCAGTGCTTTTTGCTCCTCTGATTAACCCTCTGCCGCACAGGTTGGATGGAGTTTGGAGGGCTAAAGAGGCCACGTGTTCTTCCCCAAGGGAGGAAGGCTGAGAAGAGCCTGGTGTGAGATAGAGCAAGGGTGAGTGGTGGCAGGAAGGTGTAGCATCCTTCACGTGCAGCTCCTGTGGTATCTCATCCTCTCTGGCAGATGGGCCGAAGATGGACCGGTTATTTCCCTGCTGGCTATTGCCAGTTACTGCCAGCATGATGGAAGGGCTGTGACACCCAGTGGTCCCACAATGCAACAGCAAATGGGCCCCCTGTGTCATGGCAGGGGTGATATTTGTGTGGATATAGATGTGTGTTGGGCTGTGGGCTGTGGACAGGAATTCAGAGCCATGATACTGCTCAAGGCCTGGGCTTCACTTCAGTTGAAGAACAGGAGACTAAAATCTGTCTGACTTGCCTTGGAAAGCTGCATTTGAGTCAGTGGCCAGTACCCCACCAACCTTGCTGTGCTGTGTCCTTGTGCATCCCTACCCTCCATGTACCACCTCGATTCTAGATCCTGTGGGACTGGGGGTTCTGCCCTGTTCCCCTCTGCGTGAGACCTGTCACCCTGCATGCCTAGAAGAGTAGCACCAGGAAATATGTGCTGTATTTTGACCTTATTTTCATGTGCTATAGCAGCTGAGGAGCTGAAGGAGAAGCCAGAACCATGTGTACAGCCAGCTTTCCTCCAGCTGACACACAGTGCTTTGGTACAGTAGATAATGGAGCATGGTAGTGACCATTCCCTTCCTCTGCCCATCCTCCAGCATGTGACATGACCCCCACCTTTCCCTTCTGTCAGCTTTGGTCTGCCTAAACAGAAGGAAAGTTGCCCTTTTAATCCAAAACAGAAGTCCTGCCGGTGGAGCAGAGAGGTCAGGAAGGATTCCCAAGGGAGTGTGATGGTGTGACAGCACAGATGTGCAACTCAGGGTGCTTATTCCTGATTATGGTGCTTGTTGCAGTGGCAACTGAGTGGTCTTGGGATCCCAGAGAATCATTCAGAGAGATGCTGAGCCCAAGTGCTATTCCCCATGCAGCCTCTTCCCTGCAGCTCTCCTACATCTCCATGCTGAGCCCAGTTGTGCTGGGAAGGGGACAGAGCACTGGTGCCTTTGCTGGCTCCCCGCACTGTCCCTGGGGGACTGAGAAGTGGGTAGGAGCAGATGTGAGCATGGTGAAGCCCTCATCTTCCTATGTCTTGCAAGACTGTCCCTTAACTAGCTCTCACAAGGAGGTTCCCACTAAGAAATGTTAATGTGGAAATGCTCAAACAGATGCTGGTAATCTGAGTGCTGTTGAGGACCCTGCATGCTCAGGGGTTTGCCAGGATAAATTAGGAACGAGTGCTCAGCTGAGCCACAGTGATGCCAGGCTCTCACTCCTGACCCTGCCGGGATATGGAGCCATGTGGGGGAGAGCTCGGGTGCTTGCAGCTGCTGACTTTCCTTCTGCTTCTGGAACAGCTCTGACCTCATCCCCCATCCCATGCTCTCCGTGGAAATGCTGTGCAGTGACCTGGGCTAGGAACAAGGAGTCCTGGCTCTCCAGTCTGTGATCCAGCTGTGCAAATGCTCCCTTGGGCTGCCTGCCCTCCTCCTGTCTCCTTCTAGCCCAAGCAGACAAGGCCAGCTTGGGCATCCCTCCTGTCCATCCCAGCACAGATGGGATTGCCTTTAGGGAGCTCTGTGATTTGTGTGGCTGAAAAATTATTCTTGTCCCCCCAAACTCTTGCCTCCAGTATGCAACTGGGTATTCCTGGGGCAGTGATATGGGTCCTGAATTTGTCTGTCTCCCGCCTTGCCTGCGCTCTCCCAGCCAAAATATATCCCAGGAAAAGTAAGGTGAAAGCCACCCAATCACTTGGTGGCTGCTGCTGAGCAGCCTGTGGAGCAAGCGAAGTTCAGGGCTTGGAAAGATCCAGTCATGGGATCAAGGATGCTGCATGTTCCCAGCTCCCCGGTCTGCCAAGAACATCCCTTCCTCCTGGGACACTCTCTGTGCCAGTTCAGAAAAGCTGAATATTACTGTGGACTGTTTCCTAGTTTGAGCCTCACCAGGGCTCTGGACACATCTGTGCTGCCAACCATCTCACAGGCTGCCCCAGGCTCTGCAGGGGAGAGGGCAGAATGACACCGAGCTGGATCAGGGCTGGAGCAGCTCCCTTGGGAAGTACTGCGCCCCTCATTTCAGGTTGGGGCAGATGCTGAAGGGTGCAAAATCTGAGCCCGAGGACTGCATGTGGTGCAGGGGTGCTCTTTGGGTGGGGAGGGGACTCTACACCAGGGAGCTGTGCAGGGCTGGCACACCAGGGGTTAATGGTAAGGTGCCTGATACAGCTGGAGCCAATTTGGGAGAGGCAGAGCCTAATGAGGCTGAAGAGGTATCAGGTGGGAGAGCTGAGCTGTGGGCGTTGGGGTTTGTGTGTGAGGGAGGTAGCAGTTGCTGCTCCTCATAAGACGCTGCTGTGGTGGTTTCAAGAAGAGGAGCTGGAACAAGGGTGCCCTCAGGTAGGAAGCTTGTGTGGGTTGCCTGCCCTGGCTCTGGGCAGACAGGAGGGATATGGGTGTCTGTAGCTGGTTGCTGGAGCAGCCCTGTGTGGTGGTAGGCTGTGGTGATGTGTGCTGTCTGTTGCTGCGTCCCCACACCATTTTGTGGGTTGATCCTCTGGCCCTTTGGAGCACAAGCCCTTGGCTGTAGCTGAGATCCCATTTCAGGGCGGAGAGGCACCTCTTGATGCCCAAATTCTGCCTGGAAATCAGCCTCTCTGTGCCTTGCCCTGCCTGTGCTTTCCCCCAGGACTCGATGGCTGAAGTGGCTGGTGCTCCCAGCCTCAGCCATGCCTGGTGTTGGTTCATGTTGCAGATAAGCTCTCCCTTCCAGGAGGGATGGTGGTGGGATCCTCAGGCTTTGCCCTAGGCTTGTTCCCAGCCCCAGGCAGATTGCCCAGTGCACTGTGGGCTGCCCTGGCCCCGAGGGAAGGATCCCTGCCTTCCAAAAGGCATGGGTAACATAGATTTATTTATTCAGAGACTTAATTAGCATCTTTAAATATTAAATAGTAAACAAACTGCGTCTAGTGGGATCAACATTTACAAGCAGGGATTTTTATTTTCTTTCCCCTCTCTGGGACATGCACTTGTTTTTTAAGTGTTTGGGGAGGAGCAGCTGTGTGTGGGCTCTGGCTGATGGGAGAGGGATGGACCCACAGCCCCACTGGTGAAGGAGGGGGAGAAGACAGGGATGAAGAGACAGGAGGAGTGGGGAAAAATGAGGCAGAGAAGCAGGGGTGTGTGTTTTGAGCGTTGATGTTGGGGAAATGCTGAGCCAAGTGCTGGATTTTGGCACTTCACTGTGGGATGTGTCATTCTGTCTGGGCAGGTGGAAGGGGACAGGCAGGAGATGGAGGTTCCTGCCTCAGCACAGTTAATTGCAATCAAAAGGTGGTGGTCCCTGCAAGGGAAGGTGGTTTGCAGCTGATCTGCATCCCATTATCTCTGCAAATGGAGGCCTGCCTGGTAGCGGATTACACTGGGGGTTATTTATTGGCAAAGCACTGTACAGTTTTAATTTTTCCTTTTTGCTTATTCAGGCTTTAGCTCCAGAGGAAAATAGCCTGGGGTGGCTTTGAAATGGATTCTCTCTGCCCCATTAACTTATTCAGTGAGTTTAATGGGCCTTTTTTTCTCTGAGCCTTGAAGCCATCATTAAAAGGCAGAGATTTATAAAAGCAAAGATACTCCTGAGCTTTAGTCAAACTTTGGGGGAGCTGGAGGGGGGCAATGGTGTTGCTGCTGTCTGTGGTTCTGGTAAAGATGTGAGCTGGGTGCTGCTGTTGTGCCTCTCTGGAAGTTTTACACAGATAAGAGAACCAGGTTGCTTGGGATGCTGCCCGTGTGTCTTTGCTGAGGAGCTGTGGGATCAGCTGGGCTGTGCTGGAACCGAGTCCTCACATGTAGCAACCAAATGTTATTTGGGTTCCTACGTGTTGGGGTATTGCTCAGTGTGACTTGTAACCTGTCTGAGCTGCAAAGCTGCTTTTCACCAGGCTGAGAGAGAGAAACTTTTTCTCTTACCTTGTGTAGGCTGCTCACAACTTCATTTCTGTCTCGTTTGTGCCATGCTGGGACTGGGCAGTGCTCAGTGCTTTTATGGGTGCTTCTGGTCAGTGCTTGGGCCTATTTGTTCCCCTTATTCCCTCTCTCTGCTAGTGGCAGGGGTTCTATCACACACCTCTGCTGAGCAGCCCAGTGCTGCAAGAAACTGGGTGTCCCCTGTAGGGATTGCCCTTGTTTAGCATGTGGCCTCCTCTATCTGTTGCAAAATAGGGGAGTGCCTGAAGAATGCGGCTGAGATTAAATGTCTGAATGAATTTCCTCTTTTTTTGGCTTTTCTAGGACCAATCTCTCCCCTTTTTTGTTTTGCAAGTCAGACCTGGTGTCTAGGAGCATGCAAGGCATGGGTTGATGTGTCGCCTCGGGGCACCCTCATGCTGGCATGGCTGAAGTTTTGGTCCCCAGGCTGTGATGTGCTGCAAACCTCACTTCTGGGTGGGCAGCTTTCAGCTTGTGCCACTGGCAGGGCAGAGCTCGGGGACAGCAGGGTGTCCTGGCTTGCTCCTGAACATTGTTTCCTACTGGGGTGGGCAGAGGCCAGTCGCAGTGTCCTCCACAGGGAGGATGTCACAATGTGGTCGAGTTTCTGTGCTGGGACAACTTTTGTTATATGTTTCTTTGCTTTTCTTCCTTCATGTGCAGCTCTTCAGGTTGGCCCCTGCCAGTGTTATCAGGCACGTGTCTCTGTGCCCAGCCTGGCATCTGCCAGTGCAGGAATGCTGCTGGTATGAGTCTGGGCAGGGAGGTTTGTGGCAGCTGGAGACCCAAACATGCTGCCACCCATCGTGTCTGTGCCATGTGTTGAGGAATGTGTACCCATCCCCTCCCCTGCCCTGCTGCAGTCCAGGAATTGGGGAAAGGTGCTGCGGGAGTGGGAAAGGACCTGCCTGCCCAAATCCAGGGTCACATGTGTGGGGGTGACCTCAGTCCCTGGCTCCTGCTGGATGCCAGAAATGGCTGGAAAATGGGACTGGAGTCTGGGTGATGTGACTTGTGTGTGTCTGTGATGGTGGCCCTGGGACTGGCTCACCTTCCCTGCTGTGGGATGGAGGGATGGCAGACCATGACCCCTGCCTGCTTGTCGCCAGCCTGGCAGCCCCGTCCCAGCATCAGTGAAGAGTCTTGGCAGTGGGAGAAATGCTGCTTCTCTGCCAGCGGATGGGCTGGATCAGACCCTGGTAGGGAGGGACTGTAGGGCTTGCCAGGAGGAAGGGCTTCCAGCTCCAGGAGGAGATGTCTGAGGGTTTGTTTGTAGCTTCCCTGGAGGCACTAACCACCAGGACAAGCCTTGGAACACTGCCTCGGGGCAGCAGCGGGACTGGGAGATGCTGGAATGACCCTGGGAGTGCTGTGGCCAAGCGGAAACCAGCTGCAGCATGCGGCCACGCTGGGGCAGGGATGGTTCCCCATGCTGGCCTGTCTGTGACCTCCAGAGCAAGGGGGAGGCTCCTTACAGATGCATCAGCTCCTGTGTTCCTCCCCAGGTCACAGCGGTCAGGAGAAGGAGATGCTCAATTCCTAATAAAGACCCATAAAACGCACTTCTCCCCTGCCCCTGTAAATCCTGGCCTCTGTGCTACCTGCTGTGTAAATTGCTGCTGACCCTGTAAATCACCCTCTGCTTGCTCTGCCTTCCTTGAATGCAGCCCTTCCTTGTAAATCCTCTGTCCCCATTAGTTTTCCTCTGCACACCCCCTTTCTCTGCCTGTGCTGTAAATCCTGAGTCCTGGTGAGGCTGAGGGGATGGAGGGAGGGTGCAGTGATGGGGGCATGGAGGGCAGCCATCCTAAGATGGGTTAATCCCTCCCGACACCTCCCCCAGGACTCACTTGCCAGTGGGAGCTGGTGGAGGACGTTCTGCCCGGCTGCCTGCAGGGAAGGTCATCCTTGTGCTGGAAGCAGGGCTGGGATGTCATCTTCAGCTGGGCAGCAGCCAGCTGGCTGTAAACTGGAGGGTGTTGGTATCCCAGCCCTCAGAAGGGCTCCTGGAGAGAGTTGCTCCCCTAGGACATGTTTCTGAGATGTAAAAATAGTCAGAGCAAAGAGAAAATCTCCCTTTATCCCTTGAGTGCTTGGGGTCATGCCATAGCTTAGCTTCACCATGCCCCTTTTTAAGCTCTCTTCAGTAACCATTGAAGGAACTGCAGGCAGCAGAGGTCCCTTGTGTGATGGAGAACCATCACCTGGGCTTCTGCTGGATGCTGATGTCCTGTTTTGAAGCCATGAGTTACTGAGGTGACCATGCTGTTGGTTTTTATTTTTCCCTTTATAATGATGCTGGGACAGTGTATAGTAGGTGAGGCAAGGTCTCTCTGGCAGAGACCTGACCTGATGGAGGTATAGGAGGCCAAGCATGGGGCCATCAGCTCAGTGCCATGATGTGGCTGTGACTGTGTGTGCAAGGGGAGGTGTGGCTCCCTTCAGGGGAAAGGCTTGTTCTTGATGCAGGCTGACAGGGCTGCTGCTTTGCTGTGATTCCATGGGGTGTCCCGAGGGTGTGCATGGCATCTGGCACCCCGGCAGGGTGTTGCTTGGTGTACAAATTACTGAGCCTTTCTAAGTCTTAGTGAGCAGAAAGCAGTGACACTCCAACACAGCTGCCTTCTTGCTCCTAATGAGCAGGAGTGAGTGTTATCCTGGAATGCAGGAGCAGCTCTGCCCTGTCCCACTGGGGTCAGTGGAGCACACAGCAGTGGATGCACAGTCGGAGCCACGGTGGGGTCACCCATGGGAGTGTTTTGGGATGGTGCTGTCTGAAAAGCTGCTGTGGGCACACAGGGTTTAGAGGGTTCTGCTTGGCTCCCTGGAGAGGAAGATGCTGCAGGAGAACTGAGTGCCTGGTGATGTGGCTTTCTGAGTGCCCTAATCCTCAAGGGATGAGTGGGGAACTGAGGTACCAGCCTAGGGCAGGGGAGTGCAGTGCAGCCTTTCCTGACCTTTCTCTGCAAGCCCCAAGCCTGGAGGAGCTCCTCAACTGCCTGAGTGGTTCAGGATTTAGTTTATGGTAGTCCTGGCCCTAACCCAGCACGGACTGTGTGTGTCGTCTGGAAAGGCGCTGACCCGTGTCACTTGCAGCTCAGATCTGCCTGACTGCCCAGAGTGTGGCTGCCAGAAGACTTGCAGGAAAAACATGGTGATGTTCTGGGATGGCTGATTCAGGCATTAATATCAACTGTTGTTGATGCTCTGCCCTGTACCTGAGCTTGACCCAGCTGGGTGTTCCCTTTATACCTTTCTCCTGCCACCAAACATCCCTTTTTTTTTTTTTTATTAGTTTTTCTTCTGTATCATGTGTCTGAGTTGTGTGTTAACACTGGGCTTATGATGCTGCTGTGGTCTGGCTTTGGGAGGAGGATGGAGATGTGTTTGGTGCGAGCACAGGGATGCAAACAGCAGTGGGAAGGCAGGGGGCAGCGGAGGAGAGCAGAGGCAGATTTTCAAAATCCATATAAATGGCAAAAATAAATTTCCAGCAAACGCTTCCAGTCCTGCAGTGTTAAGAAAGTGAAGCACTAGAGGATAAGGAAGGCATGAGCAATAACAGCAGGGATTTAGGAAGAATAAATCTTGCCAGACAAACCTGATTGCTTTTTCTTTTTGATGGAATCACAAAATTAGTGGCTGAGCAGAATGTGGAAATCCTAATATATTTGGATTTAGCAAAGCATTTGATACAGTGTCTCACCAAATCTTACTCTCAAAATTAGTTCAGTTTGCCTTGGATATGACGCTGCCAAATGGACTGAGAACTGGCTTAGGGCCCTAAACTAGCAGTGATGGGCTGTGTTTGGGGAGAGGGGGAGCTGTGGGAGCAGAGCTATGACCTGGCTATCCTTACTGCAGAAAATAAAACCAAAACAACAGAAAACCACCAAAATAAAAAACACCCTGGCATGGGTCTCAGCTTGAGGCACTTTATTATGGGAATATTGACAAACTGGAGAGAGTTCAGAAGCAAACAAAAGGGTGGAAAAAAGGCATCAGAGGGGTCGGATTACCCTCAGAGGGAGGCTGAGGGCTGAGAAAGTCCCAGGACTGGAGGCATTTTGGGGAGAAGCAGGTGGTGGCCAGTGGGGCCAGGATGAATATTTGGGCTGTTGTTGGGATCTGGCAGCGAGCACCTCAGTGCTTTCGCCCCCGCGCAGCGGACACTCGCTAAGCTGCCCATTTCACGGCCCTTTCCAGATATTACCAAATAAGCCAGGGAGAATATTCACCGTGACTGTCAGAAAGAACATCCCTGTGACTGGGGGAGCTGGGCACGTTTCCTCTGGGAAAGTCTTGAAGCAAGCATGAGATGGCCCTGGGTGCTTTGGGTCAGTAGATGGGGATTTTTCTTGGGTTGTGGGCTTGGATGGGAAGGCAAGAGGTGGTTGTAACTGTCTTGAGGTGATGCTTCCTGCAATATTTATCTGTGCTTCACAGGTATTTATTTATCATCAGGGAAAAGACTGGGAAACAGCTGGAGTGTGGATGTGTCCCCAAAGGAGGGTGGCCAAGTCCCTTCATGTTTAAAAGCTTCTGGAAAGTTTGGTCACTTTGCAGAGGTAGGACAGGGTAGCTTGATGCCACTCGCAGGATTTTAAATGAGTGGCCTGCAGAAGCAGGGAAGGATGAGGTCTTCCAGGAATAGATCCATGAAGGTATCTGTCCAGCATGTTGATCTCTAGGAGTCCTTCAGCACTCATTTGGATCCTGAAAGGGATGCTGAATGTGTGGAGGCTCTTGGCATAACTGCAGCATTCCCACAAGGTGAGGAAACTCCTGACTGTTGGTGAAGGCTGTTCTGGATCAATTGGGTGCTACCAGGGCTATTGCCCCCCACTGCCAGTGGGATGGCTTGGTTGAGTCAGGCTCTTGCATTTACCCTTTTAAACAAAACTGTGCATTTTGATACAAATGCAAATAAACTTTCAGTATGGAAAAGGTAGCTTGTTTTGCATAGGGAGCAGCTACCTTTGTGAGCCAGCGTGGTGGGGCAGGAATTAGCTGGGATGAAAGAGTTAGGGAGAAAGCCATGGATTAGAGCTATGAAGGGCTCCTAGAAGATGGGGTGGCCTTGTGTTGGTGTCCTGGTCTCCCTGGGAGAGCACAGGGTTTCTTCTCTTCTGCATGGTCCTTCAAGTGATCCCCTCTTTTGCATTTCTCCCTGCCCATGACTGAGCCAGTGGAGGGGGTGATGGGATGGGGATGAACCAGGCAAAGTTTGGGAGGTATTTTTAGCTGTCCTAATTGTGGCAAATAAATGCCTTTCTTGCTTGTTGGGATTGAGCTACGGCTAAATCACAACTAGTTCTAATGATGATAATTACCGGATTTCAATATTTATAGAAACGGGTGCTTCCTTCATATTGGCAGATGCTGCTGTGCTCTCACCTTCACAGATCGAAACCCTGGCTCATTATTGCTGCACCTATTTATTTACTTGCACATTTTTAACCCACAGATGGCAACATATGAACAATCTGAAAAGATATGGGCCTGCCAGGGTTGCTGTAGTCTTCGGGCAGAAGCTGTGGGACGAACAGGGAAACATTTCCTGAGCTCCTGACCCCTGGGTTCTTGATTTTTTTTTTTGGGAACTCTTGAGAGATGTTCTCAGGACTGCAAGCTCACGTGGTTCTGCCAGGGCTTAGCCCCCAAAGGGTGGATGTGGCTGTGCTTATTTTTGCGTGTTAGTGCGGTGGATGGTGCCTCCGATCGCTGTGTGCACCAACACACGTACACGCTGTAACTGGGACAGAGCTTAAAGGTGAGGCAGCATGAATGGCTCGACTCCTGTGATGCTGGACTTAAAGAAGCTTGTGGAAAGAGCTCTGGGAACTTCCAGCCTGCAGCAGCAGCACCTTCTGGATGTCTTGGTTTAGCAACATCCCTCCCCAGCGTGGTGCTGCAGAAGGGTAGGCACCTTTAGGAGCATATGGGTGCAGAGCCACATGTGTGGGTGCCACATGTGCCCACTCCCTAAGCCTGGGATGAACGTGCAGATCTTCCCAGGCTGTATGAAACCAGCCCTGTGGGTTGATGACAGCCTGCAGATCCTCACCAATATTCAGACCTGTACACCCATTGGGTCTGAGACTCCCTCCTCGAGCAAGGTGTAGAAAAGATTCACTTATTCAATTTGCTATCTCTCCAGTGCCACATAAGCTGTATTGATAAATTAATCTTATATTGTTGTGACTAAACAGACCTGCAATTTTTTACACTGTGCAGTCTAATCTGTCTTGACAGCTGTATCATTAGTTTATATTTGTTGTAATCTTATTCACTGTGTTGGCTGTGGGGAGTTTTTATCTCAGTCGTTGTGCTGCTATGCAAACAAGGGGCAGAGCTGGTGGCTCTCTGCTGGGCATCCTGGATTGCTGTGGAGTGCTCTGAGGTGCAGCTGGGGTGCTCCCAGGGAGTCACCTGGGTGCCCTCCCCAAGAGTCAGCCCCTGTAGCAGAATCTTCCTGGTAGCAGCATCCTCAGGGCTGGCTGGGCCTCACCAAAGCATCAGTGCTGCTGAGGTTTTGGCAGAGGCCTCCAAGTTCGAGTAAAGACAGTGAAAAGGTGAATGTGGGAGGAATTGCATCTTAAGACATGCTGAAAGTTTTGCTGTGTGATGGGAGATAAGTTTTTTTTTTTTTTGTTTGGTCTGTATTTTAGCTTTCCATGATGCAGGATGGTCCCTGCTCCATCAATGAGATTGCTTCTGGGTTACAGGGGATAAATGGGCTGTGGGAACTGTGACTGAACAGTCTTGTTACCCAAGCCTTTGGAGTTGTTGCATGAGGAATGGTGGTATGTGGTGGCATAATGTCATGAGATGGAGGTGACACTGCCACAAAGTCTTGGGTGGCTGGCTGCTCCCCTGGCTCGAGCTTGGGTTTGCTATCCCTGGTCCCAGTTGTCTCTCTGTTGTGTTTCTAGAGTCCCTTTGCTTTGCATGCAACTCCTTTCAATAACATCTCCTCAAAGCTGTGGAGCAAAATGTTTTGGGCTGGTGCAATGAGATTTCTGCCAGCAGGGAGCAAGAGAGACTGTGTGTTCCCTGGGCATGGGACAGAACAGTGGGAGTGGGAGGTGTTTCAGCTGCTACTTTCTGCGTTAAACTTTGAACTTACTGAATTTGGATGAGAAAGAACAGTTGCCAGAATGCAGATGTCTATTATTTGCAGCATGTCTGACCAAGCCTGGATTGCTCACTCACAGCTCAAGCCCATCCTTCTCTCCCAAGTGCATCCTTTTGGAAAAGCACTTGGGATCTTGGCAAGATGCTCCCAAAGTAGATGTGCACCTTGTAGTCTGATGATGCACATTGTCACTTAGACCTTTGAATAGGGTTGTGCACCTGTAAGGACTGGCAGGGTCCAGCAATGCTCTGTGCTGTGCTCAGGTTCACTCTGGCACCAGTAATGTGCCAGCCCAGTTGTGCCTCATGGTGCCGTGCTGGTGCTGCCTGTGTGCTTCTCCCATTGCAGGCAGGACTGGGAGCAGAGGGGCAGGATGTCCTGTGTGACAGCCCCAGCAGCTTTGTGTAGGGTTGATGGGGGAAGATGGTAAAGCTTGGTGAGATCTGCATGGTGATGTCAGAATTGAGTGTAGGAAAATCCCTGATCCAGGAGAAAAATGCTTGGGAAAACCTCTAACTTGCTTGTTGTTGAGCATGTAGGGATGCTATGAAAGGAATTTCACTTGTGGTGGTCCACAGTGAGTGCTGACAAGGGTCTGGACATGTGACTCTCCGCCGCACAGCTTGGAAACTCACTGCTGTGGTGCCCGATTGCATCGGAGTTGAGCTGCGATTTGTGTGTGATGTGATCTCCAGTTGAGAATGACTGGGGACAGCCCTGGTAGTGTTTGGGATGCATCCTGCATCTTGGAAAGCCTCCTGCTGTCATCTTGTCATGGGCTGCAGCTGGTGATAAGATGACAGATGCCAGGAGGTTGAATAGAGCTACTCAGCATGGCCAGAGGCAGAAGGAGTCCATGCTGTTGGCAGGGGCATCACATCCTCCCTCTCTCCCAGCTGGGTGGGGTGATGGAGATGGTAGTTCCTAGCACTTACCCTAAATCCAGGGTGGATGGCAGCTGCAGTACATCTGCCAGCAAGGTGGTAGCACCTCCCTGTGTGCTGAGTGCTGCTGGCCTGCTGTCCACTCCCATGGTGAAGATGCATTTCCCACTCAACTGGTCTCCAGTGCCTGGGGACCTTGCTCCAAGCTCTAATAGTAAAGGATAATTCATTGTCTGCAAAGACCCTGCCAGTGTTTTCAGCAAGACATAGGCTCACAGTGTACAATCTCCATGCTCTGCAGCCTCAGCTGGGAAGGGGTGACTCAGTGGGTGAAGCAGGTCCATTGGAGCACATAGCAATTGCCCAGCAATGCTGGTCTCTTTGCCTGGGAAAGATTCCTGCTCTGCTCTCCAGCCCTCTTCACAGCACCTGATGGTTGCTGTTCACACCCTGCTTGCTTATTAGCTTCATGTCAGAGCTGAGAGTACAAAGCAGGCAGCAGACGCCTGTCTAGTGTGGTGCATCAGGCTGGTGGCAGGGCCAGTGACAAAGTTCAGCTCAGCTCCTGGTACCCTTGTCTGTGGCCACCTCCTGCTTGAGGTGAGAGTGTTGCTGGGGCAAATTGCAGCTTTTTGCTGTTTGTAACCCTCTCATCCCCTAGTCACTGTGAGAATGTTTCAATTATTATTTTTACCTGTGTATCCCTGGGTGAATTGCAAGTCCCTGCCCTTGACTCCCAGATGAGTCTCACTCATCCATCAGTGCCAAGCTCTGCTTTAAGCTCAGTGCTACTTGGAGTAATCTCCAGTTCTGCCAGTTTCTAGGCACTGGTGTCAACTGGGATCCACAGGGAGTTTTGGCTAGTGCTGCTATGCTCCACCCATACTGATGAGACTATTTCCATAGCAACTACAGGATTTTCGAAGGGGAGATAGGGGAAAGATGTGAAAAGCTGAAAACAACCCAGCTGAAAACCATCATGGGCAGAAGTTGGTCACTGTGGGGGAGCTTTGAGCAATCATATATTGCCTCTCACCCAGAAGTTGCCAGGCTTGGTGTATTTGTGTGGGACTTGTGGCCAGGCAACCCTGATGCTCTTGCCACCTAAAATCTGGAAATGGGAGCTGGTGCTTGTATTGTGCTGCTTGGGAGGGCTGGGATGCCCTCATGGAACAGGTATTTGGGGCTGGGGAAGGGGCAGGAGCATGCAGGGCTGGCTGTATGTTCTCAGGGGAGCCATGGAGGATGCCACAGCTGCTGATGTACAGAATCATTTCCCAAGCTGGTGGCATCACTGTGCTTGTTGTCAGTGAGGTGAATTCAGTGGTGCTGGGGGCTGTGTCAGCTCAGGTCGAAGGTGGAGGTTTCTTACACCTGCCCCTGCTTTTTTACAGCGCCCAGAGCCATGGGGAGGGAGCTGCAGCTTCTGGCCTTGGAGCATCCAGTGCTGCTTTGGTTCTGAGCTCCGCCCTGCCCTCTGTCCTCATGCTACTTCCTTCTCTGCCTTCTGTCCTCACTGAGAGCTGGCAAAACAGCTGGAAAAGCTGTAAATGATGATTCTGGGGCAGAAAACTTTTGTAATCTGATGACAGTCGCAATCCTGGCATGGGGACACTGACTCAGAGGCTGAGTCTGAGCCTTGGCATTGCAGTAGGGGAGATCAAAGACTGGCTTGACCCAGTGCTGCTGGAGATATCTGTGGTTAGATGGTGGCTTGGGCTTGGAGGCTTTGGGAAAGTCTTGAAGGTGTCTGAGGGGGTGGTGGGCATCCCACAAGCTTGGTGTAATGCTGGTGTAGGGAGGCTGTAAGTGAGGTCAGTGTGGGTCGTGTTGGTGGCACCTGGTCTGAGCCCTCCTGCTGCAAAGGAGGAGAAAGCACAAAGGCATCTCTTCTCCACCCTGCTGCAATATCCCCAGTGGGAGGAGGAGCTGGGTGCAGGAGGGCTGTCTCCTGCCAGCTGCTGTCCCCAGTAAGCCCCAGGCTGGCACACAGTGCAGGTTCTTGGGCCCCAGCTGCTGCAGGCTGTGACTGAGCCAGCCCACTCCCTGGAGGGCTGCCTGAAGCCAGAGCCAGACAATGTCCATATTCTTTGTGCAGAATGAGCTTCCCTTCACTGGTAATGCTCTGAGCCTGTGTAGTTTGCTCTGAGGGTTGGGCTGATGCTGGGACTCTCCTGGCTCTCCAGTTGCCCAGGAGCAGACACAAAGTTTGAGTGTTCCTTTGCAAAACCAACAAAAATACAACAACTTCATCTCCCTGGATCACTTCTCTGATGATCTGGCTTTGAAATTTCTTCATGACCCTAAACAGCTTCAAAAAAACATGTGCACTGTTAAATACATCTTCAGAGCAGGTGGTGAAAGGGTGGGTGATGTCAGGAGGTGCATCCTGGCTGTCTTGCTCCCTGCCTCTCCTCAGTTACTACTGAGCAGGAACTTTGGATTCCTCAAGTGCTCCTGTGAGATTTTATACCTGTCAGTTTAATGCCAGCCTTCCGGGAATCCTTCAGCAATAGGAGGCTCATTTTCAGGGCCACCGTGCTATCAGCTATCATGTTTATGCTCGTGTCTTGTACGAGGGGATGTGGCCTTGGGCTATGGAGAGGGGCACACATGGGCTGCCACAGCCTGCCTGCGACTGGATGTCATTGTGTCTCACCACTGTGGTGTTAAAACCTCTGTGCAAACCCCCAAGCCTCAGTGATGAACAGAATCTTCACATGGTGCAGGTGGACCCTGCTCTAGTGCAGGGTGAAGGCATTCAGTGCTGGGTTAATGATTTGCTGTGTGTTGGCTGAACTGCAGCAACTCATGTTGTGTCCTCCTGTGTTGCTCCTGGTGTAAAACAGACCTTACTTAACAGGCAGCAGTGTGTTTGGATAGCGTGAGCTCAAGGGTTTCACCCCAGCTTTGGCCCTGGTGAAGGAGGTGCCCGTGGGGAGCAAAGGGCTGGGACTTGGTCATGTGGGCTGGTTTTGGTGTGCTGAGAAGCCCTGGCTGGGAGTGCAGGAGCTGGGCAAGCAAAGGCTTCTCTGTAATTCAGTTTTTTCTTTATCTGGAGGAATGGCAGATCAAGCCACAAGACAAGCTAGATACGGGCCCAGCACTTGCTGTTTGCGTAGCTGGATCAGCTCAACCACAACAGCCTGGTTAGCAGTGTCTCTGGCTGTCAGGATGCCTTCTGTAACATTTTTGCAAGGTGCTTTTTTTCACATTTAAATGAACAAAGTAGAGCACTGGGAGAGGAGCTTTTAAAGTGTCTGTTGCGTCCTTGCTCTTCCTTCTCCCCCTCCCTGCCTCCTCCTGCCTGTGTCATGTTTATAGGCATGCTGGTTAGCTTTTCCTCTTCAGAGCCAGCTGACTTCCCACAAAATACCTGTTATCCCAGGAAGCCTAGAGCTCTGAGTCACCATGTTTTAATGAGTACATCCCCCTGCTCCTGAGTGATGCTTCTGTTCTTAAGCCTCTGGAATAAGAGCCAAATCAGTGTGTGTGTCCCTTGCAGGAAGAGCTTTGTGGAGGGAAGGGAGGAGGTTGTTTTCATGGCTTTTCCTGGGAAAAAGGGAACTGAGCCCTTCTCTGGGGTGATGGAGGAGCCTCTCCATTGCTGCTGAGGAGAGTGGGCAGGGCTGGCTGTGATTTATTTGAAGTGCAGATACAAGCTTAGGGTGGGTCATGGCAGTTGGCTCAAAAATAAACTCTGGAGAACTTGCCTTGTCCTCTGGCTTTGTGGGAAGCAGCTGGAAGCTGGGCGGGCAGATCTGCCATGCTGTGGAGGTAACAGAGATCCTGGCAAGTCTCCTTGCAGGTTGGAGCTGCTCTGCCCATGACTGCCCTGAGCACAATGGCTGGGAGCCTGGCCTGTGGCCAGCCCAGCTGGGCATTGCTGTCTGCTTGTTTGCGCTTCATAACATCTGAGGAGCCCAAATGCTGGAGGAATAATGTTCAGACTCCTTGGGAGGCATTTGGGAAAAAAAGAAAAAAGGCAAGTCCAAAAAGATGGTCTCTCCCTTCCCCTTTCTTGGGCTGTGGCTTTCCCTGTGTTCAGGGCGTGTGGGAAAGCTGGAAATGGGATGCCACATGCTGTGGCAGCAGTGGAGCTGTGGGGGAGTGGAGGAGCTTAAAGTAGGATGGGGGGCTATGGAAGGGCAGTGGGTTTGGCTGCTTGATAGCCATAACTGTGCAGAAGCTGAGAGACCTTTCAGCACCCATCGTTTGTAGCTCCAGGCTCTGGTTTCCATGCTGCTTCCAGGACCCAGGCATGGGAGCAGTGAAAAGCATCTGCCCAAAAATGTGCAGCTGCATGGAAATAAGATTTGAGATGCAGTTGATGTGTGTGTAAAAGGTTCCTGAATTGTGACTTGCATGGTGACTGTGGATTTGGGAAGTGTTCTTGTGGGTTTGTGTGGGTGGGTGGCAGCAGGTCTGGATTAAGGACCAGAGCCCCCTCCCATCATGGCACTTGTGCAGGCCCACCCCTGTCTCTCAGCTCTGCTCTTGCTGGACTTCTGTTCCTGCCTCTTCATTCCCAGTGCTATATATTACAGTAACAGCCAGTTTGTGGGAGATTTTATTTTCTCTTTTTCCTCCTCCATCAGTTTTCCTGTCTTCAAGCACAGCATGAAATGCAGGGTGTGCATGTGGCTGGCAGAGTGCTCCCTTTTGGGTCCTAGTTGAGCTAATGTGGTCTATCAGAATATCATCTTGACCATCTCCAAGGCCCTGTGCCTTTTTGCAGGGGGCTCCTTTCCACCACGTGCTCTTTGGCACTCCTCGGTACCAGGAGTTACTCCTGCCGAGCTGAATTCTAGTGATCCTGTACCTTTAGTACCCCTCCTTGTCTTGCCAGTGTGTGTAGGTACTGTGCTCCCTGGGAGAGAAATGGAGCAGAGCTTGGCAGCTTTGTCTGCCTGTATGAATATATGTGTTTCTATAGTTTAGTTTCTGAAAAGCGCCAGACCTGTTTGGAGATGGGAATGTGAGGGAATCTGACTTCCAGTTTGAAGTTGTGTGGTGGGTTTAATAAGGCAGAATATGATTACTGGAGCAGATTTTGACCATGGTACTGCTTCCTCTCTAAAATGCTGTTTGATCTTTAAAGACCACAAAATGCTGCACACTGCTGGCTCTCACTGCATATGAAATCCTATGGATAAAACATCCTTTCCTTCAGCATGGCAGGTGCTTGGAGAGCTGCCTAAAAATGGGAGCTCTTTTGCTTTACATGGGTGCAGGAGACCAAAGGGTGCTGCCTCACCCTGAAATGTGTGCGGTGTAAACTCCCAGAGGAATTTTTTTCCCCCTGCCCTTGGACTGCCCTCTCATCCTAGCCAGCTGCATGGCTGTTTTGGAGATGTGATATGTGATTAGACATGCACAGGTTGATGTTGGCAGTCCTGAGTCAGGAGTGTCTGCTTTGTGTACCACAGATCCCTGTCTAATGATGGGAAGAACCTTAGTGGGCACAGAGGACTGGCTCTGCAGGCTCTCCTGCCAGAGAGTAATGAAATAAATTCCCTTTAGGCAAATAGCATTATTTTTGAGTCTGCCACCTAGAGGAAGAGGGGGCTGAGCTTTGTGTGATGCTGCAGCTGGGGAATGAACTCTCGCTTTTACTGATGCTTCACCCCATGGTGGCTGTATTTGTGTATTTATGTCCATGTCTGCAGGACTAAACTGCTCATCCCATCTCATGCTTTCTCACTTTGGGTGATGTTTGGGACTGTGCAGAGGTCAGATAATGACAGGCAATAAATAAGGAGTTGGGGATAGAGCCTGCAATAGCCAGGAAGCACCAAGATTGTGGGCAGGGGGCTGGGGATCAACCAGGAGCACAGCCTGTATGCAGAGAGGTTCAGGGGCACTGACCTCCCAGCCCTGCTCCCTGAGATGTTGCAGCACTTGGGAGTTTCCTCCCAAAGCTTTTGTACTGTTGCTTGTCCCTGATAAATGAGGTTTCTTCAGCACTGGGATGATTTTGGACACTTCAGTTGTTACTTGGGACCCCAGGGCTACTTCCTCGCAGCACTAGATGAGTAATAGTGATGGAATATTAAGGTGGATATTAGTTGTGGTGACAGCTGCACCCACAGCACTTCTTCATTTCTGCCATCCCACTTCCACCTATTTCTTTCTTGCTCAAAGTGACTGGATGTAGCTCCCTACACTGAAAAACTCGATGTAGTGTTTAATAACAAGAACATACAGCTTCCTGTGCTCTGCAGCAATCTGTCCATGCTGGGTCTGGGCAGCCTGCTCTCCTCTAGTAATACTGACACACTGTCCCTGGAAGGGATGCTCTCTGCTCCATAAGTCACCCGTCAGAGCTGGTAGGAATTGCAGAGGCTTGAGGAGATCATAGCAGGAAAACTGGAGAGTGCCCAGACACAGGACACAGTGCACCCTGTGCCTGAGAGGATCGTCTCTCCCTGGGGACAAAAGTAAAGGATTATATCTTGATCACGTTGGCACTCCTGTCTGTTTTTTAAAAGCATGTACTTTTGTCCAGCTCCTGTGCATCCTTATGGGTGCCAGGCAAAGTGGCTTAAGAGCAGTACCTGGGGAAAAAAAAAACCCAAATGTGTTCAGCAGGGCTTAAAGCTGTTTCTCAGGGCATCTTCCACAGCTGGGTGTCTCTATATGACAGTCTGGTTAGATAGTGCAGCTGTAGCAGCTCTTCTGCCCCTGGTGGTAGCTCCTAGCAAGCCTGGGGTCTGGCAGATGCTGTTGGAGTGAGTGTGGAGCTCATCTGGACTCTCCTAGGTGGGCATTGAAAGCTTTTTCCTTTGCTCAGCCTTTCCGGAAGGGTCTGGTTTGGACTGCTGGAGTGGATGTGGCTGGGCCCATGGGATGGGGACAGAGTGCATCCCTGTCGCGTCCTCTGCAGCACCCACATCCCCCTACGTGACCTTGGCAGGAGGAGCAGATCTGCCAGCTCAGAGGGAGCTGTGTCACAGTTGTGCGTTTTATGATTGTTACCTTGACGAATCACAATTACACTGTGGGGTTATGCCCATAATTGTTTATACAAAGCTGGATTTGCTTTCTCTACCCCTCCTTTTCCCACTGACCTCAAGTTATCCTTAATGATGCAAAGTTATCCACTGCTGCATGAACTTTCCATGCTTTTTGGAAAGAGAAAGACCATGCTTTTAACGGGGAAAGTATTGTCTTTTTAAGTCCTTATTCAGCTGCTCTTGACTTTAAGATTCTGTTACCAATTTACTTTTATAACTTCCATATTGAGGGAATCAAGTCCTTCATGTCTCTGCTTATTAAATGTATATGATAAGTGCTTTATGATACTGTGAAAGATACCTGATTCCTTTGTGGGTTCCTCAGCCATGTTGGGGGTGTGAGGAATGGATAAAAGGAGCCAGCAATTCCCACCGTGTCTGTGCTTTGCCCTGGGATGTGGGACCCGCACCAGGGTCATAGATGTACTAGCCTTCAGGGCTTCCTGTCAACATCTGCAGCACCTCTGCTTGGAGGAAGCAGGTCTGACTGGTCAAGGGTTTAGAGATGTCTTCCCTCTGTTCTCACTGCAATCAGATTCACATTTACATGGTCTGGAGCTGGTGTGCTGGGAGATTTGTTTATAATGCTAAACATATCAGGTAATTTAAAGCTAATGCTTTTGTCTGGATTGCAAGGTTTAATATGCCTGGGTGACAAATCGGTTTTCCTGTTGCCCTACAAGAGAGAGGAGGCAAATGCTCTGCTTACCTTCCATATATATATAAAATACAATTTAGTGTGTGTTGAGGTGCTGTCTGCTCACTGGCATGCAACTTACTGCTCAGCATCCAAACATGAGCAGTGGCACTTGCAAAGCATGTCAGGGATGTGTCATCTGCATAAGAACTGATTGGAGCTGATGGCATCCTTGTGAAAAAGCTGCTCCCCTCTGGTATGGGATACAGATTTGGGTAGCACATGTGTAAGTGTGCTGCGTAACACTTGGTGCTTATCAGGTGCGTTTTTTAGCTGTTGACCACAGTGCTTGAAAAGCTGAGAGATTAGATAAATATTATCCCTGTTGTATGAGGAAGGTGAAGGAAGGCCAGACACATCAAGTAGCCTCAAGCTAATCGCTTGGTAAATTGGCATGAGGCTGTTTGTTCTCCTCTGCCTCCTGCAAGCGGGATGAAATGAGCCTGGCTGTCTTTAAGTTGCAGTCCCTCTTGCTGCACTGGCCCTGGGCTGGAAGCATGTGGAGCTGTGTGGGCTTGATGTGTGGTCTCAAGAAGGTGAGACCAGCCTGTGCTGTCAGACACCACCTTGTATGGCATCCTGGGAGTGAATGGATTTGCTGTTCCCACAGGCTTGGTGGCTACCAGTCCCCTTCCAGCAAGTGGGACAAGGTCCTGGCACTTCTGGAGACCAGCTAAAACCTAAACTCTGTGACTTGGTGATCTTATGGATTCCTGTCCGTGTGATGCAGGGGCGGAGATGCCTGCTGCCATGCTGACCTCACATGGTGCCCTCAGATCTAAGTGAGACCAGTGATGACATGATGCTTGCAAGCTGCCGAGCTGGCAAACAGGGCTTCACACTTCCCAAGTTTGCTATTAACTGGGACACAGCATGCAAGCTTGGGACTGACCATTGGTCTGACTGCAGTGGTCTATGAGGCTTTCAACGAGATATAAAAGTATGGCTGTGGGTACATGAAGGCTGAGATGTGATGCAGGGTTGGCCTCCGAAGGTTAGCTTTATTCAGGCTAAAGTCTTGCCTTCCTTTGGAAAGGTAGCTGATTTTCTCAGCAAAGAGAGGACTGTGATGAGAAGTTAATTTGATGCTGCTTTACATCAGAAGAGGTTTGTTTTTCTGGAGAAGACACAGCATAGCCCAGGTGTTGCAGGTGAAGTGGGGAAGGGGTGGTGGGAAGTGTTGAAAGATGAGGTAACTGCTGAGGTTCCTTGAAGGTGATCTTGGCTCATGGTTTTGTTGAGGACCCTGGCACAAAAAGCAGGAGCTTATGGGCTTCACTGCTGGAGCTGTGGGAACACAAAGTAGGTTGAAGGTGGCCAATGGGAAGAGCTGCAGTTACAAAACCAAGAGACAGTGTGTAATGCCAAGTGGGGTGAATGTAAATGTGGGTGTAATGGGGTTTTTGCTGCCAGCCAGGAATTCATGTCCATGGGAAATGACCTGGTGGATAGAAATGCTGGGTGCAATGCTTAATTATGGGGTAAAAACAAACCGCCAGGCTGATGGGGCTGCGATAAAGGCCAGTGTGACCTCAGGATGCAAGTCATGGTATTTCCAGTGTAACTGGGGTGCTGCTCATGCTGTTATAAAAGTGAGACCTCCTATAGACTGCTCTGTGGTTTTGGTCATTCTTACTCAAGAAAAAGCAGCTTAAATAGGCTGGTGAAGAAAATAGAGCCATTTTCTGTGTCTGTCATAGTGGTCCTTCTTGTGCAGATCACCAAGTGTGAGCCTCAGTTGTGCTGGGTCTGAAATCAGGAGCAAAATAAGCTCCCTGCCGGGACTCTGCCTGAGCAATGTATCTGCATTACTTCTGGGACTTGAGTTAGTATCACTTCAGGGCACTTGAGACAATTCGCCTTGCTCTTCAGTGGTACAGATGCGCCGCCTTAGAAGAGCTGGCATCGTGTAGCTTATAAATGACAGTTGGATAGGACTGGCTCCTGCTTGTAAAGGAGGGAGGAAGAAGTGCTGGGAAGCAAAAAGAGCTCCTTAAGCAAAGACAGTTTTGACACGAGAAAATGGATGTAGGGAGTACATTTGGGTAAGAAATACCAAATGCAGCATTTCAGTCTGAATTGGGAGGGCAAAGCCCTACATACTCCCAAGGTGGAATTTGATGGGCCTGCAGAAAGCATGGTGTAATTCAGCTCTGCAGTGCAAACAAGGGGACTTGGACTAGCAGGACCCTCCAAATGTACAAGAAGTATGAGAAGGAAGTGAGTATTTAAACAAACATGCCCCGCCCTCCATCCTCCACCCAAAAAATAAGTGAGCTACATCATCTATGTTAGTGATGCATCTCATGTGGTCTCAATTAGAAGTTGGATGTGAGTCTAGGTGGATATGCACATGGTGAGCTCTTCAGGATTTGTGAAGTATGGTATTGCTCTTGAAGCCATTGGGTCTTGCAGAAGAGCAGTTTGCCTTAGTAATAACTGAGGAATGCCACAAGAATATGTATTTAGAGATGCTCGCAGAGGGGAATAAACTGTACTCTGCTGACTGTAATTCATACCTCAACATATGATTGTGAGACCAGGACAGGACTGGGAGCTGTCACAGCTGTATTTGGTGTGAACCCAGCCCCTGTGTTCCTGCTGAGTTAATGAACCAAGGCAGAGGAGGAGGGAAGGTCTCTGTCCTTGGCAGCAATTGGGAGGACATAAGAATTCTAGGGCAAGCAAAAGCCTGGAAGGAAAAGAGGGGGGAGCTAGTTGAGATACTGAAGGATATGAGAGGGACTTAAGTTTCAGGGGTGGAGTTTCTCTGCTTGGTTGGTTTGCTTTGCTGTGCAACCACTGCCAATTTTGCAATCACAGCTTGACTCCTTGCGCTTTCAGAATAAGATGCATTTCTGTTTTGTTTTATAAGTGGGTTCAGGTGAACCCAACCAGTGAAAAATTACACTATTGTTTCCAAAGCAATGGGGAAACAAAGAAAATGGTTTTTCTGGTGTATCTTTGAGGTTCCTGTAAACCAAGACTGATTTGTCACTTCTAGGAGCAAGGGTGCAACTCCTGCTAAGTTGAAAAATCAGAGAAAAAAAGGGGGAAAAGCCATTTCTGGAAATCCCTGAGAAAGATTTTGTGTAGCTTAAAGAACTCAAAGTCCCTTGGTGACCTGTGCACCTAATTGAAGATGTTATTTCTCTGCATTGTGCTCTACATAAAGCAGCTGCTGGGCTGGGGGATTATCCTATGTGTGTGTGTGTGTATTCCCACTGCTGCTTCTCATATCTCACTTTGTGGGTATGGTACGTCTGTGAAATAAGGTACCAAAGCGTATCTGGCTCAGGAAGGTCACAGGCTTTGATTGGGAGGTTGGAATACAGCTTATGGAGTTGTATTTGCAGTCTTGTGTAATGTCACTTCTAGAGGGGCTTGGCCATGGGGAGGCCCACAAGAAGACCACCATACCCCAGTGCTGAGTCATCAGAAATTCATGTCTGAGCATGTTGCTGGGAACAAGTTTGGATCTTTTTCTGTCTCCTCTAGAATGCTGCCCACATGGCTTTGAGTGTCAAGTCAAAAATAACCTTGACTTTTTTTAGCTAACACAATCAATAAAACAAGAGCCAATCTGGCCGCCTCCTCCTTCCCAGCTGTGGTTGCTCCATCGTTCCTGGCTCGGGACTGCTCCATCCGTCCCCGAAGGTCATTGCTTGGATGCTGTAGCTTCAGCATGCCCTGGTGGTAATCCCACATCATCCCATTCCCCCTCTTTCCCTTGTCCTTTCTCTTGGAGGACCTTCGTTTTTCTATGTAGGAGCTGCAGATGGGAAGTGTTTTCAGCCTGTGTTTCTAGCCTTGCTTAGTCCTGCAATCTTGTGCCCCAGGACCTGAACTGGCAGTCCTGCCCTGACTTGAAAGGGTTTCACTGAGCTCTTGGGTCTCCTGACTGACTCCTCCCAGATTGTTTTGTTCTGCAAATGTTCACAGGGGCCTTAGATGTTGGCAGGGAGTATGAAATGGCTGTAATAATGTCCTGTTTCTCATTCTGTCTGGGACACAGGCGATGCAAGCTGATGAGCAGGTCATTGAGGATGAACCGTGACTTACGTGGTCATGCAGCAGTGGTTGGGAGCTTATGCTGCGTCCTTACACTAACCCCTCTGGGCATGCAGACAATTATGGAACATGTGGAAAGCAGAGGTGACTCTTGTGGGTCTCTGCTTCTCTTGGATCTGTATGGTGAGAGCAGAGAATTATGTTGAGATTTAGTCCAGGCTTTGTCTTTTTTCTTTTTGAGCTGGATGTTGTTTGGGATGTGGCTCAAATGAGCCCATGTACTTCTGTCATGCTAATTCATCTGTTCTTGTGCAAGCATAAGGCGTAGCAAGTGCAGGAGGAGGAATATGTGGCCCCTGCAACTGCTCTGGAAGTGGTCAAGATTACTCTTGTGCTTGCTCACTCTCTGGACCACCATGGGGGTTCCTGCAACCTTCTTGCCTAGAATCATAGAATCACGGGATAGTTCTCAGTGTTTTCTCATCACTCCAACCCTGCATCACTTGGAGATGTTTCCCCTCTCCAGGGCCAAGTCCAAAGCCAACTATTGCATCAAGGCAGCTGTGAGCTTGGGTGCACATGTTCAGAGACTTCAAAGTTGGGCTTCTTTCACATATTGTCCAGATGTTTTTCCCCCTTTCAGTTCACTTTTGGAGAGGACCACCTCCACCTGCTTTTCAGCAAAAACCCTCTTGAAAATGCTTGTGCTTTCTGGTGGGAGGGTGTCTGAGTTTAACTTAGGGAAAGCCAGAACTGCCCAAGAACTGCCTGTGGGATGAGGACTGAACTGCTTTTACACAATGTGGCATTGCAGCCTGTTAGCAGAGGGCCCATAGCTGCAGCCACACTGCTGCCAGTATCACTCCTGTGCTGCTGACAACAGGGGACCCTGTTCACTGGGACTGCCGATCTGTCACCTTCCCCCAGCTCTAATATTTACTGAAAATGATCCTGTGGTGACAGATCTATTTCTGTTTTTGTTCTCTCTAACATACCTGCCAGACTGCCCCAGGCGACTGAGGAATTTGTAATAAAGGCAATGTTTCCAAACTGAGCTTGGTGCTCTCCTGCCAGCAGCACTTCCAGCCAGCAAAGACTAGGGCCCTGTTTATCCAGCCCAGTTAGAGACTGGATAAATACACAACTTTTTAAATTTAGGCCCTAAGTTTTTGTTGAGATGTTTTATTTGCTTTCACTCTTTTTGTATGACGCGTTTCAATCGTGTCTTTGTTCACTGATGTGTGCAGTAAGGGGCAATGACTTGGGCGAGGATGTTCAATGGCTCGGTTGCACATTCCATGCTCAACTGTGGGTAAAACAGTGTTATTTGACTTTTCCAAAATGCTGGGTAGGGCATGATGTTCTCCCTCTGTGTGCTGTCCCCTGCATGGGCAGAGCAACCATCTGGTTGTTCCACAGCTGAGTCTTTCTTTCTCTTCCACAGACACATAGAGAACTGGAAGAATTTGCAGACACTGAACGCCGTTGACATGGAGCTGTATACGGGACTCCAGAGGCTGTGAGTATGTCCTGTGCATCAGGGAGGGGAATGGGACTGGGCAACCCCTTCCTTCTAGCAGAGCCCACCCCATCTGCAGTCTCCATGCTGTCAGCTTAAGCTGCTGGATCTACTGTGTTTTGCTAGGAGACTCCACAAAATGGAGATGAAGTGTTTTTTGGTCTTTGCTGGGTTTGTGAGAAGAAAGATTGCTAGCTCTTGACAGCTCTGTCAACACACATCAGCCCTGACCTCTCCTTTCCCCTGCTGTTTTGGTTCTGGGCTTATGTGTTGTTCTGACTCATTTCAGCCCCACAATGTGAAATTCCAGCTGTCTCCACCAATCCTTCATTGCTGGGCTGTTGGGCCTCATTTAGTGCAGTTATCATCACGGTGGTGCTGCACAATAAGGGAATTGCATCTCCCTGCATGGGGAGAGGTCAACTGTGTGTGTCATGGGTGGGAAACTGAGGTCCATGAGATTGAAGGGACTTGCCAGATGCTCTGAAAGACTGGCCAAACAAGGATACCACTCCATCTCTTAACTCCCCCTCCTGCATCCTCCTGGATCTGGGATCGCCCTGGATGCTGCTTGTGTGAGATGCAGAGTGTTTCTCGGGGATAATCAGAGACTAATAATGTGTTTCACTGGGAGCTTTCCATTAAGTACAGCTCCCATGTGGGCTGGAGGAGGTGTATGTGGCTGAGCACTCAGTAACCAAACTCCAGCAAGCTGTGCTGTTAATACACAGACCCATTGTAAGCAGGCTGGCTGCTGTTCTCATCTCACCTAACAAAGCATCAGTGAGAGATATTGGTAAATCCTGGTTGTAGAGAGAGCTTTTCCAAAACAAGGTGTGAAGTGGATTTCCACCTTCAGTGTCTAAAATTCCCTGTGCAAAATACCCTTCCTTATAAGAGCTGCAAGCAGAAGGGTTTTCTCTTGGATATGAAGAGGGGAGATGACTTTGCTGGGGGTTAGGTTTGCTGTGGCAGTGCTCTTTGTGAGGGTGGAGGGAGAGGAGCAGGAGACAGCCTGTGCCACCCCAACAAGCCCTGGTACATGTGGAAGCAGCGCCTTGCCCAGCAGCTGCTCTGCTCTGAGCCTGTGTTCTCTGTGCTCTCACCGTTGCAGACGGAGCTGAAAAGCCCCTTTTCCTCTTTGCTTGTAGTTCATAGAGGATGCCTGGGGACAGATGTGCCTCGCAGGGATGGGGTGGGGGGAATCACAGGCTCCCGGATGCTGAGCAGGGGGTTTCCAGCAGCTGTCTGCCTTCACTCCATTGCTGCCCTTCTGCATCTCTCCGCAGGACAATCAGGAACTCAGGACTACGAAACATCCAGCCACGCGCCTTTGCCAAGAACCCTCACCTGCACTACATGTGAGTGCCAGCGGCTCCTGTCCCCCTTTCCCTCTGCCCTCTATGGAAAGGCGATTTGCAGAGTGGCTCCTCAAAGTGCCTGTTGGGGACAGCAAGGAGAGGGAAGTGGAATGCTGATGGGGAAAGAGAGGGAGGGAGGGGAAAGGGCAGGAGATGGAAAAGCCCATGTGCGGGCCAAGCAGGATGGGACGAGCTCCTGCTGGGCAGCTGATGGGTCGGGGTTTCTACTAATTGCCCTGGATTGGATGGCCGCTCTAACGAGGCTCGCATCATTAGCAGCCTTGCAGTGGGTGGTGGTGCCCGTTTCTCTCTCTGCAGAGTTTGGGGGCAGCCGCCTGCCCCAGCGCACAGCCTGAGCCTGCCTCGCTCGTTAGCTTTTAACCAAAGGCTGCTTTTCCGATACAAATCCTGGGGCGTGGAGCTGCCAGCTCTGCTCCTAATTATTGACTTCTTAAACTGGCATCTGCAGCGGGCCTGGGGTAGGGTCGTTTTGTGCTGGAGAGACTGGAGTCCTGTTAGCATGGGACATTGCACAAGCGTCCAGCTGCTGGGGCATCATTAGCCAGCGAGAGCAGTGTCATGGGAAATTTCCACATCCTTGATGCCAAGGGCACTGCTTTATTTTCTAAATGTGTATTTACTTTTCCCAAGGTGATAAAGCAAAGCCTGAATTTCAGGCTACTGTGCGGAGTGCTCCGTGGGCTTGATATATCTTGTCCAAGTGATTGTGTCCAAGATCAAACCCCTCTGTGCTCCGGTATAGGTATAAAAGGTGAAAAGGAGTTGTTGAGAGTGTCCAGCCTTGGGCATGGGCTGGATGGAGAGTGTGTGTATCCCTGCTTTTTGGAAACTAGTGCTAGCGGCTTCTTCCATTAAAAAGTGCATCCATTTGAGTCTGCAGATGCATTGGGACATCGATACTGACTTGTTCCTGGGGCAAGGAGATAAATGCGACCTGCAGAGCAGGATAGAATTGTCTTTTGATGTCTGCTCAGAGATGATGTGAACTGAAAACCCCCAAAAGCTTCCTTTTTGGAAAACCATTTACAGTTGCTAAGTGACAGTAAAGTACTTGCTAAATAGAAGATGTGAAGTACCAAAAGGCATGAATAGTTGAGGGCATTGTTAATGTGGACTGAGCCTTTTTGAGTTTAAAGAATTGCATATTTTTCGTAATAAACCCTTGTTAATGCTGACCACTGGGGTTTGCCTGATTTCTGCCCTTTGTTATTTTGATTTGTAGCGGATTTTTGTGTTTTCTGTAGTTGTTTGTTCCTGGGAAGTGTTCTCTCTGAACTACTCTCAATTGTTGTGTTTCTTTGTTTTGTTTTTTTTGGAAGGTGGTTTGTCAATTGTGTAGCTGCTGTTTATGTATCTAGCAGATAAAATGAATAACATTTGATTCCTGATGAAATTTGTTTGGATGTCGTAGGAGTTTAAAAAGCCCCATGCACTTGCTTTGAGGCTGAATATGTCATTAATGTGTACACAGGCAATTGTTGCTCTTTTTTCCCCCTAAAGTGTTTGTTTTTGTCTTTTGGAATTACTTTTGGGAGTGCAAAAAACCCCACATCCATCTTGTGTCAAGAGTTAAGGTTCCTATGTGGTGATGAAATGTGTTTGTTTACTGCTTGGGCTATGTAAGATTGATCATGTTCTTAACATCTTTCTTTCCTTGCCTTTTGGTGCTCCAGGCGAGTAAGTATATTATTTGGTTAGCGTTTGCCAGTGGGTTTTGATGCTGTCCCTGGGACTTGGCAGCATGGATGTTTGCAAGGTAGATGTTCCCTGTGGGCAGTGTTGGGCACCCGGGGATGGAGATTTAGTTCTCATAGAGATGGTGACCCTCTCTTGCTCCCCAAAGGCTTTCAGACCACGATGTCAGTGCTTCCTTGCAGCCAGCCTGCTTTTTCCAGGGTGGCTCCTGAGGCTTTGCACAGCCTGGCAGGTGCCTGGTGCCACCTGGGATCCCCTCCATGGCCTCAGCACTCTTCCAGTGCATCCCAGTGTCTCCTTGGCTGCTCTGCAGGCGCTGCCTCCCTCGAAGGCCTGGCATCTTCTGCAGCCACTGCATATAGGAGCTAGGGATAAAAGGATTAATGGAAATGTCACTCTACTCTAAGTCTTGGGCTGCTGTAACCAGGTACAGTAGCAGACAGGAGTGAGGGATACTCCCTGAATCCCCTTGTGGAAGGGCTGCATGCAGTACTGGGGGCTATGGGATGGTGCTTGAGGTGTGTTGAGTTACTACCACGTGTTATCACTGCCACTCTGGTCTTCCTTCTCCTTTGTCTGTTCGGATGGTTTCTGGTGGAGCTGAGTCAAGAAGATGGTAAATGTGTCTAATAAATGAGAGAATGATTTCACTGCCAGTGAGGGTTGGCATAGGGAAGTGGGGACCTTGGGCCAGACGTTTGCAGGGTGCTACAAGCTGGGTCGTAGCATTTTTTTCACATGAAGCTCGTGTAAAAATTCTGAGGTCTCTAAAGTTGATTTTTTTCCTTCCCCCATCCCTTTCCATCCTGGGTTAAATCCAAACTTCCTGCTGAAATGAGTTTTTTTCCCAGTGCCTTTCATCAAGGTTTCCTCCTCTCAGATGGGCCAGATAGATCTGCCTTCTCCCAGTAACATCTATTTCTGGCCCTTCCTCTGTGCACGCGCTTGTCTTCAGACCCCAGCTGTGCAATCACAAGCAGATCACTTATCCCAGCTCTAATTGCAGGAGCTCAGGTTTGTGAGGTTTTGGATGGAGTTTGGCTTGGTTTTTTTACCCCCCTTCCCCATCACAGTCAGGGAGGAAAGGTGAAAAACCCATGAAGGGGATTTTCAGCATTCAGCTGCTCAAGTGGTAAACCTCAGAGTGCTCCAAAGTGCAGCGGGGCAGGGTCATGCCTGTCCTCTAAGGTTTGAAATTATCTATATAAGCTAAGGAGTGAAGGAGCAGTGGGTGACTGAGGTGTGGATCTAAAAATAGCTTTGGATTCCTCTTCCTTCTCCTTGAATGGGGATGGTTAGGGATCCATGGCCTTATCTGATCGTTGATGTGAAACCTATCACTGCTCCGGAGACAATTAACCCAAAATATAACAGTGGATTTTGCAGCACAGATCTGTCTCTTCTGCTGGTGCTTGGGCTGAGACAATTGAATCATTCCAAAACAAGTACTGGGGGGATGCTAAATGGGGATGGATGTGGGTCTGATATAAACTGGATATCTTCTCAAGTAATGGCACAAAATGACACTAGATCATCTCACTGGGAAAAGTTGCATTAATAGGTTCCTGGTCCCATTTCTGCATCTTTGACAGCACTTTGGTTGTTACAGGAATTGTCCTGGACAATTGCAGGCACTGGATGTGAGGGCCAGCAGGTCTAGGCTGCGGAAGGCTGAGCCCTTTAGCCAAGATTTCTGTATGTTAGTGTTAGCAGATAATGCAGCTGAACATATTGACAGAAAACCTCAGTCTTCAGCTTGAGGCTGTACAAGAAAACTTTAGTGTGGTAAGGTTCCTGAATTTGAGACATAAACCGTCTGAATACATTTTTACTATATTGCTGCATTTAGCACAGATTGAGAAAAGCCCTCCATGCCCTCTCTCTGTCCCTTCTTCTAATGACACTGGAGGTCTTTGGCTTATTCATTTGAACTTGATAGAGGGTTACAAGTCATGAGGACATCAACTTCCTACATGTATCATGAAAACAGGCAGAGGCATAGTAAAGAGAAGTTGTTGTAGTGCCTTGTGGGAAAGAGTTCAGCATTAGCACGTTCCTCATTAGGAACTGGGAAGTCCACAGAAGAGTTCAGTTTTGTGGTGCACCAGGAACTGTTGCACTGGGGAGGACGTGGTCTGTTTGCTGCTGGCCAAAGCGCTCAGCCTTCCCTGGCTGTGGGACAGCAGAGTTGTGCATGTAGGAGAGTAGGCTCCCTACACACTGTGCCTGGAGCTGGATGAACTGATATTTGCAGTGCCTGGTAAGCAGGTACTTAAGAGCCTGATTCTGTCCAAATGTTTTCCTGGGTGGCTGCATACTCAACCAGCCAGTCAGGAGGCACTGCCTTCTATTTGCACAGGGTAATTGTGCACACCTTATTTATTGTGTAGTAAAGAAAACAAATTAAGGCTGTGTAATTACAGCGACAGGCATGCTTTTAAATAAGGCTTAAGTAGTCAGATTTCTATTTAGAAAATTAATAATTGCCATTTCTGTCTGCGTTTAGAGGCTCATCTTAAACTGTCTTCTGGAGGTTTGTACATGCTCAAAATTAGTTTGTGGGCCAGCCCAGACACAGCTTCTGTCAAAGAGAACCCTCTCAGCATTGTCTACTAGAGTTAGGGTGGGGCTGAGGATCAAACTTTGTCTTCACCCAAGAGTCCCAAAGATGGAGACCCTGGAATGCTTTGTACTGAGTGTGACTGTTTTTTGAGTATGGTGTGGTCAGATCACCAGCTCCACAGGAATTTTTGTCTGTGTGATCATGTTGGTCTCTTTCTCTCCAAAATGAGGATTGAGGAATAACTGAAAGGTCCTGGCAAGAATGCCGCAGGGACCTGCTTTGCCCAGTGAAAGACTGAGAGCTTATTTTCACAGGCAAACATGAGCTGTGACTACTCTGGAGCCTTCCAGAATCTCATGAGTTGGTTGTGTTGTTTTTTGAGTGTGGGGTTAGCTTCAGTGCCTTGGTTGGGTTCATGGCAGTTGTGTAGTGGTCATATGAGCTTGTGCTTTGGTATTGAATGTAGCCTTTTGCTTTGATGTGGGAATTCCCACAGATACGTTGTGGGTTTAGGTTATAATAGGCTGCATCCTCTGAAAATTGAGGGGGCTGAGGCAGTACGAAGTTGGTGAGTTGACCTCTGCCCTCTTCAGTGCTGCTTGTAGCCCTCCAGTAACATGCCTGTGCACCCTCAGAGGGCAGCAGGCAACCCTCTTGCAAGGCTAGTGAGGTTCATTTTCTTTGCTCTGTGTGTCTGGGAGTTTGACTGAGGTCTTACACTAAATAAAGAAGTAAAGTATCAGAATGCTGAATTACTGTGAGTATATTCCCTCTCAGTTGCTGCTTGAGGGTCATTTTCCCCTGCTCGGTGGTTAATGATCTATTGCCTTGCTCTGAAAGAGCCATTCTTAGACACAAATCCAGGTTAAACTCTCTTGTTCTCTTCAGTAACCAGCTCCAGGCCCTGTGCCTGCCTGCAACTCTCTGCTTGATTCTGGATGTCCTATTACCCTTTCTCCTCCTTCCTGATTTTTCTCCCTGCTTTGTCCTTTCATCACTGCACTACTGTCATACCCATCCTGGCAGTCTCCTAACCCAAACTGTCATGTGTTAATTGCTCTTGATTTCTTATCCATACTCTCGAGTCAATGCATCCTAACAATGTGTGTGTGTATCAGCTGGGGCACTATATGTGAGTTCTTAGCTCACTGGGAAGGTGAAGTAAAATGCACTTTATCCAAGCCACTTCCTTGATAGTTTAATGTGTTGGGTTTTTGGTGGGTTTTTTTGTATTTGCTAAATAGGAACAAAATTTCTCCATGCATATAGGCAAATTAAGGAGTATGAGAAAGTTTTAAACAGCCTTTAAGTTGGTGAATGTTCCTTTAGTATCCCTAATTAGGCAGGCAGCTTTGATTCCCATTTGTACTCTAAGGATGTTCCAGCTCCAGCCCATTCCAGGAGCAAACCTCTGTGCTGTGATTTACTCAGGGAGGCATTTTCCTCCATATGTCTCTAGTTCTATAAAATGCTGGGCATGCTTATAGCGCAGTTGCTAAAATAAACAGCTGTAACATCTCCTCTGCTTCCATAAACTTTCCTGTTCTTCTCCCCATCTGCTTTGCCCCCTGGATGCCAGTGTAGTGCAGGTCCTTGCTGATATGCTAATTGGCAGCAGTGGTTTGATGGCGTGTTTATTTCCAGTTTATTGCCACAGGTGACTGATAAGCAGTTAACTGCAGCATTTCCTTCTGCTGCAGAGGTAGATCCTGTGTTTTACCAGACATTCTGCACAAGGCCAAAGGAGACATCAGTTCCCTGCAGGATTGTGTCTTCAGGCTGAATTGAAATTGTTTGACCTGCATTCAGAGGGCTGGGTAACTGATTTTTGGCTGCAGGCTGCTTCACTTGGCTGTGGAGAGGGTTTGTTGTACTGTAATAGAAGGGGAAGTGGTGAGTCTGTGACTGACATACTCTGATGGGACCTGGGAAAGAAAGTTTCCAACTCAAGCACTGCACGCCTGTGGCAAGATTTGTCCTGCTTCAGTTCCCCATCTGAAAATCTAGAATAACATTTATTTCCTCTGCTTTTATTTGATCTATTTGAGACATAACACCTCATATGATTTCTGATGAAACCTAGACTTGAGTTGTGTAATGCTGTTTTAACCTAAGATGAATTGTAAGTTTTGCCCGCTTGGATTCTTATGTAATACCTACCACTCTGGTATCTGGGCTCAGGATTTTACTGTGGTTTTATCTACCCTTCCTTACTTTGCAAAGGCACTGGTTTTTTTCCTATCCCCTCTTTAAGGCTGCAGATGATGCTGGATGTGTTCAGAATGATGCTGTTCCTATATGTGTTGTTTGTGGGGTGTTTTTGTTTCTTTTTGGTTTTTTGTTTTGTTTTTTGTTATTGTTGTTGGTTTTGGTTTTGTCTGTTTGGGTGGTGTTTTGGTTTTGTTTTTTTTTGTTTCCTCCCCAACACTGAACAGAGCTGGTTTCTGGAGATTTGGGTGTGACAAGGACTGGATCTTGTTTCTAGCATTCTGAAATCACTGCAGCATGGAGGAACTCCAGAAACAGCCTCTGACTGTCCCTTTTGTTTGCTCCCCCAGCCCCTGTGGCTCGGTTGGTTAGATGTTGGTGCAAAGCATTTCTCACCTGCCTATGCCAGCGTGAGAGGTGCTGCACAGGGAAGAGGGACCTCTCTGGAGGGGAGTACCCGAGGACATGGAAATCTGCTGGGGTGGAGAGTGAACAGTCATGGCAGGATGAGTGGAAGTTAAGTGACTACCCAAGTTCTCTCCTGGGATTTTACTTTCCATGATAGTGGTTTACTAACAATGTGATTGCAGGGCTGGCTTTTCCTTTTTGTTATACCAGCAATAAGCACCAGGGCAGAAAAAGAGAAACATTAAAATCATACGTTATTTGAGCAATAAGATACGACGGGGCATGAAAGATGGGACATTAATTCATGATGGTGTGTGACAAGTCAGGAATTTAAATGTCATAAGTTAGGCAGACATGAGTTTTATTGGAATTATAAAATTTTATTAGAATACTGGTCGAAGGGTGGAGTTCCACACCAATCCCCTCCCCTTATTTGTATTTGGGAAGGGATGAGCTGTGAATTACAT
Organism: Grallaria varia; assembly: GCA_013396735.1. Taxonomy (NCBI): domain Eukaryota; kingdom Metazoa; phylum Chordata; class Aves; order Passeriformes; family Formicariidae; genus Grallaria; species Grallaria varia. The sequence goes on along the minus strand of VWZG01003888.1, from coordinate 489,196 downwards.
CGGGTTCAAGAGACTGGGGGTGTTTACAGGGCTGCCAGTGAGCCTTGCCTAGTGACTGCGGATGAGCATCTTCATGCCCTCTGTCCTCCAGCGTGCCTGAGGTCATGGGCGGCACTGCTGCCCGGGGAGCTCTGCCGGTGCCCACGGGTGTCCCACGGGATGGGGCCGCCTTCAGCACCACGGACAGGGCCAGCTGCCCCTGATCCTGCCTGCCTGCATCCTCCCTGCCCTCTGCCCCTCATCCTGCTTGCCTGCATCCCCTCTGCCCCTCATCCTCCCTGCCTGCGTCCTCCCTGCCCTCTGCCCCTCATCCTGCCTGCCTGCATCCCCTCTGCCCCTCATCGTCCGCTCCCCTCTGCCCCTCATCCTCCCTGTCCCCAGCCTAGCCCTCTTGCCCCAGGCTCCCGGATTCCCTGCCTCTTGCTCAGCCCAGCCTGTGGTTTGCCCCCTCTCTGTACAGCCCCTGCCTCCTTTGCCCTTGGAACAAGCTCCTTCACCTTCCAGCCCCAGCAGTGCCTGTGCACTCCTGGCTGCAGCTGCGAGCTGGGTCAAGCCATGGAGTGGGATCCTGCCTGTGGGTTGTCCAGTCTGGCTTCACTGCCAGCAGTGCCTTTATGCTTCCATCTCTCCTGCTGTGAAACCAGCCTGCTGACAGCTGCAGTACCTGCAATATCCCTGGAAGTGTTTGAGGCCAGCTTGGATGGGTCTCTGAGAAACCTGGTCTACTGGAAGGTATCCCTGCCCACGGCAGGGGGTTTGGAACTAGGTGATCTTTAAAGGTCCCTTCCGACCCAAACCCCTCTATGATTCTGTGAATGCTGACTTTCTGTACTGCAGCATTTCCTGGCACTGACTTTGCTCTGCAGCGTGAATGGAGTTGTTTCGCAGCACCGCTGCCTGGCTGCTGTCTGGGGGTTTCTCACATGAGTAGTTCTCTAGGACATCTGCCATCCAACCTCGCTGCAACTGCAATCCGTGGGCTTTGGCTAAATGTTTGTTGTATCCAGTTGTGCGTGTGGGTAATTGTGGGTAATTTGCTATCTCAGAATAATGAAAGGATGCCTGCTGCACTCTGAAGCACTCAGTGCTTTGTGGTGATTAGTCTTTTAATTTGAAAATATTCCTCATGCTGTCCAGCAAAAGATACTTCTTTTTAAGTACATCATGTATTGAGAAGAACAGGGAAAAATGTAACGTCTGTGTCCAGACATTCTTGTTTGTTTTGACAGAGAACTGTCAAAGGCAAAGCGTGTTTCTGCTTTTGGGGTGGTTATAAACGTGAAGTGTAGCAGGCAGGCTGTGCTGAGCTCTGGCTGTATTTAGTCACCATCAGTTCCCTGTTCCCTTCAGCTGAGCATGCCTGGAGCTGTGAGGAGGCACATCATGCCATGGCTCAGGTGTAGCTACAGGCAGGTTTCTGCTCAGTGTTCCTCCTCCCTCTGTGCTCAGCTGCTGCAAACAGGCTTTGGGCAGAGAAGCTCCTGTGCCCATTCTCAGGTGAGCTCCAGGCATCTGCTGCCTCCTTGCTCCCCAGGCCCAGCCCGTGTGCCCCTGGGGGGAAGCAGCAGCCCGGTGTGAGGCAGCTCCCTGCTCGATGCTGTCTGTCTCCCAGGCTGAGTGTTTTTCTGTCATTCGATGGTTCATAGCTGGAGTATGTCAGCCTCACCTCCTGCTGCGGCCAGGAGCCTCTGCACAGCATGGGAGGTGGCAGCTGCCATCTCCACTGGCTAATGGCGTGGTCCCTTTGGCTCCTTGTGTGTGCAGCCCCCCCGTGCTGTCCTGCTGCCCCTGCGTGGTCCCCAGCTCTGGTCCTTGCCAGTGCTCAGCCACTGCCCCCAGACCCCTGGTGCTGTGGGCACAGGTAGCTCTCCTCTCTGCTGGGCTGGGGTGAGTGCTGCAGGCTAGTGGCAGGCTGCTCTCTTTTCATTAGCTGCTCTAAACACAGCTCTCTGGCAGCAGCCTGCTTTTCTGAGCCCAGGAAGACCATTTTTCCTTTTATCTATAATTTAGTGAAGTGTCAAGCCACAGAAGTTTTAATGATAATAAGCAGCAGAGGAAACTTATTTATTTGCTGCAAAGGTGGGTTTCATTCCAGGGCTGTTTTTTTTTTTTCTTTTTTTTTTTTCTTACACACTTCCCTCACAAGAAATGTTGGCTGCTTGTGCGACCTCCCTCCCAGTGTGTTCAAGCGACCTTCCCTGAGAAGCTCACCACTGAAGTTCCTGCTTGGCTCAGTGGCTTTCCAGCCCCTCTCCCACGCAGGACCTTTGGGCCAAGTGAACCGGGAAAGGAAAATACAGTGCGGTGGGAGCATTCATGTGCTTGGTGAGGTGTAATGGGAGAGAAGGGATTCACAAGTTTCTCGTCTTTCACTTCCTCCTGTTACTGTGCATCTCTTACATCTGCTTCACAGACCAGCCTCTGATGGATTTGATTTCTGAGGAAAAGCAGGGAAGGGCTTTTTTTGGGATTACAAGTAGCGTTTGCCTTCTGTCAGCCTATGAAGCTGCCAGTGGTGACTGGTGATAAAAAGTGGATCGATATCATATGGAAGGACCAGGGCTCTTTCCTGAGGTGCAGGAAGGCAGAGAGTGGAGCTTGGGGCTGGCCAAAGATGAGCAGGGGACGGGATGAGGCTGTGTGAGGGACAGAGACCAGTCTGGAGAGACAGTGGTGACAAAGGATTGGAGCAAGGAGTCTAGGAAAGAAGACTGAAATGGAGCAGAAGGGGGAATGGGGTATAGAAGAGTTGACAGGAAAATGGATCTGGAGAGGAGAGGGAGGGTTAACTTGGGTGGGCAATAAGCATGTGTGTAGGGGAGATCTGCAGAGGGAAGCAAGTGTAAGGGAAAAATGGGTTTGCTAGCAAATACTTGGGAACCGTGCCTCTGAATTCACCAGAACCTTCCTCTCCCCTTTCTGTGTGGCTTTGGAGGCAATATTAGAACCTTCCTAATTATTTTTCTTGGACGAGTTTTGCGATCCTGATGATATTAATTATTCTTAAAGGTCAACAACACTTACTTGAATCCCCTTCTGTTCTATCATGTAATCAGTTAATTAATTGGAAACCATTTAGCAGAGTCTGCCGAGAGCTTAGCCTGCCTTATGCCCTGTTGTTTTGCTGTTGCTGGAGATGTATATGTATTTTCATATTTATACCCCTTCCTTTCTTCAGAGGCTCTGCAGAGCTCTCGGCACTATCCCAGTCCGTCACAGCCTCTGGCACCCTTCCCTGAGTCAGGCAAATTGGGGCTCAGGCCCAGCTGTTAGTTTTCTCTTTACTAACTGCCTGCAAGAGCAGCATTTGAGATTATTCAGGGCTCATTGATTTCTGGGCATCCAAATAGGTGTTTATTTTTTTTTTAAAATATAAATTTGGTGCAAGAGCCCTCTAACATCTGAGAACACAGCACTTGTTCAGGAGGGAGAGGGAAAATGGGACCCTCTCCTAGCACATCTGTGCTTGATGTGTTGACACTGAGGCTCTCGTGTGGACCTTGTCCAGCTCTTCCAGGGTCTGCCTGGGCATTTGAAGTGACCTCCCATCTGGGGTGGTACCTCCTATGCACCTGTCCTTGCTGCTTCAGTGTATTCACGGGAGAGGTGGTGGGAAGCATATGGGAGCCTGGTGTTCACGGGTTCATAGATTCATTAAGGTTGGAAAAGACCTCTAAGTTCATCAAGTCCAATTATAGGGTACTTAGAGATTCTAGGAAATGTCCTGAGAGCATGGATCTCCTTCCCACGCCTTCTCCTCAAGCTGTGCTTTGCCACAGCACTGAGGTCTTTTCTCTCACACAGAGTGATGGGGTTTGCTCTGAGTTCACTGGAAAACTGTGAGCAGGACTCATTCCCCAGTCATTTGTTTCTAGCTCAAAAAACAATGCAACCTGAAGCAAACAGGCAGCGTGAACCCCATCCCTCACTGGAGCTGTCAGCTGGCAACCCTTGTCCTCAGTCAGTGCTCATCTCCAGTATTATTTCTGCATGCTGAAGCAGGAGGAAAGCCCAGCATACAGTTATACTTTGGACCTGGAATTACTGCAGTTTGGGACAGACGAGAGAGGGTGTGGGCAGTGCAGCCCTGAGGACCTCTTGGCTCCACGAGGTCATCCATGGGGAAGGGCTCTTGCCCATTGCAGCTTGCTTTTTCTTTTCCTTGAGCAAAAGACTGGCCTCTTCTGTGGACGCTGCTGGGCTCTGCCCTGCAGGGAACCTGGCAGATAAAGGGAAAGCAACTGCAGCCTGACCCAGCTTTTAACCTTTCCTCAAGTCCTCTGAGAGCCCAAATATCTTTGGAGAAGAGCAATGGAAAGTGCATACAGGAAGGGCAAGATGTGTGCAGTCCAGAGGGCCAGATCCCTGCATCTGATATGCCTTGAAGCACAGGGGCCAATATTACCCCTGTTTGGTGACGCCTGTCCATCTGTACCATGTGCTGAACTGGAACTGTGAGCAACAGTAAACTCTGAGGGGTGATTTGTCTCCAAACAAAGCTTGGTGCAGCTGGGAGATGCCTCAGAAGAGATGACTTAGAGGGTGTGGAAGTGTCACGAGGTAGGAGATGGCCTTAAAATAGCCTTTAAATTAAAGGATGGGCTGGGTTGAAGGCAGCAGCAGGACGTGGCTTGCTGCTTTGGCAGAGGCAGTGGGAGGAGAGGCGTGGGGCAGATGTGCTGCTGGCACTGGCTGTGGGAGCCCTGTGACAGAGGCGTGGTGTCTTATGCCTTCCCACTTGCTCTGCAGCTTGTGTTTTGTAAGGCTATTGTTTAAAGAACAATGCGTGAGACCAGCCCCTTCCATCTCTCTCTGTTTCAGTGGCAGTTGGGAATTTACAAATCAGGGTCCTGAGACTGAGAAATGCGAAGGGGTTGATGGTTCCTGCTCCAGGACTGGTGCTGTGCATGTGGAGTGAAAGGATCTCTTCTTGTGTGTCACCCATGGTCTCTCACTCCCCTCTGATGCAGGATGCTCTGAGTTTGAGAAATTATTGCAGATTGTGACTCTAGCCCTAGAACAAGGAATGAGATGATAATGTGATGGCATGTGCTGTGTGACCTTACAAGGCAGAGGAGGGAACCTGTGGACAGGAGAAAGGAGTTATACTGCCCAAACTCACAAAGGAAGGGTGATCCTTGAAGTCTTTTTCTGCATGTTTGAGGTCAGTTAAAGACCTGAGGATTGCTTGAGGAGCAGAACTGGGCTGTAGGTAATGCTAGAGAGTGGCTGAGGACCTCTGTAAACTGTCTCACTCCTCCATGGCACCAGTACGTACATCCTGGTGATGAGCCTGGACAGGGAGCAGATCCAGGAGAGCTCCTGGCAGCTGTAAAATCTGAGGCTGACCGGTTCCACCTCCTTTTCTGCTCACTCTGCTTTCTGGCTGTGCAAGGTTTGCGTGTGCTTGGCATTGCCTGGTCCTTTTGCTGTCTCAAGCGTGTCCTGCTGGGGCTTGGTGCTGAAATATTGGAGATTTCAGTTGAGTCTCATGTTTGCAGAGCCTGATTCGTGGGGAGATCTGGCCCGCCATAGCTTCTGGGACTTGTTGGGGTAATTTTAGCACATTCATTAAGGGAGGACAGTACATTTTTTCCCTTAATGAGCAAAGCTGCTTACTAAACAGGAAGGGAGAGGGGAACAGGGAAGGCAGGGCTGATGATGGGGAGTGTAACATTGCTTTTAGAGGTCACTGGAGTTATCTGGCGGGCATAAGCAAGACTCAGAGTAACTTTCCATCATTTCTCTGGTTCAAACCCAAGGCTTTAGCAGCTTACTCGCTGCAGATATGAAGCCTGGATGGGGCTGCCCTTACAGCAGCATGTGAGGTTGCTGACATTCTCCTCTCCTGTGGCCACCAGCACCCAGCTAAGGCTGCAGTGAGCTGTGACATGATGGGAATCACCCAGATATCAAGGCAGTTCCATGCAGCGCCATCAGCATATCTAGCACTGAAGACCACAGCTAAGGATGTGCATCGCTCCTCTCATTTCTTCCAGGCAGTCACTGGTGCTCCCTCAGCCCCAGCTGCTCTGTGCAGTTAATCCTCCCCAGTCAGGATTTTCAGAGTGGCACCATGCTATTTAAATGTGTGAAAAACTTCTCCTATGCAGAAATAAATGTGTCAGGTTGGAAACAAGGGCGAGTGGAGGATGAAACTATGTGGAGGAGGCACAGGCATGCAGGGTCCCTCCCCAGCAGTGTTTCTGTCATTGCATTGAGCCGAACTGCATAAAATAACTTAGTTTAATTACAGGGGCCCCTGCTTGTTGGTGTCATTAATGAGGCAACTGGCTTAATTTAGCTGAATATAAATTGCTTTAATAGTGGAAACACTTTTGGCTGCTGGGTAATAGAGGGAAAAGAAAACATGGTGTCCTCTCCTCACTGAAGTCCCCTTGTTCTGGGCCACATGGGTCCAGGTTCCTCTTTGTCCCACGGCTGCACATCCCTTTTTAAACCCAGGAGTTTGTTCAGGAGGTGTACCTCCATAGCCTCATCCATCACTTGTGCTGGGACACAATGGCAAAGGTCACCTCCCCTTCGCTGCTGGTCCCCAGCAAGTGCCTGCAGGAGCTGTGGGAGAGTGTGCAGGACATGGCATGTCCCTTCTGGAGTGTAGGAGGAGGATGGAGGGAGGGAGCAAGAACTAGAATTTAGCTGTCACTCGGTGATAACAGCTTGTGTTTGAGGTGTGGAGGGGATTGGTAGTGGAGAAGGCTGGTGGGGATATGGCCTTAGGAGCACAGCTGCTGCAGCAGGAGGATTGTGGAATGGTGTTGGGCCTGAGTCAGGGATGGGTTGGGTGTCTGCTGCCCTGGACCTGATCTGAAGGCCATCCAGCCCCCTCTCCTTCCCCAAATCCTTTAAAACCTGCTCTGGAGGCAAAAAAAAACCAAAAAAGGCCCTGGCAGTTATTTCTAAAGACTTGTCTCTGTGGAAAAGAGCATCTTGTGAGTGATGGAGAAAATGTCCCATGGCAAAGAAGCAGTTTGAATATGTTCCAGGAGCACTGATGGCAGTTCTGTCCTGAAAGAGACTTGTTCATAGTTGAGAAATACGCAGGGAAGGCATTTTGCTTCCCTCTGCCTGTGTTTCCTTGACATGTGATGTGCCATATTTTATTACAGGTGGAGGTGATGCATGGGCTGTTAGAAAGGTTGTCTGGCACGCTACGCTGCAGGACTGCTTCCACTTTCCTATAACTCTGCCAAATTTTAATTGCTCAGGCTAAAGTTTTCTGTGTTGGGTGTCTGCTCTTGGATGAATTCTATTTTTTATTATTTCTTTCTAGTTTCACAAAAGAATTTTCTCGAATGCTTGAGGAGGTAGAAGGGAAGGGGGAAAACAAACTGTTTTTCTCAAACTGGAAAATACTGGTGATACTTCTGTTACAGAACAGCTGCATCCTCCTTTGGTGGAGGGGAAGAAACTCGGACAAAGGGCAGATTTTGCTTGGAAGACTTGATTTTGCTCTGGGACATCTTATGTCAGCAGAATGGCTTTTGATCCAGTTGGTGGAAGAAGTTTTATAAAGGATGTTGGGGAGCAGATAGGGGAGAGGAGGAGCAGCAGTTCTTGTTGAGACTCTGGAGTTGGGCTGGGAGGATGTAAAGGTAGGGAAGATCATAGGAAATTTGGGTATGGGATAAAGTTGAGGCTGAGAAGTATTTGGGAGTGGTTGGAGAGCAATGAATAGTGTGATTCAGCCTGTTGGGAAGAAGAGAGCTGGCACTGCCCAGCCTTTGGATAGGAGGATGGGGGCTCTTGTCACTGCAAACAGGGATTTGGAGGTGGCAACAGACTTTCAGCTTTGAAGGCAGCTGCCAAAAGGCAGAATGAGCAACTGGAACTGGGACAGGACTAGTCCTGGTTGAGAGAACCTTGATTTTCCCCAATCCTTCCTGTTTATGCTGTAAAGAACTCTGGGAAACTTGGTGCATGCAGTGGGGAGACCTTGCAAGCACCAAACAAGTTGGAGCTCAGAGCCTCACCTGTAGAGCCATCATTTAATCTCCTTGTGTGAACGTACTGTGATTGTATCTCTAATTACAGAATCACATGCTACCTTCCCTGGGAAACCTTCCCCATGCACCATGCCGGATGGATCTTTCCTGGGGAGAAATAAGTGCTGTGCTGTGAGGTTTTTCTGGAGAAGCTCTATCTTTTGCAGTGAAAGTCAGTAGCTGTACCCTTTGTGCAATCCCAGTCTTGGCATCTCTGACCTTTGGAGTTTTTGTGACTGAAATGGTGTATTTTTAATGTGCTTGTGTGCAGCCCCTTTCTGTTTCTGTGCTGAGATCTGTCTCTGAGGCTGAAGAAAGACCTTTCCGACATTTTGAAGTGTCCAAGGTGTCTGTTTCCAGTGACAAACATGATCCTGTGTGTGTGTGTCCTGGCTGATCTGAAATGGAACTGTGGGTGTGTGTCCCCTGACCAGCCCCTCAGAAGTTGATGGTCAGGTCAGATTGAACACCAGCTTTGCCCTTTGAGAGCAGAGTCTCCTGCCAGATCTGTGCAAGGAAAGACCCATCTCCTCTTTGCCTAATGCTTGTTGTGGGTTGTTGTCCGGTGGAGGGAGGAGGTGGTAAGAGTTGGTTTCCAAGGATTTCAGGAGATGAGAAGCAGAGCACATCTGCCTGGCAGAGCTCCTTGTTTCAGTGAGGATGTATCCTTTCTCCATCCCTGTGTGTCCTAAATTGTAATAACACGATCATGCTATTTTTGATTCCCTTATTTGCGTGGAAAGCCTGTTGTTTTTTCTCTTCTCTTTCAGAATCCAATTTTCTCTTGACATTTCTGCCTAATGTAGCAAAACATGACCTTTGAGAAAGGACATTCCAGTGAGATTCACTCCCTCCTCTGCATCTCTGCCTCTCTCCCACATCTTGCCGTCTCTCATGCATCCCCTTTACGCTTCCTTCTTCTCCCTGGGCCGGGGGAGGGAGTTTACTGTCTCACTTTTCAGTAACAGTGAGCTGCTCCTTCCCCTCCTACTTTTCATCTGTCTTCCCAAAGTTTCCAGGTGCTCAGTGCTCTGGGGTGGATAAAAGAGGGAGGGAGTTTGGGAATATTTTTATTCCTCCCTGCATAGCTTCACCTGCCATTTTTGCCACCTTTGTCAGAGGCTGGAAGCAGTTTGTCTACAGCCACAGGAATGGTGGGATCATAGTCATGTGAAATGAGGTACCTGTGGTTTGCCGTGGTTTCCGCAGCGGGATAGTCTGATGTGAAGCAGAGCCAGAATTTAATGAGGCAGCACTGTGCCATCATGGTATTTGGGATTATTCTTCTGCCAGGCTTGTGGAGAGCCTTTGGGATGATGCTTTGCTGTGTGAGCAGCTTTCCTGCTCCTGATTGCAGAGTTCTGGGCTTTGTAGCAGTGCTTTGTGCAGGTGGGATGTAGCAGAACTGCTTTTCCCTTGCTGCACCCTGGTGTAAGGCAACAAATGAATCTGTCATCCCAAATCTTCATGCATCAGACCTGTGCCAGCAGGATCCATTCAAGGGTTTGCTCGCTTGATTTTAGCATGTTTCTGCAAATCAAACAGGGCCTGGGGGCTGAGTCTGGTGCAGCTGTGTTAGCCCCCTATTACTGCTGTGCCACCTTGTCCTGTACCTACTGTCTGGCCAGTCCAGAGTTGAATGAACCTCCAGGTGATTTGTGCCTCTGGCCCTTCCTTGCCCTTCCTGGTGGGCAGGGCTGAGGCAGAAGGGTGTCTGCAGCCTTGCACTGAGCTGCCCTGCCTGTGGCTCACAGTGGGGATGGATTCAGTGAAGGGCATGAGACAACACCTTCTGTGTGTTCTGGAGGCCACCAAAGAGATTGGAACATTTGGTTTTCTCTTACAGCTTGTCCCTCTGCTCACCCCATGGACTGGTCACTTGGTCAGTGGTTCTCAGGCTGGCCAGGTGTCCCTGGGAAGGCTGCCCACTACAGAATGTGTTTTATTACTATCCTCTTACTCTGTTAGAAACCAAGGGCTTTCATCTTTCTGCTCACTCTACTCCAAACATGTTTCTTCCTCTTGTTTTTATTAATTCAGTTGCTTTTCACTCTTTCATCCTCTCTGGCTCTCAGAGATGTCTACTGGGTTGCAAAGCTCTCCCAGGTAGACGAGATTTATGTTTTTTGGAAGTTTGGGCAGATGGAGAGAGGGATGGGAAGCTGTTGGCTGCTGTAGCAGTGGTACCCCTGGGTGCAAGCAACACGCAGCCATACCGGGACACCTGGAGCTTACAGCTACTGCAGATCTTTTGATAACACCTTGGGTAATCATTGTGCTGTCATTTGAACCTGACTGTTACTATTTTTAACATGAGGTTTGTGCTTAATTTTTTGTTCAAGTTCTGAAATTAACTTGTTCTTGTTGCTTATGGTTGGTTGAGCTCCAGATTCATGAGCAAGAATCAGACACTGGATTTTTTTTTTTTTCCTTAACTTCGTAGCAGGATAGAAATAACTTTTCTGCTTAAAAAAAAAAAAAAGTAAAATGAGAATCTTTCATTTGGGTTTGTCCTCATTAAAATCTCTCATTATTAAATCTCAACTTGGGTCCTAAACTGCTAGGCAGCATCCCTGTCGAGGAGAACGATCAGATCTGTGGAGGTGGTGGGGTCACCTGCAGGAAGAGTTATTTACTGTGACTACTCATTTTTATTTTTTTCTTGTTAATTTTCAGAGACCTCTCCGGGAACCGGCTCACCACCCTGTCATGGCAACTCTTCCAGACCCTGCGACTCTTTGAACTGTAAGTCTCACCCTGGGAGTATCTCTTGGGAGAAGAGGGGAGGCTGAGAGGAGGAATGATTTCCAAATAGAGCTATTTTGAAGCCTGTGAATAATTACCTAAAACTCCAGTGGGCCAACACCATCTTTGGAAGGGTTTCCTGGGTATGAGAGCACCAGAGCAGAACTACTTCTCTTTTAACTTCACAGCAGCTGGCTAATTAATGTCAGGATGATGAGCAAGTCATGCTTGGGGTAGTAAACAGTTCACTAAATCTGGGAGCACATTAGAAATACTTACTAGGTCAGATTTTGAGTGAATCTCTTCAGCTATTTTCTCCTCCTCTGTTGCAGGGTTGGACTGGCTTTTTCTTTAGTTGGTGGACATGCTTTGTAAGATGCCCCTGCTTTTTAGGCAAATTACTCCTTTGTTCTCCTGGGGGAGATGGTGAGATAGTGTCTCCCCTGGGGCCCTGGTGGCCTTCAGCCTGCTGAATTATTGATAGAGCATTCAGCATCGTGCTTGAAGAATAAGTGGACACGAAATCAATGGAGTGTTGCCCTGATGACCTGTTTTGTTGAATTTTAGAAATAGTTGTTTGGTGGGTATAAAAAATATATATATGTAGGATTTGTCCCAAAGGATCCTGGGAAGCTCCATTCATCCTCACTGATGATCAATAGCGCTGTAAGGTAGAAGTGACTTATGAAAGAATAAAGACAGTCTTTCAAGTGCGAGTAAGTGTGTTATCACCGGTGTTACTGCAGTATATTTTATTTCTGTCAAATTGTTAAATGAAAAATACTAATAGTGATATTAGAAAATAGAGAAACGCCCTTCTGATGGGGGAAATTTGGCTTGCAGAGTTAAAATGCTGAATTTGGAATTTATCTCCTCACTGATTACAGCTCCAAATATTTTTCAAGTCTGGCTCAGGTTTCCAGTTTAATAGCATGAGTCATTTGTATTCTTAGACCTTTACTTATTGTCGTTGTGCTGTCTGGCAAAACTCAGATTGATGGTTGTTACCCAAGAGAGACCCAGGAGTGGAGGAGCAAATGGGGCTCCAGTCCTGAGCTAGTGGCACTGGCAGGGCCTGGGGTAATGGTGAGCCTGCAGATTAATGGGAATACTTCCAGTGGAACTCGTTTTTATGTGCCTTTGCTTCATTTGGTCATATTTTGTTTCTTCTGGCACGTCCTAGGTCTGCCAGCACAGTCAGGCTCAAAAGACCTATACCAAGCACAAAGAGAACTGTGAAGCTGCAGTTTGGGTAGCAAAAGGAGCTTTACCTGATGAAGAATACATCTGTGTTGTCCTGATGTGATGATCCTGGCAGGGAGCTGGTGTGCGTGGGTTGGCTGTTGTTGGTGTCAGCAGAGTCACTCAGGCCAGCACTCCACAAGGTGGCAACCAAGAAGGAGCTGAACTACTTGGCTCCAGTTGGAGTTGTGCTCAGAGCTGTTTTCTTGGAGATAACAAGCCTCAATTAATGAAGGGAATAATGCCCACAGAACTGGGAGATCAGAGCTGATTGGTAGGAAGTCATGATGGGATGGGAAGGCAACACCAATGTGTGTGTTGCCCACGGTGTCCCATAGGGATGTTGGAAATTAAGGTAAAGACATTTGTACATGGTGGCCACAGTCCTGAATGCTTGAAGGATGGAACCTGTTGGTGGGGGAAAAAGCAATTCTCCAAGATGGTGAGGAATTACTAATGGATGAGCAAAAGTGGGAAATACAGTATTTTATTTTTTTTTTAGAAATGCAGAGGATGGGTGAGTAAGAGAGGGTTTTTTGGCACACTGAGCTCCAAAGAGGCTTCCAGAACCTGGGAAGGAGATGGAATACATGGCCCACATAAAGTGAGTGTGAAACACTGGTGGAAGCTAGAAAAGGAGTTGCAGACTGACATCAGCTGAGGACTTGAAGTTGAGCCAAAACTCTCTGGAAAGGGAGAAGGTGGTGAGGAGCAGAGACTGATACAGAGACAGTAAGCCTGAGGAAGGCAGGCTGAGCAGCAGTGCTTGTGCACAGCAATGGAGAGGCCGGAAGACTCCAGGGACACGTAGATGCTGGCAAGAGTCTGCTCTTTTCCAGAGGGTTATGTCAGTGTGGAGGGCTGGTGGGGCTAACAGGTGTAGATCTGCAGTGGCTCACCAGGGGCACCCTAAATTAAGTGTCAGTGCCCCTGTGCTACCAGGCAATTGTGGCTCCAGAGGGAGGGGATAGTCATCAAAGCTAAAAGTGTGACTTCCAACGAGGCAGTTCAGAGCAGTGGAGCATGTGGTGAGGGAACCGATGGGAGGATTGTCTTGAGGAGAGGAGCTACAGCTGATTGTGACATGGAGATTGCCAGGGAACATGAGACCTGGCCAAGCCACTCACAGTGAACAGTGAGGAGGAAAGGGCAGAAGACTAATGGGAAGAGCAGACAGGTGGATGGGAACTTGGTGCTTGAAACTGCTGCTTGGCTGCATCCAAGGCATCACGAGCTTGAGAATGTGGTATTCCTTTAAAGAAGAATTTCTTGTTCAACGCAGTTGATATTTTCCCCTGCTGACTTGCTGAAGAAAGGATGGCAAAAATGAGGCACTCTTCCAGAGAACATCTCTTGCTCTTTTTGGCTGGAAACAAGGCTTGGAATGGTTTCCAGTAACTCCAGCCCTAATTCCCACAGCACGGGCTGACCTTGACCAGCAGGGCTCAGGCTAATGAGCACAGAACTCTACTAAGTCTGAAGCTGAGTGTGTGCAGGGAAGCATCTGACACATGCAACAGCTCATAAACATTGGACTTGGAGCCTTTCTTATCCAGAAGTCACAGCTGGTTTCCTCTGTCATGTCCTTGGCTTCCTTTGTCATGTCCTCAGAGAGTTTAGGGCTGACATTTCAAGAAATTCCTTCCTGGAAAGACCTAAGACTCTGGATCCAATTACATCTTTGGTTGTGTAAAACCTTGTAGTCCTGAACATCTTGCCACTCTGCCTGGCCCATCAGCATTTCTAATACCAGCAGTCCCTGCCAGCTTGCCCTGCAGTAGATTTCTGCAGTGCTACAGGAAGAGACTTTGATGGGATGGGGCACAGCAGCATCTCTGTTAATGTTATGAGTCCAACTTAATGTTGATTGTGCCTCTAGCTTAGAAACTTATTGCTGCCAACAGTCACACTAATAGAGCTGTAGCTAGACAGTGGGTACTTTCCTGCTCTCTGCAGTATCTAATCCAGCTGTCAGACACCAGCCATCACTCCCTGTCTGAGTCCTTCCCTTTCTATTCCATCCCTTTCTGGCAGGCATTCGGAAACAACAGTTCTGCTTGGAATGCCAAAAGAAGCCCTGGTTCTGGGAAATAAATAGAAATGCAAAACAAAATTAGATTTTGTTCTCTCTCTGCTGGGCGCTCTTTGGTTCTCAAGCTTAGGGAAGTGGCCTCAGTCCCAAGGTATGAAGAGTGTTTTAATTGCAAGTGTACAAAATCTTAGCAGCAGTTTTATGTGAATTGAAACAGTCAGGGGAAGTGTGGCAAGAATCTCTGCTGCCCTCTGAGAGGCTTTAGCTGCAGACAGCTTTGCTTTAGCTGATGAGTGGAGAGGCACAGGACAGGGCATGTGTCTCATTTAGCTGTGTAGTCTGGGAAAAAACTGCTCTGTGTTTGTGAAGTCCTGTCTGTTTCATACATACTGGAGTGCTGCTGGCATCAGTCTCCCACAGTGGTTCACCCTGGTCTAGGCAGTTTTGGGAGGCAGTGGGTACAGCTTTCTGTAGGGAGCAAAGGTGGGGTCAGCCAGGCACCTGCAGAATCACTGTTGCTGAAGAGGTGACTTGGTGCCTAAATGGCTCTGGAGTTTCAGCTTTGATGGGTCATTGTCACATCAAAAGACAGTTCAGGGCATGAGTGTCACAATTTTTTTTCTTTTCCAAACAGTGTGCCTGTTTTGGTGCCCAGAGCACACCCTGCTACAAGGCTCTGCTTTGCCTGGGGCTGGTGGGTGGCTCTGGCTCGTGTGCAGATTTGGTCTCTTGGGCCAACTCCTCGAGTCACAGAGCAGCTCTGCTTGTGCAGAGAGAGCCCGAATTGCTTGTGGCTGTGATACTTGCTATTTCTCACAGGCATTTTCAGTTTTAAGGAGGCTCAAGGAAGGTGTGAGAACCTGCACTGCCCCTGAGCCACCCACAACCAAGTGATGCTTTAGCAACAATTGCAGGCCACATGCAAAAAATACCCTTTGGGTTTATTTGCCCAGCCCAGAAGTCAGTTGTGCTGGATATATCCCATGAGACAGAGCCTGCCTTAATTTTCACTGTGGTGCTGCTGCACCTCTGGGATGGGAAGTGTCTCTGCAGCATGTGGCTGTCTTCTGGCCCAACAATGGGGTTTGTTGCCTTGTGGTTCTTGAGGTGCTTTTCCTCTTTGCAGAGGAGAGAAGGTACATCCACAAGCAGAGGGTCATTGGTAGTGGAGGTGTGTTACAGCAATGTGGGAAGAAGAGTTGGAATGAGCCACAGCTCCTAATAATCCCTACAAGGAGTGAAGGAGAGAATTGGAAGGCTGGGTTTTTTTGGGCAGGTGCAGGACAGTGGGAGCATGGAAATTCGTATGCACCGCTCTGGAGAGCCAGCTGCCATGGCAGGGCAGGTACCAAGAAAGGAAGGAGGGTGTCTTCCACACGTCAGGGGTGCTTTTGCAATGCACGTTAGGGAAAATGGGTGCACACATCTGTGCCCCTTCTACCCACGGTGCTGTGCCAGCTGCCAGTGCCACTTGGTGCATCCAGCCTGTGATGGGAGTTAATTTGTGCAAAAGCCCCTGTGGGGGTCTCGATTAGAGCGAGTTACATCGCTAATGTTGGGGCAGGTTGTGGGGAAGTTCTGCCCTGAAGCCCGCAGCTCCTGTATTATTCATGGCTGTTCATGAATTAGCAATGGGCCGGGAAAGCTGCTGTCTGTTACTTACAGAGCTGCCCTAAGTGCTAGGACAGCAGCTCTCCCCGCAGCCTCCTCTCATGAGGATGTTTGCAGCAGAGCAGAATTTCGCCCCCATTGCACCTGAGCTCCCCCAGCTCCCCACCAGGTCCCAGGGTGCATCCCTGGTTACCTGATCTGCCATTAGCCAAGTCCATGGCTCTTACCCACATGCCATCCCATGTCCTGTGGGTAGCAGTGATCCTGGGAGGATCATGAGAAGAAAGTGGATTCATGGCCCTGTAGAAGAGGATGTAAAGCCTGTGCAAACCACTTGCAGTGCCTGTCGTAACATGCAGGGAATGTCTCATCACTCAAATCCCACAAAATCACTGCACTAATCTGCTCTGGTCTGTTGAATTTAGTGCTTTGGCCTTTGAGTCGCTTGTGTGAGCCTTGTACCTGTGTTGCAGAGGTTTATGTGCTTCTGGTGAGAAAGAAATTAACTAATGAAAAACCAGAGTGAAGTTCAACTCAGTGTTTGTTCTAAAATGGAAAAAAAACAACAGACATCTTGATGCATGAGAAGATGCAAAGTGGCATCATTAGGGTTCAGTTTTAATAACCCCAGGGGCTACCAAAGATCATTTCTCCCTCCTTTTGCAGCACTGTATTGACAAAACAGCAGCTGCAGATGTTTGGAAGGTTGTTTCCAAATCCTGTTACTCGGTGAAATTAATTTTGTAAAAGCAAGCATGAATTTTTCAGTAACATGTGGAATAGAGCAGGAAAAAAAGCTTTCCCCCGTATGATGGAGGGGATCTAGATACCACATGAAGCAATGGTTTGAGCTTTGGAGATGACCTTCTGTTTTGGGGTGACTGAGCTCATCTTTGCCACTGCTGGCTCCACTGATCCCTACTTTCTTTGCTTTATAGTAATGCCGGGAGATATTTTGTTTCTTCAGGCTGTCTCCTGTTTTACTCAAGTTATTATTGCAACCTGCTTTGGTAACTCAATCTGCCCTGGCTGAGCTCTGGGCTCTTCTCCCTGCTAGGACTTGCCTTCCTTCCATGTCCACAGAGAGCTGCAGAGCTTTAAAAATGTAAATGAAATAGTTAATAGGTTGGAAAATCAATTATAATAAACATTCCTGGTGTATAAACTATGTGTAAGTGTGGTTTAAATGAAGTACATTAAAGGCAGTGCTTTTCTCCATTTCTCCTGGCCAGGTCAGCAGGGTCTCGGTGCAGTGCTGATTGATTTGATTAAAATGCATGTTACCTTGCACATTAGCTCATGTTCTGGGTCACCAGGAGCCTGTGCCTGTACAAGGAACTTGGGAGAAGAACTGCCAGCTTCTCTGAGTGCTTTTGGGAGCTGGAGGTGTGCTTTGCCCAGCAGGGTCTTGAACCACCACTGCAGTGGGAGCTGAAGGTGTGAATCAATCAATATTTTTAGGGCAGTGGGGTTGTGCCTGCTCCTTTGTTGAGGGGTGGCTCGTCGGGGTGTGCAGGTGATGGTGGGACTGAGCTACAGCTGAGAGCATCTTGTGGTGAAAGACGTTGCCTTTATCAGGGCACTGCTCTGGGAGATGTAAAGGTTTGTGTGCACCCGTGAAGGAGACTGAATGCGTGGATGTGTAACTGTGGAAAAGACAGGAATAACAAGTCCCAGAAGACCCCAGGCAAATAATACAGAGAAGATTCTACTTTAGCTCTTACACCTGTGTGGTAGCTGTCCTCCTCTGGGAGCCTGGAGCCAGGTGATGGTTCTGCTCATCCTTCCCTGTCCCACCATCCTCTCTCACCTCCCTCTGCCTGCAGGAGACTAGAAAGGAACCTCTTTAACTGCAGCTGTGACATTCGCTGGATCCAGCTCTGGCAGGAGAAGGGTGAGGCAAACCTACATTACCAGGAGCTCTACTGCATGACCATGGATGCAGCCATCATCCCTTTGCAGGAGATGAACATCACCCAGTGTGGTAAGAATCCTGGGGCTGGACATGAGGGAGGCTGGGAAGGTGCCAGGAGGGATCCCTGTGCTGTGCAACTCTTCTGGTTCAGCTATTTGCTTGGGGAACCTGATGCACCAGAATCCCACTGGTTGAGTGGGATTGGTTGATATGGTTGAGAACAGGAGGATTGAAGCTGATTGGGGGAGTTTGTGGATTATAAATAGTGTATCTGGATAAATATGTGGCTGCTCTTAGTGTGTGTATGAAAGACATTGAGTGATATGGGGCATTTTGTTTACTGCAGTGCCAGTCCTTGACGAAGTGGCTGTGGTGAGTCTGTGTGATGTCTTGAAAACGGCTGTTTCACATTGAGCTTCCTCTAACAAATCCCAGAAACAGCATATTGTTAAAAGACACTGCTGATGTATCTTTTATAATTATTCTTAGGAGATGCACATCTCTATTAATTTTCTTTTGTTTTATTTTTTGATTGAAATTCCATATTTGTAAGGAAGAGCCAGGAGTGACTTTATCTCTTTCTATTTCCTGCTGATCTTTAAGAGTCCAGCGGCCCCAGGAGCAACATGAGGCATGTTCAATAGTTATCCCTTTTTCCTTCACCTTGTTCATGCATCAGCTGCCTGTTCGGTGTCAGTTTTTGCTCTGCTGTTGCCATTACTGGAGCGCATCCCTTGCAGAGTAAGGAGAAAGAGATGTACCTTCTGCAGAGCAATTAAACTGTCTGTATGCCAGCAGCTGTCAAACTCACAGGCTGAAAAAAAATGAAAACCAGAGGTTTTCTTTTTTTGATGATTGTCTATACTAGGAATTTGGTTTTGTTACTTGTAGCAGTAGTAGACAAACAACATGCACATTTGGGTTTTCATGACTTGGGTTTTTTGTTGTTTTGTTGGTTTGGGTTTTTTCTTTTTTTCTTCAAGTTCACAATGTCCCTTCGAACTCTGGAAATTGGCCAAAGTGTGCCTACATATGAATGAACTAAAAAGATTTGAGTGCTGTAATTTCCGCCCCACATGGGAGAAGAATAAGCTGCAGGGATTAGAAGGGAAAAAAATAAATCCTTAGGGATCAGGGACTTGAGGAGAGGTGGCTCCATCAGTGGTGGTGTTAGGCTCTAGGAGACTATCAGGGTGTTGATTTGGGAAAACAAATGTGCTGGTGTGCAGGGTGAGCAACTCCTCTGACTGTGCAATCTTCTGGAAGGGGAGGGAGCCACGCTGGTCTGTTTTCCTTCAGAGAAGAGTCTTTCTGTTTAGGTGTTAGAACACAAGGGATGTTGTAACAACAGCACATTTGTCTTTGTCCTTTGATGCTGAGGGCTGGTGTGGCTTGTTGTGGCCATGCTTGATACCGGCTCAATCTTGAGAAGACCATACATGTCCCTCCCATCTCCCTCTGCACTGATTCCTGCTGCCTATGCAGCTTTGCCAGGCCTTGACCACTGCCACCTTTCTTCTGGCATCTCCCCAATCAGTACAAAGTTCCTTCCCTCCTCGTGTAGCTCCCTGATGACAAGGAAAGGATGTGTGTCCTTATCCATGGCTTTGCATTTGTGTGATGGATGCTGCTCCCCTGGGATGGAATGGGACAGGACCACTGGTCAGTTCCTTCTGTCCTGCCTTTCCAGTTCACCTCTAAAAACATCTGAGGAAACCTCCCCTCTGCAAGAAGACTGTTTGCCCTTCTTGCAACTAGTGCTGTCTTGTTTCATGTTGCAAGGATATTTGGTGCCTGTGGCTGTGAGTAAGGAGGTGGTGTAAATCAGAGCCACCATAAATCAGTGAATCCCTCTGCTACCACCGAGGAAGAGCAAGGGCACCTTTTATTAGGAGAGCTGCAGTTAATACGAGAACGCATCCTTGGTCATCTTCTCTTGGTTGTTATAAATTAGAGGGACACTTTCCTCACCTGGAGTGCTGGGTGCTCTGCACCTTGCCCCTGAGGGTGGGATTGCTTTAGCTCTTCTCCCAGGACAGTTTTCTCCTGCCAGGTGACTGCCCTCATGAGCAGCTTCTGTGGGAGTAGCGAGATGGGGATGGGAGTTGTGTGAAGGGAAGGACAGCCACAACTAGGCACCAGCTTTTGGATTCAAAGATAAAGTATCTGCTTAGCTGACACATCCCCAGTTCTACATTTCCCCCATCTCCAACATCCCTCCTTCCTTTGGTAGGGCAAGTCCACCCTGTTACCTCCTGCTATTTATCCCAGGGATCTGGAGGCTGATTTGGGAAAGTCTTGGTGGGAACTGGGTCCACATGAGTGTACTGCATCTAACTATAGCAAACACTGCCCCACACCTGAGTGCTTTGGTGTTTGGCTCCTCTAGACCTTCCTGAGATCAGTGTGAGCCACGTGAACCTGACGGTGCGGGAAGGGGAGAATGCTGTCATCACCTGCAATGGGTCGGGCTCACCACTGCCGGACGTCGACTGGACAGTGGCCGAACTCCACTCCATCAACACCCACCAGGTAGGGGCCTCAGGACCTCAGTGCTGCCTGTGCCCAGTATGGCAAGAGCAAAGCAGCTGCCAGGGGTTCCCCAGGTCTGTGCATGCAGGGCAGAGGATCAGGCAGATAGTGGAGATTGCTGTGAAAAATGTGAAATAGTTGGATCAACAAAAATAAATAAGTATTGGGGTCGTTCCCTTCCCCCATGAGAACCTGGGGGCTGCCAGGAGGGAGCAAAACCTTCCCTCTGTGTATCTGGAAAGGGAAGATGAGAGAGCTTTGTGTTTGTGATCCCTAATTGAATTAAATCCTGTCTCCTCTAATGAAACCACCTGTTTGCAGAGGTGCCTGCAGTAGCAATGCCTGAATTAGGTAGCTAAGCAAGATTTTTCTAGAGGCAAAATGCATTCATCAGTGCTACAATGCTATGGCTCTCCCTTTCCCAGCAGTACCTCATATAAGATGTGATGTGCTTAGTCAGGTGAGGAAACACCTTCCTTCACTCAGATTCAAGTCGTACTTGGATTTTTGGAGCCTCCTCACATCTTACATGGAGACTGTGATCCCCTTCTTCTGGGGCTGGTAGCAGGGAGGTGAGGAGCCACCAGGGACTGACTTCTGTCTGTATTTCTCTTTGGGATTTTTAGACCAACCTCAACTGGACCAATGTTCATGCCATCAATTTGACCTTGGTGAACGTCACCAGTGAGGACAATGGGTTCCTACTTACCTGCATTGCCGAGAACGTGGTGGGGATGAGCAATGCCAGTGTGCTGCTCACTGTCTACTGTAAGTACCAGTGAAGAGATCTTGTCCGTACAGAGGATGGAAAGGCTGCCTGGGAACTATTTGAGTGCATGGCCGCTTGCTACCTATGACATACTGGGTTTGTGGGTGAAGATTACGAGAAGCTGAGCACAACCAGGAGGAGGTGGATCCTTGCACTCTCTCAAGTGTCACTAATTTTGCCTTCTGGATGCTTCCATTAATCCAGAAATGAGCACAAGAGAAGGGGGAATAACAGCAGTACCCCAGTGGTGGTGGGCATATTTCCACCCATCTCTTGTAAGATCCAGCAGAGTAAGGAAAAGCCATAGAGGGATTAAAAATCTATTTACAAACACAGTTGCTTGTCCTGATGCTGTGAGAGGTTCAATGACACCCTTTCTAAAGACAGTGTAAATCTTGTCACTGATTTCAGGCATGTTAGTGCTTCTCCCCAGGTCAGTTCCTACAAAGTTGAACTGCAAATGCCATGCAAACGTGCATGTGTCAAATTTCAGCTGTTCGCTTTTATCTGCAAGTAGCTCAATTTTCTATGTGCTTTCTAATATAACATAAACCTGACCTTAAGAGGAAGTTTACACAGCTTTGTGGTCTCAAGCAGCTGAGATTTACTATATTTTGCTGTGTCTGTAATATTTGCCCTTCCTCTGTAGTTTGAAAATCTGTCCCCTCCCCAGCCCCCAACCTTGTCAGGTAGAGCAGTGACCCGTGTGGGATTCTGACTAGTCTTGGTGAACCCATGCATGCTGTGTGATGCTTTGCTACTTTCATCTTCCTCCCAGTAAGTGCTATTGATGGATTTGAAGAATGGAGGTGATTAAAGCTCAGAGTTGACTGGTCAGCAGGTGTGGGTTTTTGCTCAGTGTTTTAGCATCTTTTCCTTCACATCTTAAACAGCACCATGCCTATGCCTATTTTCACCTGTGAGATCCTCTAAGCTGCTGACAGTTTCTGCTACCTCTGCTCTTGTTGCCCAGACCCATCACTCAGGGCTGTAATCTCACACTGAAAAGATCTGGGTTTTTGTGTGTAGGTGGCTGCCCGTTTTGAATCCTCTTTGCCAGGAAGATGTGAACAAGCCACATGCGAATCTAGACTTGAGAGTAAAAGAAGGTGGCTGGGACATGACTGTATGGTTCAGGGTAGATGGGTGCTGGTGGGAGAATTTTCTTCAGCTCCAACAAACTCTGTACCTCTTTTTCTTCTACAACATTCACTGCCTGAAAAATTCAGATATTTTTTCTAAAAGATTTGTCTAAGTTGGTGTGTTGGTTTTCTACATTGTGAGTGCCCCATGTATGTCTTGTCTTTGTAGCTGGATGCTACCAGGAAAACGAGGGTTTTAGGGAAGACTTAAATATTTGTGTCCTTTATCTTTGCACAAAACTAGTTCTCCTAGTTCAGACCTTGCCAGCCTTGGGGTTTGGGACCTTACGTGTGGGTGTTATAAATGGGGTTTCAGAAGCAATTGCAGAGGAACACTTGAATTCTTGGGGTGTCCCGGGGGAAGACAATGCATATGCAATAAATTGCAGGTGGAGTCTCTGCTTTTCTTATCCCTCTCCCACTCTACTCCCTTTAATTAAAACACCCCTGGAGGCTGTTCAGCGAGTGAGAACTCCTTTGGGATATGCAGGCAGTCAAAACCCCCATGGACCAGCAGTCACTGAGGGATGTTTGCTTCCACAGCTGTGCAATCCAAAATTGCTTGGTGTGGCTGGAGAGCTCCCATGGGCACCCTGTGTGTGTGATGTAACAGTGTGACATTGTGGTGTCCTCCTTAGGGGGAACAGGCGACCTCCCTGTGATCCCTTGAGAGGAGGAGGGTGGCTGTAGGGGTGTGCACCAGGCAGGTCCAAGCTTAATTTTTCCTGGGCTGGTAAAAGGGTCATCCCTGCCATTAGTTTGTACCCCTGTTTGGAAGACCAGGAGTGCTGGCTCTGTCTCAGATCCTCCTTTCAGGGAGCGTGGAGTGGTTCTCGTGACAGTGCTGCTTCTTTGCAGATGCCCATGGGAAGAGTAGAAGGAACGAGGGATTTTGGAGGTTGTCAGTAACCTTAGTTTCCATGGTGCATGGAGATGTGACATTGGGTGGAGGTGTGCTGTGAGCCTGCCATGTTTCTCTCTGCTAGATCCCCCTCGCATCCTTACTCTGGAGGAGCCGGTGCTACACCTGGAGCACTGCATTGCCTTTGCAGTGCATGGGAACCCAGCTCCCACACTCCACTGGCTGCACAATGGCCAGGTCCTCCGGGAGACAGAGATCATCCACATGGAGTTTTACCAACAAGGGGAAGTGTCTGAGGGTTGCCTGCTCTTCAACAAACCCACTCACTACAACAATGGCAACTACACGATTGTGGCCACCAACCAGCTGGGCTCAGCCAACCAAACTATCAAAGGACACTTCCTTGAAAAGCCCTTTCCAGGTAGGATATTCAGTTTATCTCATTAGAGTTTCTTGCAATCCAAAGGTTTTACTGTGGCCCTATTGGTAATCCTTGCATCTAAGCGAAGCCTTGACAACCTGTGTTGGCCTTTGTTTGAGCATCAGGTTGGAAGAGGTGACCTCTGGAAGCCACCTCTTCTGACCAGTGTGATTTTCCTACTCAAGTGTTCTTTGGTGTCATATCAACTCTGTGCTGGGAGAGGCATTAACTGGTTTAGATAATTTTGTTTATTATATATTTTGCAGTATATTTATTTATTTTAAAGATCTTTAGGAATTTCAGTGAGAATAGGATTTAAGTTTGGCCAATAGTTTTGGATCTCTCTTGAGTGTCCCANTTTTTTACTTCTAGCTTGCATTTGTGAAATGATTAAAGCTGGATGAAGCAGTGTCAAGATTGTTTTCTTTCTGAATGTGATATGTGCAATTCCAGGATGACAGGTCTACAAAAGATGCAATGGCTCAATTAGTCACTTTGCATCAGTTTGCTGGCATTTCTTAACTGATTGCTTGGAATTCCCTGTTGTACTCCCTGGTGATTCAGAGTTCAGCTGCAAAAAATAGGAAAAAAACCCAACCCCATCAGAAAACATTTGAGGACATAAATGTCCAGCTGTAGGGAGTGCAATAGAGACTTTTGTGGTGACCTGTCTGCTTTATAGGATCGTCCTGGTCTGCCCTCTGACATTGCAACACCACGCTGGCCATCATGGAGTTAAGATCTGTGCTGCCTTCAGGAATGATGCCATGAGAAAGTGGCAGCTCTAAATTGGCCCCTGCAGCCCAAGAAAATCCAGCAAAATAGGGCGCTTGCTAAATATAGAAAAATACCAATGGTACTCTCATTTATTATTTATATCACACCATATATGTACACAGAGTTTTCCCAGAGGTCAAATATCATAAATGCAAACCCAAATCTCTGCCTTGAAGATCTGACAATTGAACAAGTGAGCTGATATGGATGGGAGTGGAAAAATTTGTATTCTGACTTCAAGGATGCTGCCCTGTTTGGATATCTGACCTATTTATGTTTCCTCCTGTCAGGGCACAAGGGCAGCCTATCAAATGTAGGTGGGTGAGGAGAAGCAGACGGGTTTACAGTCTTGGCTCTGTCAGATCCCACCTTTGTGACTCAATTTCCCCATCTGTAAAACGGGAACAGCTCTTAAGTAGGTGCTGGACCACCAGAAAAGGGAGGCAGATATGCTATTCTAAAGAGCTGATTTTGGAAATGGATCTGAGCCCTGCTGTGATATGGGAAAGCACGTTGATGTTTGAAGACCATCTCATGTTAGGAGCTCTGGGAGAGTGGGATTGTGCGAAACGTATGGAAAATATTGCCCTTGTGAGTGCGTCTTCAGCCACACCTCGTGTGTGCTGTTGGTGTGGAGTGCTTACTGCCTCTGAACTATCAGCAGAAGCTGACCCTTTTATTTCTTCTGATCCGAAGTCCCAAGCCATTCCTCACCCTGGCAGCCCCTGTCAGCCCAATGCAGGTTGTAATTTACTTTCCTTGAAGCTTGTTGCTTCATCCACTACCACAGCTGACACATAAACTCAATGCAGCAGACATTTATAATTTCCCATTTGAAGGTAGATTCCTTCAGAAAATGCCACACATTGGAGGCTCCCCAGTGTGGTTCGTTCAAGCCCTTATTGCCTACAGCAATTCAAATGTGCAAGGACTTTGCTGTCAGTACCCAGGATGAGGTTATTAGTCTTAATTAATGGAAGCATAGTGCCTGGAAGACTTCATGTCAGCATAGAAAAGGACCCTGTGACCATGTATTTTAGAGCCCTCTAGTTGGTGCCATGTCACGCTGTATGTTCCAGGCTGAGAGGAGCAAGGTACTGTTAGAAGCTGGGAGATATATGCTACATGTCATATCCCCCTTCTCTCTGATGCTGTGAATCTACGAGAAAGGGCAATGGCTCCCAGAACAGATTTGTGTCACATCCTGTGAAAATCTCATTGCATGTTGTCATTGGGATCTCTGCCATATGCAACCATCTCCTTATTTAATCCACAAAGGTTTGTGTACCTGTGATGAGCGTTCAGTACTATGGGAACTTTTTACAGAACTCAAGTTGGCTGAAATTTCTTGGTTATTTTTTATACTTTGAAAAGTAGGGTTTACTGGGTAAAAAAAACCCCAAACCAGCCAACAAACCCTTTTTGTGGGAATTTGCTTAGTCCAGCAGAGAGAAATAGAGGAAAATGTAGAAGCAGCAAGAATTTTATGACTAGACTCTGTCTGGTCTAATAGGAAAAAAAGCCTCCAAATAAAATATTTCTTCCTTTTTTTTCCCCTTCTTACTAGAAAAAAAACATGGAAAGTTACACTTCTGCTCAACGTGAAGCAAAAATATTTTTTCAGGTTTTCCCCCCTTGGTTTGGAAAGCTGTGTTTGTCACCTGGGGATTGTTTTATGCTTCCCTTCCAAACCTCACCCATGCTGAAGGTTTCAGCATCCTTCCAGGAGCCCTCTGCCAGCAAAGCTGTGTAAACTCCAGTTAATATTGGGCTCAGTTTCTTACACAGGCGAGGGAATTCAAAGCTGATGTTACTCACGCACAATGTAAACTGAGTGTCACCAAGGGCTTTAGACCTCATTGTCTGGAGCCTCGGCCACCTTTGGAGCTGAAGGGGCTTTGCTGAATAGACTGGAGCAGTCAAGAGCCTGACAGCAGGGACTGGCATGGTTGTCTGGGGGAAGAGGCAGCTCTAGGACAGCCCCAGCCTCTGTGTCCAGTTCAGGTGCTATTACTTCTTATAAACAGCTCATGAAAAGGATGTCAGAGGAAGTTTCCTTGAAACTCCTGCCCCAAGCTGGGCTGTCCTTCATGGGAGTTGGTTCTTGTAGGACTTTGTCCTTGGGTGAACACACTTTTGTTGTGCCCAGCCCTGTGTGTCAGCTGAGTTTTGCCCACCTGCTGAAAGCAGAGTTGTTTAGCAATCATTCAGAAGAGTGGTTAGTCTGCTGCCACTTGTTCTCTGTGTTGGCCTCACAGCAGCATCCCTCCTCTCCTCCTTCAGCCCAAGGTTCTCCATCCTGTCCTCCAGCATGTCCTCCTGGCACATGCACTGCAAATTCCAGTTACAGTTGCCCAAGAGGAAAAACTATGAAATGTTGGTTTCCTGGGATCTTGGAGGGGGTAGAATGTGTCTGAGTTGGGTTGGGAATGAAACCTCTCTCCTCCTACTGTGCTGCTGACTGTGTTGCTTCTCTCTTTGTCCTTTCCACAGAGAGTACAGACAACTTTGTCTCAAGTAAGTGTCTCCTTGCCTTTTGCATACTGTGGCTGGTTTGTTTCTGTGATTTACACACTACTGGAGGAAAAATCAGGAAGCCAGAAGCAGTTTGGTGGAGGTTGTAGAAAGCCCTGGCTTTCCCATGAATGAGCAAGATGGCTGGGGAGGGGGGTGGGGGTATTGTTAGATCAGCTGAATAATCTGTAGAGTCTAGGAGATGTTCATTTCCATCTAGTGATGTCCTAAAGAAGGTCCTATAGATGGTGGTTGGTTGTGGTGTAGCAGGAAGGGTCTTAAGTACATGCAGGCTGGCCAGTCCCCAATAACAACATCTCTGTACGGTGTACCGTGATGGGAAACAGGAGTCAACTCCTGTAGTGTTTCCACAAGACATTCTTCCCACCTTCCTATACCCTTGGGATGTGCTGGGTGCCTGTGGGAGTCACACTGAATCTTCTGTCTTTGATGTTTTGGTTTCAGTTGGTGATTATGAAGTGAGTCCCACCCCACCGATCACTGTGACCCATAAACCAGAAGAGGACACTTTTGGGGTGAGTCCTGGTCTCTTCTCTATAGAGCTATTTTGCATGCATTTCTGGTGGTTGATGACTCAGTATTACTTCTCTCCTGTTTTGAGTATTTGCAAGGAAAATCTCTTCCTTTATGACTCAAGACAGCAATCAGAAGAATTTTGTGGCTTTTATGTCAAACAGGTAAAATACTGACATGAACCATCTGATCCTCTTGGGTCTGCAGTGTGGAGCCAAGAAGCTCTTTGAAAACAAGGTATCCTGTGAAGTTGCTGCTGGCAGGGTCAGAAATTCTCTCTAAAAAAGTAGCATCCAGAGAACAAACAAACAGGCAATCTTGTGTTTCAGGCTGTTATTGATCTGTTAAGTTTAGCGGGGTGAGGGACTCAGATTTAGCTTGGTTCAGTTCTGTCAATGCCTGTTTGCCCTCTCTCCTGCTGTGCAGGGCATGCCTAAAACGAAAAGCGAAGAAAGCCTAGAGCTTATCAAATCTCAGTCTTGTCTGTCTTCTGCAGAATGTAGGTAGAAAAAGTATGTACAAGTATTAGGGGGAAAAATTAGCATTTTACATAATTGTTCTAATCATGTGAAAGTTTTAAGATACTGAAATCCACCAGAGCAAACAAAACTCAGTCCACCTTGGTTTCAGTCTTCATCCAACTGAAGCATCCTGTAACTGAAGCTAAAGCTTTGAACAGTATGGCTGAAGTAATAATGTGCACTGATTATTAAATATAAAACATTGAAAACAAGCTGGAGATGAAAATAGTGTGGTAAAATAAAAATTTGAAAATATCACAACAAATGCACCAAGAGCAGGGAAAAGGGTTGGAAAATGAAATTACTTTTTCTTGGTTAAATGATGTATTTTCTATTATAGAATGCAGTTTTGTAAAAGGAAGTAAAGTCTAAATGCATCACAAGACCTAGTACAGAACAATTGGACAAATGCCAGAGAAATTGTTGTTTATGTCAATGCAATAAAAGTATCTCGAGCAAAGGCTTGAAGGAATAAATATTCATAAATATTAAAATAAGCCTGGAATTGTAAACCCTTTAGGGCAAGGAGGTTTTATTTCCTCTGCTTGTACACTGCCACAGTGAAACCACAATTCCAGTGAAGAACTTGGACATCGTTGCAGTATCAATATTTACTAATAAAAATTACAATAAATAGGGAACCATTAAAGGCCTTTGGAAACCCAGAAGTTTTTTTGAGGGGGAACAGTTCTACTTAATTTCTTATGCTTTCTTTTTGTGGTGTGTTGTTTTTCCTCACTTTGTCCTGAGGGATGTTTGAATGGAGACAGAATTCCTCTTTCTAAAGAGTGTACTGCTGCTCCTGTGTGTTCCCAGCTGAGGTTTGGGATGTGATGTGGTAAAGGGAGAGTGCAGGCATTGGAGCAGAGGTCCTTCTTCCCTGCAGATATGTGGAGGGAGAGGCTGGGTGCCAGAACAGCATCAGTGATGGGAAGATCCCAGACCTTCCAGTCCTGAAAACAACTTGTGATCCTCGCAAGTTTTTCCTGAGCCCCCTGCTTTAGCTTGTGTTTTCCTCCATAGCTGATATCCACAGGGCTGCAGCAGATGGTATGAGCCTACAGAAAGGTTAAGTGGGCAAGGAGGTGCTGTATTTCCAATCTAGACTCCTAAATTTGTCTGTCTTGACTCTAAGGCTTTTTCATTTCAGGTTTCCATAGCAGTTGGGCTGGCAGCTTTTGCTTGTGTCCTCTTGGTCGTCCTCTTTATTATGATCAACAAGTATGGCCGACGGTCCAAGTTTGGGATGAAAGGTAGGTGCAGTCGCTTTCCTCTAGCAGGAGGCACCTTCCAGGATTGCCCGGCTCTTATAGCACACATGGAAAGGTGTTGTGGTTTGGTTCCTACAGTGCCGGTATTGGTGCAAAGCCTCCTAAACAGAACGTGTCCCTCTGCAGTGTGTTGAGAGAATAACAGATAAGCAGGCTGGTGGTTCTCACCAGTATGTGCTTCTGTGGGCAGAACTGTGTGTGTGTGTTCCTTATCAGTACATAACTGCATCTTGCCAGAAGAGCTTTGAGCCTGCTCCCTCCAGCCATGTGTTGAGGGAATTGTACTCAGGGCAGCATAGTCTTGGGTGAAACCTTTTTTATGGATTTGGTGGTGCATGGGCTTCCCCTGCACTGGCTGCAGAGCTCGGGGTGTGAAGAGGCGACAGGAGGATATGAAATTGGTTTAGATTCTGCTGAAAAGGTGGGTGCACCCACTCTGTGCCTATCTGTGAGTGGGGACTGAGATGCTGCTGTCAATTTGTGATGTCCATACTGAGAAGGTTGGGGAGTGGAAAGTCTCTTTCTGCTGCCTCTCTGATGAACGGTTTCCCCTTCTGTGTCGTGAGTAATGACTTTTAAAACTTATTCAAGTGTCCTTGATAGTGAGTGGAAAGTGAGATGATGTTTGACGTTTGCCAGACAGAACTGATCTTTGTCCTTCCAACACCAGTTCTGTTTTGTGGCAGCGATAATGCCAGAAGTAGACGATTCTGTGCCATCTGCTTTTTTGCAACTCTGCTGGTATCTCCAGTTGGGCAGCACTGGTGGTGCCCAGTGGAGGCTGGAGGAAGAGCCTTCACATGATGAAGTAGTTCCCAGTCTAATTGGTGGCTCATGTATACACTGTTTGAAGCCAGGCTTTGACAAATACAAGGTTCTCCCAAGGATCCAAAGTCAGAGCCTGCTTCCTGGCCTTGCTGTGGTCAGAGCTGCAGGGCAGGTTGATAGGTTTGGGAATCTTTCATGTGCTTGTCTAGGGCTTTGTTTGCTTTACGTAGACATTTCCTGAGTGGGTCCAGATGGGATTCTGGCTGAAGTTTCTCCTGTGCATCCTATGGAGATAGAAGACAGGACATTTAATTAAGTAGTGAATCCTCTGCCCTAACTTAGCAATATTTAGTCCATATGTCCAATGATAAGAACCATCTGGTAGGGTGTACTGACTAGTGGGTGGAGTAGAGGAATGGAAGACACGGTTCCTGGGATTGATTCCCAGCTCTTCTACTGACTCAGTGTCCATAGGCAATTAGCTCTCTTAACCTCTGCCTCTGCTTTAATTTCCCCATCTGTAAAACTGGGATGATGTTATGTGCCTTCTGGAGGGATTTGTCAGAACACTTTGGAAGTGCTTGGGCTTTTGCCACTGATGGAGCTTAGAGATACAAATATAAAAAGGAAAAGTTACATCTGACCCTAATGGAAGAATCAAAGAGGAGTGAAGTGAGCCTGATGTGAGTAACGAGTCCTGGTGAACAGATGTGTGTATGTGTTTAGAGGTGTTTGGATAAGCATGTCAGTAGATACTCTGCATTCCCAGAAACCAGGGAGGTGTCATGATGGGCCCTCTTGTGTGTGGTTTTAGGGAGGCAAAATTGTTTATCCAGAAAAGACTACTTTCCTCCTCATTATTCTGTGTTTCTTCCAATTTTGATATGAAACCATAACCCTGCGAAGTTTCTACAAATTTTATTGACGTTACTTGGAGAGATGGAGTTGACAGAAGCTGTTTTCTTTAGCCCTAATGCCATTGTCAGCTGCTATTCCACCAGGCTTTGCATCTTTAGCCTGTCTCCCTTTTTGGCATCAGGCTTGTGACCAAACCATCCACAACACAAATACAACTCTTCTACTCCCCTGCAGTGGTTGGGCTGTATGGTGGTACCCTGGCTGTGGTCTGCCCTGGCAGCTGAGCTGACTTATTTCTCACCACCCCAAGGAATATCAGAGTCTCCTCTAGACTTCAAAAGGCAGTTTATAAGCTCTCCTTCCCTATTCAGCAGGTCTGTAACTCCAAAGCTTTGCACTCTCCTCAGACTTTGGAGTCTCAGCTGAGCTGTTATAGGTGGCCCCAATCTGGCAATGGTGAAGCCTTGAACCTTTTGTTTGTCCTGTGTGTGCTGGATGACACTTTCCCCAGTGTTTCCTCCAGTGCTCCACTAATGGGTTGGTGTTCCTTTTCTTCTCCCTGATGGTTTTCTATTCATGGAGTGGTGCCCTCATCCAGGTCATCAGATCTGAATGGTTCTGAGCTGCTTTTCCAGAGGTTCACATGCCTTTTCTGCTTCATTCTGCCTGCCTGCATGGGACAGTGCAGCTAGCAAGCAGCTACAAACTCCTTTAGACAGCACTTTCCTCAGGGTCCCTCCGTCAGTTCTTGGGCAGGAGCTGTTCTTTGTGGCACCCAGCATAGTATCATGTACTAAGGAACAAAATAATCCAGACACTGAGTCTTTTTGGGAGAATGTATCATTGCCTGATTCAGGAGCTGTTCACCGCCAGCTGATATGTTGCCACTTGTTGAAATCCCAGCTTGGCAGGCCAGCAGGAGCAGGTTTTTCCTGTTGTTTTTGTCACGGATGCAGAACATTGTGTACTCGTGTTGGAAACGTTACCCAAAGCACCTCATGAGTCTTTCTGAGCACATCTTTTCCTTCTGCTTCTCCTAGTGTTAGGCAGATGGTTTATTTCCTAGAGAGAGGTGAACTTGGGCTGACAAGTTTGGATGTCATGCTGGGTTTGGAAGGCCCCCTGGGCCATCCTGCTGGGTTGCCCACCAGCCTTAGAACCAGATCAGTGGGCTGTCAAGTGTCCAACATCCCATCTGCCTTCACTGAAAAGAAAGTTGTTGTGTCCTGAGACAGATGTGCTGGGGGAGGACTAGGAGAGGATGGTGCGTCCACATTTGTCCTCTTCTGGCTGGTAGCATGCCCATGGAGCACTGCACCAGGGACCTGTCGGAGCCACTGCTCTGGTTATGACCCAGTTCCTGATACAGCAGCAGCCAAGCGGTCGGAAAGCCTGCGGTGCCAAGTGTGCCATTGACGGGCGGGAGCAGTGGCACCAACAAAACCTCCTTTGAAAGGGGCTCTGATGTGCTGTGCTCCCTAGCTGAGCCCGTGGAAGGCTGGCTCTGTGCCATCCCCCTTGCCTTCCCCTGCTCCCTCCGGCGAGGGCATTCATTGACACGCAAAGGCGGAGGTCAGATCCCCTTTCTGGCCGCCTGTCGACTTTGGCTCCTGTAGCTGGGAGGGAACAGGGGTGGGCTGAGGCAGCTGGGGGGGAGCTGGGAGATCACTGGGGCTGGCGTGGTGTAGGCGGCAGGGAAATGGCAAACAAAGCTCCTTTTTGTGAAAAGTGGTGTTCCACGGGCAGCGCAGAGGCAGCGGAGGGAAAATCACTGGGAAAAGTGAATGCTAAGACTGAGACACATTGAAGTTGCAGAAAGGGACTACAACCGCTTGCTGAAGGGTGGTGTGTCCAGGGGGAGTGCTGAGATGCTTTTTAAAGCCTTGTATTACTGGGGGGGGGAAAAGAAAAGGATATTGCCAAGGAAGAAATTGGGAGTCGGCATTCCTTTGGTTTACTGCATGTCCCAGGGGAATGGTTTTTTTTCAGGTGGGATAGACCACATGAGAGTAAGGAGCCTGATATCCTTCTCTCAGCTGCTGCTTGCTTGGTGTCCCATGTTCCCTGACTGCCCACCCATGGTGAAGGGCTTTACACCTCACCTTCTGGGGTCAGGCTTATCACTGCAAGCCTTGTAAACTGTGTCTTCCAATCAAAGTTTAATCCCAGTAGACGACAGGAAATGAAGTTTT
This sequence comes from Grallaria varia, assembly GCA_013396735.1. Taxonomy (NCBI): domain Eukaryota; kingdom Metazoa; phylum Chordata; class Aves; order Passeriformes; family Formicariidae; genus Grallaria; species Grallaria varia. The sequence continues at coordinate 456,484 of VWZG01003888.1, read as the reverse complement.
GTAATATAACAAAAATGCCACGTGCAAGTCCCAGGACTAACAAAAATTAAAGTTAATAAAATAATAATGGCACAGAAAAATTCTGGGATGTGCAAAACATTTGAATGGCACAGCTATGGAGACAGTGTAACTGCTTACGTTGATGGACTCGAATATATTCTCCTTTTACTTGTTTTCTATTATATTTGCAAGTGCCTTGGGTTAAAGAACGTGTGCTCATGCATATATGTGTGATGTATTCGTGGTGCTGCACAACTTCAATAAAAACCAAATTGAGTTAGCTGAGTTATGCAGAGAAAGGTGCTAGAGAAAATCCAGAGACAAGAGCACTTGTTGTGTTTTGCTGAAATGAACTGTTTTCCAGGCTCTGAGATTAAAAACTTACACTCTCCAAAAGAGGTTTTCTTCCTCGGGTGGAGCCAGCTCCAGCAAATAGTTCAGATTTGGTTGCAGTTGGCAGAGGGTCAATTGATTTTTAATCTGATTTCTTAAAGAAATAAGGCGTGTGATCATGCTGCCTCTTTGTGCGCACGCAAGTGTGTGTGTACAGCTCTGCCTGCCTGGATTTTCCTTTTCTTTGTGGCAGCTTTTGGATCAGCTGGCCAGCTTCACCCAGAGGAGAGGGGAAAGGACTTGGAGATGCCTTTTCAGGCATCATGGAACTAAGGGAGCTAAACAGAATGACGACTCGGGTGATGCTCCACTGATAAAAATTCCTCAAACCTTTCTGGGCATTAGAGAATTCATATGAAAGCTCAGCCTTGGACATAAAAACAACACACAGGGGATTGAGCTTTCATGGGGTCTTGCTGTGGGTGGTGTGTACATCTGCGCACCTGCATGTATGTTTTCTTTCTGGATAGGCAGAAGCAGCAAGGAGGTGGGGGAGAAACAAATGAACAGTAAATAAATACTGCCCACGCTTTCTGTAATGTTTGAGAAATCACATTGCTATCAGTTCATTTGATATTTGCTCTAATAGTCTTGATCAAAGTGCTGGCACTGCTGATGTGCCTGTGGATGTCAGAAGTACTTGCAGCACTGTTCCATTGTAATTTAGTGTTAGTTAAAAGGTACTTAAAACAGTTGCCTATTTGATTATGATTGGGGGTTATTAACATTTTTTTCCATAAACAGATGGTAACTGTCCACTGAGTCGATTGCAGAACAATTCCAGAGATCTGATTCAAGAGAATCAGCTCGTGCAAAGATATCTCTTGTGTCTGGCCTTTTGCTTTTGTTGATTTGGGTTTTTTTATTTTGCCTTTTTATTTTTTTCTCCATCATGTAATTAGCAGTGCAGCTTTAAAGGGAAAAAACTAATATGTGAGAGCCATGGCCTGCTTTCAGATGAGGCTTAATTCTGTCCCACGTTTCCTTGGCAAAATTTGGCTATAATCACACACTGATTTTATTTCCTCTCCCACCCCCAATTATTTGTTTGCAGCTGTATAGGCATGAGCAAACCCTCTGCAGCTTGGAGAGCCTGCACAGTAAGGGTCAGCTGCTCAGGAGCAATCTGTGACCGGGACCTTTTCATCCCTTCCTCCTGGGAGCTTGCCATGTACCAGGAGCAGAAGGAAGAGCAAAACACTATCAGTCTGGCATGGCTGTGGGAGAGAAGCAGCCATGGCTAACCACAGGGACTCTGGGATGTACAGCTCACCATACTGATGACCTGGAAGTAGGAGCCCATTGCTGTTGTGTTCTTTGAGCCTGGGTGTGCAATGTGCAGAACCCAGTGGTGCTGAGGGGCTGAGCCTCATGAAACACCCAAGCAAAGCGGCTGCGTGATACTGGTGGAGTTTGGGTCTTCTTCTTGCGGGTATCTTTGTGTGAAAATGCCCTTGATATACTTCTAGTCATTAATATTACTTGGGTTTATTTGCCTGGGAAGTGCATTGAAAGGGCATGTGGTTTCACTGGGGCTTCTTTCTATAAATACTTGTTTATACTCTGCTGAAGTGCAAGCTGTACAATTTTTATATTTATTTATTTAATGCCTTCAAGGTGATAAAGCACTGATGAATATTGCTTTCTACAACTACCTGAAAGTAGGTTGTAGACAGGTGGGGGTCAGTCCCTTCTCCCAAGTAACAAGAAACAGGACAAGAGGACATGGTCTCAAATTGCACCAAGGGAGGTTTAAATTGGATATTAGGAAAAATTTCTTCACTGACTCATGGTCATGCATTAGAACTGGCTGCCCAAGGAAAAGGTAGAATCACCATCCCTGGAAGCATTCAAAAAGCATGTAGATGTGGCACTTAAGGGACATGGTTTAGGTAGAGCTGCCAGTGTTATATTAATGGTTGGACTCAATGTTCTTAGAGGTCTTTTCCAGCCTTAATGATTCTGTGATAAGTGCCTTGCCCTTGGCTACATTATGCAGTCTGTGGTATGATGGCAGCAAGGGGAAGCTGCTGCGAAGCCCTGGGCTCCTTGGCAAACCTTTGAGAGCCCATCTGTCCCCTGAGGTTCTGTGACAAGGCTTCTGCTTCTGCCTCTCCTCTCTGTGAAGGCAGATCTACTCTCGCTCCAGCAGTTAAAGGCTCACACTCCTTGCCCTTTGGTCCAAGGTGTTGTTAGGGGAAGGCTTGAGAAGATGGGGTGATGCTGTTGCCTGTTGCTCTCTGAAGGAGCAGAGAGCAACCCTTGGCTGCAGAGATGCATCAAATGACCCTGAAGAAGAATTGGGTAGCAGAAGGTCAGGATTTATTTGGATCTAGAAATAAAACATTTTCCCACTCCCAGAAGCATTAATAGGTTATTTATAAAGGAAATGTAAAGTGCACTGACCAGTCATTATTTATTCCAGTTGCTTTTACAAAACCCAGGTGTCTATTTTAGGCAACTACTAAAAGCCGTTTCAAAAAAGAAAAAAGGCAGATCAGTAGTTTTCAGGTGACCCTAGGAGTCCCAAGCCTCCTTCATGCCAGGTTCCTGCAGGCTTCTCCTCCTCGTGTGTGACCTCCTTCCCTCACAGGTGCCTGTGTTTGCTCTGGTCCCCAGGTGGGTGCTCAGCCCTGGGTGCACCTCTTGCCCTGAAGGAGCCCCATGACACAGTCAGTGTCTGCCCAGGGCAGTTCAGCATTAGCAGGTGTCTCATCACTGACTTTCACAATCGGTTCTCATGTTGTGGTGTCAAAAGCTGTGCTGGTGACCTTCATCTTACCTGTGATTCTGCATCCTGTGAACCCCCAGATGAGGTGCTAGGAAGAGGTTGACATTTATTTATTTAATTTTTTATTAGTATTTTTTTAAGCTGTCCCTGTGTCAGGCACAGAGTGTTGGCTTTTCTACTGGCAGAGCATTAACAAGTGGCATTGCAGGGGCTACTGCTGCCTGTAGCACCATGCTGGCTTCTGCCTTTGCATACATGGTGGATGCAACCTGGAGGAGAGAGAGCATGAAAATGAGCCACGGCTGCTTCCCTTGGACTGCAGGGTTAGCAAGATGTCCTTCACCAGTTCCCTCAATTCCTCATACAGCTTCTTGCGTCGTTCTTTGCCATAGCAGTGTGATGGCTCAGGCGCCTCAGAAGCCTCAGAGCTAGAACAGTTCTGTTGATCTCCTGAACAGGAACCACACAGAGCAGCAGGACATTTATTTTCAACTAGTACGACTAGTTTGATGAAGACCAACCATCTCTGCATGCCTTGTGTCCAGTGCACTCTCTTGTGCCTCTCTGAAGGCTACCAACAACCAGACAACTAAATTTCAACTTTGATGTGACTTTAATAAGGTGCAGGGCAGTCTGGGAAGAAGCAAAGGGCTTTAATTAATATTTTAATTGTAGTTTGTCTGTATTGCAGTTATCCAATTATTCTTTGAAAAGAGATCTGGTTGCCTGTGGCCACATGAACTGGCCACAGGTCTCTCTTTGGCCTGTGTGTATGAGACTTGGCTGCTGTCAGGGTGCATTGAGGACCTCCATGATGGGAATGGTGCCCAGTACACCCACAAAAACTTATCCCAGCTCAGCCATCAGCTGTCAGTGTGCTCTGCTTCACACTCAGGCTGTATTGCAGGATCTCACCCCCCACTCAGGCTTGTGGAGTGAGAACAAAATGGAGCTCATATTCATGGGCCTCTTCTGTGTCTCATGGTCTCTTTTTATCCTTATATCTGCTGGAACCTGGTAGCTCTAGAAAAGCTTTTCTTCATTGTTTTTGCCTTGGCTCAGCATCTTCAGGAGCTACCAGCCCCTTCTGGAAGGGATTGTTTCACATCAGGACCCTTACACTGCAGCCCAGCATCCTGTGCACCCTGATGTTGAGGAGGTTTTGTGGCTCTGCTGGCTGTGCTCTGATCTTGCTGAAAGATGTCACTTTGTGACTAGCAAGGGGTTTTCCTTACCAAAAAAAGGGAAAACTCATTTTGGATGAGGTGCCAATGGAGAAGCATGATCTCTGGCCAGGTGACTTTGCCACTTCTACCTTTGATGCCAATCAAACCAAAGCAATGCAAAGCTTCAAAAACTGCAGAAGGTGAAGAATCATACAGTTACAGCAAAGAAAAAGGATATGTCTGCTTCAGTTTTGGATTAAAAACTCTGGCTTGCTTCTTATTCCCTCTGAAAAAGCTGGTGAGCCTGCAGCTCCATCTTCTCTCTGTCCCAGCACATGCTTCATCCTCCCCAGCAAACTGCAAGCTCTCCCCAGCCTAACTCAGTCAAGAGTCAGACAAGAGGCTGGGAATTAACGTGAGAGGAAAAACATTGTTTTCCTGCACCCTGTTTTTATTTCACTGTAAGGTTCACACGGCATGGGCTGAGATGCTGGTGCTGCTGTAGCTCCAGGGCAGGCAGAGGGCCTGGCAGAGATGCCCAGCTCTGGTTCCTGATGGAACACCGGCTGCCTGGGCAGGAGCCTGGGGTGCTGAGACAGCTGCTGGGATCGGGGCAGGGGAGAACTGGCCTTTTTGTTGCTGACAAGACGATTTCATCTTGATGCTCTAAAAACTCTTGTGATGTCCACAGTTTTCCAGATGGATAATGAAAACCTGTGAGCAGGAGCGTCTCGGCGGCTCCCTCAGCACTCGCCTGTGGAGCTGCGTCCGTTGGGTTCATATCTGCTGACAGGGCTTAATAATCATTACGCCAAGTGGAGCTGACACGCGGGGAGGGGGGCAGGTAAAGGCAGTGCTGCCCTTGGGCTGAGACACATTTCTCACCGTGCAGCGCAAAGATCAGAGCTGCAGCTTCTCATCCTGATGGGCCGATTGCTGCCTCTCCTCGTCCTTGACTGTGGAACAGCGCGGGAGCTGCTGGTCAGATCTGCTCACAGCTTGCTGAGGAGTCTCTTGGCACCTTCTTCTGGCATCCAAGGATGCTGCTGGGTCCAGCTTAGGGGCGTGGTGCTTCCAGTGGGCTCCTGCTTTGGGAAGAGGAAAACAGAGCTGAGTTTCCCACAGTCAGCAGGTTTGTGGTCTGTGCAAAAAAACCAAGCATGGCTTTATCCGAAGTGCTCATAGCAGTGATGTGAAAGAAAACCTTAATTTTGAGGCAACAGCAGTCTAGAATCAATATGTATTCTTTTTGATTTCTGAATCAATCCCTCTAACTTTTTTTTAGTTGGGTTTTGGGTAAATTCCCGTGCCCATCCCTGTGCACACAGCTGTGGAATGCTGCAGCGGGCCTGAGCAGCCAGTAAGGGACTCTGGCACAGCGGGAAAGGGCAGGCACCCCTTCCACTGGTGAGATGCAAAGGTGGGAAATGAGCTGCTGAGAGCTGTCAGGAGAACATGTAGGGTCCCTGTGCAGCTCTCTGCTGGTCACCAAAGGTGCTCTGGGGCTGAACCCAGGGGCAGGGCAGGCTACAGCCAGAGAACTGCCCTACATATTTATTCAAGTTAATTCATTACATCCTTTACACCCTGTGCCCCTGGCTGTTCATCCCTGGGGCCATTGCAGCTGGCTCTCCCTGCAGTGCGAAGCAAGGCATGGATGCAAACCCTCTTCGATCCCAGCTCAGTCCTTCCAGCATCATCATCGTGTTGTTGTCCTTTGCAAAAGTTCCTTGGTGTGTGGGAGGCTCCTGGTCCTGTGCCCAGGAGGGCTGAGGATTACCCCAGGTTTGGTGCCCTGGTGCTGGATGGATCCCCCTCTTCCCTGTGGAGAGCACGATCCCGCTGTCCTGCTCATTTGCAGGCTCCATAACCCACTGGCAGCCTGCAATCACCAGCAGCCCATCTGGAAATGAACTGTTTTCCAGGTTTCTGCCTCCCAGGAAATTGGTGATTTATCACCAAACCTTGTTTTTATTTAATACTTTTGAAGCTTAAATCTTGGTTTTCCTTATTTTGCCCGTGTTTGCTGCCTGAGGAATGCACAGCCCCTGTGGGACTTTGTGTGTCTTTGATAACCTTTGATGTAGGAGAAGGCTGGTGAGAAGGAGCCAGCTCTGCTCAGTCATTTGAACCTCCATATGAGTAGTGGCTTCTGAAATTATTGTGGTCCCACTTGGCCCCCTGAACAGACACATCTCCATGGGGACTGGCTCAAAGCCTTGTCATAGTTGTGCCACCCAGACTGGCACTAGGAGAGAAGAGCCACGTAAATCAAATTTACTGTTATTAGTATGACAGTGCTCAAATCCAAGCCAGTCTGAATTAATTTTTCAAGAAAGTTTCTTTTCTGAGATGCTATTGAATATATTACAGTCTTCATTGACTAATTTCATAATTCAATCAGAGGCAAATAAGGCATTCAAGGTAGTTCAGCATGATTTGTTTTTATAGACCAACTGCTTCATCCTCTTGGTTCTGCTATCATTTAGGCTCTTAAATAATTTTTTCTACATATTTCTTTTGATTTTTTCACTATAAATTTAAAGTTTGGCTTATGAATTCCTTCTGCACATCAGTCAGGAGAGCAAATACAAGTGCATATATTTTTACATAGAGGGAAGAGTCTTTACAGATTTAAAGAGCTTCTGCTTTCTTGACAAGTCTCTCAGCCTGGAATTAAATTGGTATCAGCATCTGGTAATGAGACTTCATGCCTTTTGGGCTGCTGAGTATCCCGCTCCGATCTCTTCCTCGATGTGTGGGACCAAGGGAAGAAATATTGCTGAATTTTCCAGTAAGAAATTTCTTACTTGTTTTGACCATTCTTTAATTTTACTTTTTCTGGTTTTTTTTGGTTTTGTTTTATTCCTTATTTATGTTGAAAGAGTCTTAATTCTTCTATCTTGTGTTTGCTCTCAGTCTCCCTTGATCTAAAGAATCGTGATAGAAATTGAAATTAGATGCAGCCTTTTTCTTCTGAGTGTCTGCAGAAATCCCTTTTCACTCTGATGCTTCGGGGCAACTGGATTTTAGATTTTTCTCCCTTTTTTATATTGTTATTTAGTTCTTCATAACAAAGCATATTGTCTTCACAATGTTTCTCTTCTACATTTATTATGCTGCTGGTGTATTTAGAAGTGATTTGGGCTTATTCTCTCTGTTTAAAGATTTCAAGTAGTGCTTTTTGGCTGCTACTGTCTGTTAACGTGATATCAGAGTTAATGGGATGTCAGCATGTGCCAAAACCCCTCATCAGCAAAGCACGCGTGTTCCACCCTGGCATGTTAAAACTGAAGTTGCAAGGATAAATCAAGGAACCTTCCTAGCTTTTGATATGAATAGGTAAAGGCATTGATTTAAGTTCTGCTGAACTCGCTGTGATCAGGTTGCACCAAAAAAAGTCACTTGCTCTTAAGAGCTCCTCAACAGAGGAGCCAAAACCTGAGCTGGGTTCAGTGATCCTTCAGCAAAGGGTATCTCACTTGGGTTTGCTCCTGCCAGAGCTTTGCCGGAATTTCAGGTGGTGGTTTTGGGACCAGTCATACAGGAAGGCTTTGTGTTAATTTGCCAAAGAGGAATGAGATTCTGCTTTTCTGCTAAAAGAGGAGACTAGCTACTAATTCTTATTTTTTTTTTTTTTTTTGAGTCTTTTACTAACACATGCTACTGAGCCTTTGAATGCCTGCCAGGTGCCTCTCTATTTTAATTTAATACTTTATTTTTTGAATGAGACAAAATCTGGCATTTATTTACTCACTATTAGACAGTTTACAGAAAGCTGTGTAGTCACTCTTTTTGCAAAAGGTGCATTAGTTCAAATTCTTTGTTGCTGTGCTGCTCTGCTTTGATACCTACCTTTGGAAACTTTCTTGGATGCAGACAGGGAGAGGCAGCATGCTGCCTGAAACTGTGCCTTGAGGATGAATTCCGGTTTCCAGTAATTGGTAAAAAATCTGTGTGCTATTCCTGGATCAGACTTTACCTTTAGGTTTTTTGTTTTAACTCATACAGGGTCTTCAAAGCAATCAGGCTTCTGTGCAGATTCAGGGTAACTTACAGGTCCTCTGACATCCTCCATTCCTAGCAGAGACCCTTCAATCTTGAACTCAGCTGCTTTTCCCAGGTGCTATTTCCAAGTATTTTACTTTCAGATATCTGTGCTAAGCTGGCACGCATATGCAAAGCCTTGCGTGCTTTGGGACCTATGAGCTCTCTTCCATGGCATACGTGTCCTCTGAAAACTTTTTGGCCCTAACACCATCTCTATCTACAGTGAATTATGACATACAAAGATGTTTGGAAGTTTGCAGCTGGGAGATGAGAAGAAATGAGAATGTGGAAGGATGAGGGAGGGATGAAGCAGCAGTCCAGGCATGTAGTTGACAGCCTAATGTTTCATATCACCCTTGCCAAAGCAAATGGGGAAGGAGGGAACTCCTCTACCTTCTCTCATGGAGCAAAGGCATTGCAGGGCAGGGATGAAGGTGGGGAGATGCTTTATGAAGCTGTTAGTAGCTGGTGGTAAGTGCCTATTTATCTGCGTGGAGCTGCAGAGCCCTGGAGTGGCTGGAGGAGACTTGCCGTAGGGCAGGCTCTGTAAGGATAAATAGTCTTGGCTGGAATTTGCACTAATGATTTCCCAGGCGTGCTGGCATGTCTTGATCAGTGGAGGAGGAGGAGGGAAGGCAGTGTTTCTGGCTTTTTTTGGGGTGTGAATGGGGAAGGCAGGAGGAGGCTGGAGAGAGGAGGGAGCAGCAAGCATTTCCCATTTTGGGTAGCGGTGTGGGAGATGGAAGGTTGGCGGCTGAATTTTGATTTCTTTATTGGTCTAGTAGGACAGTAGCTATGGGAGATGCATTACCCACGGATGTGGCTCTACTGTACATGTTGGAGTCTTTGAAACTTTCTACTCAAAGATTCTGTCTTGATAAAGACATTTGGTTGATACAGAAGCCCGCACAGTTCTGCCAGTTTAAATTATTGAGAAGGTACATAAAACTTAAGAAGGGATAAAACAAATGCAAAATACACAAACCTATGCTAGTGCAGAGCAGGGAGAACTGCGTGGAAGCCTGCAGTTATTAACCTCATATCTCCATCATGCTCAGATCAGATTCAACGAAACTATCTCAGTACCTTCCTGAATTATTACAGGCCTGAAGATTTGAATTTAAGCTCATATGTTCAGAGCCTGGAAATAGGTGTGCACACCCCTGCATGTGTTTTGAGCAAACAGGAGCACTGCAGGCTCTGTGCTCATGCCTTGTGCTGCAGCTGTTGAGGCACAGGGGCTCAAACATCTTGTGGTGCCAAATAAAACTATCAGGATATCAGGCTGTAATTCCCTAGAAGTTGTAGGCTGAGGGAAACGCTTCTAGTAAATATTGACTCCTAGAGGATAAAGAAACTATCAGGTCTCATCTCTTGGAGGTTATTCATTCTTATTTCTGGGGTGTATCACAGATGCACAGATTAGGCTTCTGGTGTGGCTGTGGCTTCCTTTCTGCTTCAGACATGGGTAATGTAGACTGAGAGGGTGGGTAGATGCTCTGTGTGCTCTTCTGGAGGAGTGAGGACCCAGGGATGCACTCCTGTTCCAGCCTCCATCAGCTGTGACAGCAGCTCTGAGCCCCACCATCTCAGTGGTACTTTTTGGGGGATGTGTGCTCCTCTTACCAGATTAGCTGAGCTTTACTGAGAAAACAGCTGGTAGATAATTTCATTAGTGGCCACCTGTTGAGAAGGACATGTGTGCCAGCATTTTTCTAAGCATAGGAGTTTAAAAAGTAGCGAAGGGAATTAATAGACAAATCCTACTGAAATTCCTCTTAACATCCTTTGTCAATCCTGGGCTTAATGTCTAATGAGTGTTGAGGTATGTATGATGGGAGCCAGGGATGGTACTTCATAAAATGTTTCATTGCAGGAATAAGGCTTTACAATAGCTCAGAGTGAGTACATTTGCATGGTCTCGATGAGAAGACTGGGACTGAGATGGGACTGGGGACTGAGACAGGCTCCCCACTGATGAGCAGACTCCCTCCACAGCCATCCGGGAGGGGTAGGTTCCTTGGTAGATGGATGCAGAAGCATTTGTAGCTGTGTCTCTCTCATCACTGGTATCAGAGTGAGCTTCAGGGCCATCCATCAGACTTGGTAAAAGACTGGGATACCCAAAGGTGGAGAATGCTGAGTGAAAGCATCCTGAAATGTTGTCCTGAGAATCTTCCTTGAAGGGCAGATGCGTGTTGACCATCTGCTTGGGTTTGAGCAGCATGGGCTTGCCACAAAGTGGCACCATGTGGGTTTTGGGAAAAGTCTAAGTGTCTTTTGAGGTGCATGTTCCTGGCAGATCTCTGGTGTCTGCTGATCAGAAGTGCTTACCGTGCTCTTTGTTGGACATAGTTGTTATTAAACTTCTTATGGTGTCATCTAGAGGAGATGAGATGTGAAGGAGGTTACATTATCACAGCCTTCTGAAGGGAGAAAAAGGTAAAAAATGAGAAACTACATTTTCAGAAGGTTAATAGATAAAGAGCAATGGCCTGAACTTCAGGAAGATTTTGTAAATGAGTTAAAGTTTTGGAAGCATGGAGAAGGATGGTGTCCAGCATGAGGAGATTTAGGGCTTGGACTGGGTTTCCAAGAAGTTTCATGTTCTGTGACCCCAAGGGCCCAGCTCTCTAGACATTCCTCTGCTGTGAAGAACAAACTCCCTGGAAAAACTGGCAGAGGGCTTGTGTGGAGAGTATTGCTGGCCATGGGGCAGAGTGGCTGTGGTGGCTCCTGCTTGCCCTCTCCTCCATCCTCGCTGGCTGCTTCACCCTCCTGCCCTGCTTCCCTCTAGTGTCAGGCACTTGGTCTCCAGCTTTCCATTTCTGACCATGTCCCTCACCTGGGGAATCAGCCAACACCCTTTAGCACAAGCACAGAGCTGCATCCCTGCCCTGAGAGGCTCACACAGCACGCTGCTGGCAGCTGAGCTACAGCCACTTGGATGTTTTCCTCCTGACAAGAGCAGCATGTACGGATTTTCTGCTTACCACCCTGCGTGCTCTGGTTGTTCCCTGAGCCCGAGTTAGTTACGGCAGCTTTCTGCACACCCTGTGTCGATCATTGCACTGGAGGACACGGATATTTCATGCAGGAAAAGCTTGCTTTTTTCCTTTTTTTTTTTTATTTCTTTTTTTTCTCTCCTGGAGAATGAGTGAATTAAGCCCTGTGTTTACTACCACTTGAGCAAAGCGGTCCCAGGCTGGGCCTCAAGATATACGACTGGTGTTTAAAATTAAGAGAGCAAACATCAACATAAAAAAGTAGGAGAGGGGAAAGGAGCCTGGGTAATGGAATTACATTACTTCCACGCTAATATGACCTTGGAGATGGTCTACTGCTCTGCAGGGACTTGGGGGAGTAATGCATTTGATAACATCATCTGAGGGTGTGCATTTATCTGTGCATATTTATAGCCAAACTTACATATTTGTGTGTATGTGCATGGTGTTTATTCTTTTGTTCTGGAGTTGTTTTACCTGTACATCTCCAGCTCTGTGGGACCAGGGATGTGTTGCAGATGGTGCTGAGGGGTCCTTCTGTGGTGGGTGTAGATGCTGGGTAAGGGGTTAATGCCTTCTCCTTTAAACTGCCACCTGAAAAGCCAAAATAAAAAGCATTGCTAAAAGTCAGTACACAGTGGCAAGCCCCCCAGGGAACAGAATGTCACTCCTTAGTCTCTGTTGGAGCCAGGAGGGCAGGGGGATTTCAAAGGAAGAAGCTGCTGTCTGCTAATGTGCCCTCCTTGTGCCATGATTAGTGTGGAGAGGAGCAGCAGCATCCCTTTCTATCTCAGCTCTTGGGGTACCACACCAAGGTGCATCAACTGCTGAGGTATCTGAGGCTCTGGCTCTGAGTAGAGGCATTGCCAGATCAGAACCAGCAGTCTGGATACCTGTTGGTGTTTAGAGTGCTGTGGTGCTGGGCAGGCTATAAATTATTAAAATCAATTTTCTATGATTGGCAGCCACAGTAGAAGCAAGTTATAATGAAATGGGTCCAGCTGTTTACAGATAGGCAGGGTGAGAGAAGAGCAGGATTTTCCCTGTACAAAATTGTCTTTGGGAAGGTGCTTCTCTGGGTCAGGATAACCAGAAATGCATTTGTGTCAGGGAGAGCTCACCATTCTCTCTGGACTCTGCAGTGATTAGCTTTGTTTTAGGCAAGAGCAGATTTTTTTTGCCTTTTCACCTTTATTATTTGATGTCACTTTTCATTCTAGAGGATGTGTGCAAATAGCTTTTATATATAAAAGGAAGAAGAGATGAGTTCATGGTTTATGGGGAGGGACAGCCTTGGGTGATGTGGGAGCTTTTTCTGTGAGTGTGGTGATTGCTCAGAGAGAGGAGGTAGCCCTTCCCAGTCTTCCTTAGAAGTAAACTGGTGTGAAGGGTTTGGGATGACAAGAATGGATGCTTTAACAGCTTAAGTGGCTGTTGAAGCTGTGGAGTGGATGTGGTTTCTGCTGATGCTGCTCTAGCTGCTTTTTGGGACCTTCTCTTGATGGAGATCATTGAGGATGTTGAGAAGGTAGCAGCCCAAATAAGCCTCTGCAGAAGGGGCTTTGAAGGAGCTGCTTTGGGGCTGCTGGTTAACCCTGTGCATGGATCTGGAGTGGCTGTACCTCCTGGAGGCAGGTGTAGGCAACACGTACAGATGAATCTTTGCTTGCAGTCTATAAAAGAGACAACAGAAGCTCCTGTCTTCATCCAGGCAATTAAAATGTCTACTCTGTGCATAAAAAGAATATAATAATAATAATGTGAAGTTAATGAGATTTCAGATGTCCTTGCAAACTGGCCTAGGTTTTGTAAGTTCAAAGATGGGTTGTGTTGTGTTGCAGACCCTCTGAGTTGGGGAGTTTTCCTTGCCCAAGTGCCTCAGGCTGTGAGGAAGGTTGAGCATCCCTGATCAGGCAGCCTGTGGTGGGGTATGTCTCATCCCAAGGGAAATAGGCATTAGTCAAAATGTAGCCCAGAAGGGAAAAGAGCAAATTTGTAAAACACTGCCTGACGCCTTTTGGAAGGAATTCAGAGAAGAGCAACTAAAATGATTAAGGTCCTGCAGGGAATGTATTGTAAGAAAAGATTAGGAAAAAGAAAATCAAAATATATAAAATAAAGCTAGACCAGAGTGAAGTGAAGTGATCCCCAGTGGTGCATATTTAGAAGAGTTGAACAATGACGAATTAAAAAGACTATTTAGGATGCTGGAGGGAAAACATGGGGTGTATAGAATCAGTTAAGCAAACTAAGACCTGTGGGTTGCATATGTAGATCCCTGTTCCAAAGGAAAGAGCCTCTTGCCTCTCTGGAGCATGGAAGAGTCTCTGAAATGGATGCTTCAGCCTTTGGAAACTTTTGAGATGGGCTGATGGGGGCAGAGGACAAGTGCTCACCCCAAGGCATGTGAGTGGAGATGACCTTGATGAGTTCACTGCATGGTGGGATTGGGGCATGGCAACCTCCTGGCCAAGTTGGGCTGCTTCTTTCCCTTTGGGGTTGGAGCAGTGGTTGAGCATCCCCCTCACTCTGGTCTGCCTTCTCACTTCCCTGCTGCTGTGCTGGTGCATGAAACAGCAGCCTGGAAGATGTGATAGGGATGACTGGCTGCAATCTCCCTGCCTTGACTGATTAATTAACTCTTCAGATTAATTTCCTTTCTGATTACTGCTTGATTAATTCCTCCTAACTCTGTGAGACCTCCTCACCACTTAATCCTCTTTATAAGCCCTCAGAGTGCGATGCTTGAAGTAAACATCAAACAATTAAAAAAAAAAAAAAAGGCAAACACTGTGAAATGCAAACACAACACCAGTGCCAGCAGGACCCCTTCCTGTGCCAGGACCTGGCACCCATGGGCTGCCCCAAGGGCTGTCCACACTCCTTTCTTCTCCCAGCCCCACTTTTTGCATCAGTTCTCCAGCACATCTGTAGCAAATTGCACAATTTCACTTGTTGAGCCTGATAATTAGTGACAATATCCCTGTAATTTGCAAAGGGGGCAGGAGGAGGGAGCTGTGCTCAGCTGTGTTCAGCAGCAGGAGGGGAGGGGTTTTTTTCTTGCTGTTTGTTTAAAAGGAGCATCTGAACTCATGAAGCAGCTTTTGCTGTAGGCAAGAGCACAAAATACTGTGCTGGGCGTTGTGGCTTGTGGTGTCTCACTACTCAGACCTGTGGCGTGGGGCAGGTCTGAGAGGCTGGAAATGGCAGGAGCCACCAGCTCAGAGGAGAGGGTGGTGGGTGAGGAGGACACCGATTTGCAGATGGGTGGTAATGTAGGGGAAAGGGATGGTGTCAGAGGGAGAGGGGTGGTCAGGCTGAGCCTTGCCTTGAATCTGAACAAAATCCACATGCAGAAGGCAGCAATCCCGATCATGCTGGGGATTTTTAATTTCATTTTAGGGTTTTTTTCCTATTTTTTCTGTATTTCTGGGCATCTGTTCCCAAAGGCCTTTAGATGCTTTAATAAAATAGAAGTAAAACATAACTTCATGATGAGGAAAGAAACGCAGCCAAATGAATCACCAAACAGGGACGAAAGCTTTTCCCAATCTTCCCTGCACTCAATAACCCAACGCTTACCCCTGGGAAACGTAACATTTAAAGAGCAACAGCACTTTCTTGGACATTGTTTTTGAGGAATGTTTAGTGTTTGGAAACAAAGCTGTAGTATGCACCAGCTAAGTCCTAGTGAATTTGTTCTTGTGACCTCAGCTGCAATGGACACAGAAGATTATTTTGCACCCAAGAGCCAAGCTTGTTTTTTGTTTTGTGGCTATACAGCATGTGTCATACATAAACGTAAACTGAACTAATGAATTTGGCTGAGTTTGAACTAGAAAGTGGAAGAAAATAAGGAAGATGGTGTGTGGATAGGGGGTCAGTGCATGATTTATTTCTGTGTTGATGAACATCACAATCAGCGCTTGGAGGTTTTTGGAGCTGATGCTGCTCCCAGCCTGCAGGCTTTGCTGCCTCATGCTGCCCTGTGGTCCTTGGTGTAGCACCATAGTCATGATATTTGAATCTGTCTTTAGATCTCTTGGAGCCAGATGACTCTGATGAAGGAGACTGAGCTGCACACAGAGAATCTGCTGTTCTTGTATACACAGCTTTAATCACAGCCCTCCAAGATCATCGCTGTGCAGTGCACAGACTGGGCAGGCTGTAGCCAGTAATCTTTGGCCATGAAGTTACTTGGGTCTGAGCTTGTTTCCCTTTATGTCACTGCCTCTAAAAAATATTCATCTTGGCTGTGCAAACCATGTTCTAGGTGGCATATGACAAATTACAGCTGTGCTCTGCTGCTTTAGCTTGCACAAGTCTGCAGTCTACCCTGGGGTTTCCTTTGGTCCAGTGTCCCTGCTCCTGAATTGCAGGAATAGGTTAATGGTCCATTTGGGCTGTTTCTGAACGTCTGTGAGGATATTCCTGGTCTGCTGGGATGGGGTGAGGAGGAGATGGAGTCACCATTACAGCCTCCATTGGTGGGAGTCGGCAGTACCAGAGCTGTGCTTGGCTGAGATTTCTGGCCCAGGAAGTCCAGTGTCCAAGCATATGCAGGTGGTGGTGGATTAGAAAACCTGAATTGGGCCCCTAGCCCTGCAGCTGACCCAGGTTTCAGGCCTCCCTGTCACCCATGTGTAGGGGAAACAAAGGGCGCCTACAGCCCCCAGAAAGCTCCCTGTTTTCTGGGCACTGGAGGTGCAACCATGGCCTGGGCAGTGATTGTTCTTCTGAGATCTGCAGAAACCTCCCTTTGGGTGTCAGCAGGCAGAGTCCTGCATATGTGCTTTTGTATGTTTGTCACATTGCTAATTGTGAAAAAAATCCCCTTTATTTGCCTCTTAATATCTACTATTAAAGCTTTACTGCTGGCCAATCTCTAATTCCTACAAAAAACGGGGGAGAGTAAATTGGAATCTTTGATCTCCTTTGCTCTGCTTCCTCTGTCCTTGCATCGTCTTTAGGGCTATATTTCCTTGGCCACAAAAAAGTCAATATGAAAGTAAGAGGGCAGGGAAAAAAAACAAAGGAGAATTTATTTTTATAGCGGTGGAAGGAACGTGCATACCAGCAGCAGTAACAGCCTGGCATCAAAGAATCATGCACCGTGTCTCTGGATCAGAGGTGTTCGTGGTTGCATAAGGAGGGGGGACTGTTTTCTCTTCACAGTCTAAGTGCCTGCTGCTTGTCAGACTTGGGAGAGGAGGGATATTTGTGGGTCAGCTGTATGGGTCTGGGTCAATTTGGGGTTGTACCTGTGAACATGCCACTGTTGAAAATGGGCAGAGCCTCTTCCAAACCCTTTTGGCACCTTTTCATCCCTTTGGTATCATCCTGTCGGGTGGGTTTGTGACCGGTCACAAGCTGAATACAGAGCTGCTGAGCCCTTTGGAGGCGTGGCACCTCTGTCATGGCCAGAGCCTCCCAGGACAGGGCCAGTTCCCCCAGGCTGGCAGGGAAATGATGCTCTCTCCATCTGTCATTCCTGGAGGATGACAGAGTAGCTCTGGGGTCACCTTTGGACCTTGTCCCATGGCTTGTTCCACCCTTGGCGCACATGTTCAGGCATTACTTCATGAGGAGCTTAACAGGATTTTGACCTGTCCCAAACCGTGGCAAGCATGAAGCCTGGAAGAGGGCAGCTAATAGTGGGAAATTCCCCAAGAGTTTGTCTGGGCTGAGGGTGTTGTCTGGATCAGAGGAAATTAACTCCTGAAAAGGGGAAAAAGGGAAGAAAATTATATTCTTACTGGGTCCTGAAAATCTAGCCAGAAGCAGCCAGGATAGGGCATGGTGGAGCAGCTCTAGCACACCCTTTTGGTTTCCTACGCAGCTTGGAAACAGGAGCAAGAGAGAGATGAAAGGCAGATTTGCAAGGAAGGTGCTAAGTCTGGGAGAGAAGGGAAATAACAGACCGAAAAGGATGGATGGATTTCTAGCTCATGCAGAGGATCCAGATATGTGCATAAATTATTGCTGAGGGATGAAACTGCGGTTTTAAAAAGACATTGCTGCCAAAAATCAACAGAAAAGGTGCTTCAGTGCCGAAGGAAATTTCTCATTTTAGAAGGTGACCAGAGGGTGAATGCACAATCCTTTGGGTACCACATCATATCAGAGCGTCCCTCCACATGCCCCCCTCTCTCCATCCCTTGCCCTCGAGCCCCTTCACCTCTGTAAAGATGACTTAGCACATGAAGGATGTGGAGGGATTGGATCCTAATCAGATCATTACTGCAGCTGTGAAGGAATACAATTTTCCATCCACAAGCCATCACATCTTTCAGCATCTTCTTTATTTCTAAATAACATATATATATTCTTTTTGTGTGTGATCAAAAATGAAATCACTCTGCGTAAAAGGCAAGCAGAGAAGTGTAAGCCAGGTTTAGACAGCATGGAAAATGCTCTTTTCTTCGGAACCAAACCTGTGTAAAGACCCCAGATGATTTGAAATCTAGTGTTGAGTTAGACACATGCATAAACATCTTCACTGCCAGCCAAATAATACCCTTCTGCGTCCAGAATCCAGCTACTGGACTTGTCTGTTTAGCATAGTGGGCTTCTTGGAGGGATGGAAAGGATGTGAATGTATTGGAAAAAACCTCCAGATGCAGCAATGCCCAACACCATTGCTGCTGTAGCAGTATGGCTTGAGACAGAGGTAATACCTTTGGGTATTTCATGGTTTGCATCAGCTCTAGCACCAGATTTGGGCCCCTGCTCTGCAGTGCTCCAGTTATCAGTGAGATACGTAAGAGGGACTCAGGAAAGGTGATGGTTTATGAGCAGAAGGTGCAACAGGAGCCTTGAGTGCTTGCAGGGCTCCTTGAGTAATGACAGAGAGTAAAGGCTTTGATAGGTGTGTTGGCCTCCTGTTCTTCATGTCTGTTAAATCATGGCTTCCAGCCGTGGTTGACTTTTGCTTAAGTCTGTGACGATAGAAACGCTGGCACTGGAGAATCTCAGTCCACAGATACCAGCTCTTTGAGGGATGTTGACTGGTTTGTTTTTCTCTCTCATGGTTCTGATTTGCAGGTAATCCCTGGATGGTTTCATCAGCTACCCTGGAAAACCTTTTAGCCACAATATTGTACTAATTCCATAAATCGAAGCTAAAAGCTGCATGTATGGCTAAGGAACATTGCGTGATGTGATCTGTAGTCTTGATGAAACAGTTGAAGCATGACATGTACAACCTTTTAGCAGAAAGTGGGGTGCTACTATCTCTCTTTTTGTGGAAAGACTCTGATTTCCCACACAGATTTGGAAAAGCAAATTTTCATTGATGCTGGAGAAACCCTAGAGCAGCCAAAACTTGGCAGAAGCTTTTTGAGGAGTCCACAGGTGAAAACGCTTCACATGATCTGCTAGCACACAACTAGACATGAACAGTGGGACCACAATTACATGAACCATCTGCACTGGCAAGTTGTTGATACAGATTTATTCAAGGGACCTGCTCTTAAAAAGCCTTGCCTAGCTTGGCTTTGGGGTGGAAACGTGGGCTTTTATGCATGTCTTGCTCTGCTGGCAATAAGTTCACAGGCTGGGGGTCAGTCATGGGCTATCAAACCATGAGATCTTCTCGGTGGAAGCCTGTGTGCTTGGAGCTCTGTTCATGCATGTGTACTGTAATTGTTGGAAGGGCACTGACCTGCTAATGGAAATACGGATTTCTGTGTCTTAAGACATCAGCTGGACAAGGTTATGGTTTTGTTTGTGTGTTTTCAGAGGACAGGAGGAAGAGGCTGGATTGGAGAGATCCCGCTGGGTGGCTCAAGAGTGCTCTGCCTACATAGAGCTATCTCAGCAGCTTCACCGTTCCCCACTTGAAATGCTAAATTATTCTTCTCCTCTCTTATGCGATTGTTTTATGTGCTTTTCTCAGCAAAATCAATCAAGAATTGATAATTTATAAGCTCTTATTTGCATTTTTCACACTTCAAGGGGAAAGAAGAGAAGGATAAAGCAGAGGTATTGCCACAAGTAAAGGAGTGGGAGGGATGCAGATCTGAGCACCACCTCCCTTGTCTGTGGGGTCTGAGGATGCTCATTGCTCATGCTGGTGAGGGCGTTGGTCTCTGCTGCTGACTCCTTAAGGATCTGCCCTTGCTGCCCACTGAAGGAGTGATGATATAAGGAGTGTTGATATGAGGTGTGAGCTTGCCTGTAGGGAAAAACAGGGGTTCAACCTTGAGAGGTGCCAGGCATGGCAATCCCCAGCAAAGTTATCTGAGCATGGGTGAGAGCAGAGCATTGCCAGATTTGTGCATTCCTGTTTTTACAGAGTGCTGTGGAAAGAGAGAGATTCGACTAGGCAGGTAGAAGGAGAAAGCTGGGTCAGCTGCCATCCCAGCTTACACTGAAAAAGAAATACCCTGTGGCAGCACATTCCACACTTCTAAGCTTGAACCATGCCTACTGTCACACACATCCCCACTCATGCAGGGATGAGTCCTCCTGCCTGCTCACCTTCCCACAGCCACTGCTGCCCTGTGGCCACATGTCCCATCTCCATCCCACCCCACCACTCCCATCTGATGCTCCCTGAACTGCAGTGAGGACATGGGAGGAAGGAGCCATGTCCCTTGGGAACTGCCCTACTTTGGAAATTTTGTATAAAAAAGAAGTGCTATTGTCTTAAAATAGAGACAAATATTATAGCTTTGTAGAAAGAGAAATAGACACTGCTTAGATAAATAAAAGCATAAATACTTTGGTACTGGAAATAATTAGGGAGGCTGATGGGTGCACAACCAGTCCACTGACATGGATCATATCAGGATGCTTTTGCAGAGTAGGAAAAGCACACTAGTTATGTTGCCCCGATCTTGCTCTGAAGTATCTGCCCCCTTTACTGATGCTCCTGCCAGGCAGTCATTTCCATGGTGAGCTGATGCTTTTTCCTGTGAAAGCTTGATTGCTAGTCTGTTCTCTATAGATTTGCAAACAGTGCATCTTCAATTTGGAGAGCAGGATTAGAAGAAAGAGCTTAATAAAGTCAGGAAAATCTGTTTATGAAAACAGTCTGACTTGGACCTGCCTCCAGTTTTGCTCCTGCGGGTTCCTGATCCAGCATGGTGAGGGGAGCTGAGCTGTGGGTAACACAGCTGTGGGTATAACAGCTTCAGCAGCTGTTTGTGCCCTTCCAGTGCTTGGGTACTTGCTGGGTGTGATGCCATCTTTGTGCTGCCTCCTCTGCCTAGTGGTGTTTCATCCTTGAACAGATGATCTAGAAATGCAGAGTAGTCTCAGAGTAAACTGTAGACATCCTTCCTTTGTAAAATGTCAAGAATTTTATTGAAATAGTCTAAGTTTGTCCTAGGTGTTTCAGACCATGCTCTGGAGGATTTGGCTGGGAAGGTCTGGAGCACTGGCTGGCTCCCAATGTTTTCTTATTACAGATGCTCCTACCTCAGTTTTCAGCTCTTGTTTTTCTACTCATGACCTGAAGCAGAGCTACAGTAGTTGCTTAAATGGAGAGATGTGAGATTCTTGTGGTTTCCTAGAAAGACTTGGGTGTTCAGCTTGTCTTTAGAAATGGCAGAAGCTGGTGTGGGCGATGCTTCAGAGCAGTTCTGTCTCCTCCTTTCCTGCAGAATGACCCTCTGTCTGCCCTGGATTCCCAGTATAACCAACACTGGTCTATCACACTTGACTCAGTCTCTTGGAAAATAGGTGTTATCAGATGGGTTAATAGCTGATACCGTTCAAAGTGTAGCCTGTGGTGGGTTGAGTGATTCTGACTGGTTGTGATTTAGACGATGATACAGCTTGGCAAATGAATTCATCACATATCAGTCTCTTCTTGTGCAAGAAACTTTCCATTCTCACCCACTGATGCCCATTTTGAAGAAAAGCCAGCAAGATTTTGCTACTGTTTTACCAGCCACCTGCTTCTTAGCAGGGAGGGTCAAGACTTGACCACACTACTGAGAACAGACTCTACTCCCACCTTCAAAGTTCAGAGGGTGAAAAATACTCCTGATTCCTGCTTTCTAAGCCTTCCTCTGACAGGCTACTGGTGAAGGTATGTTGTTTCATCGTGCTACCAGAGACTGTACTGAGAGCTTTGTTAAATGTAGCAGAGCCATGCAACACCCTTGTGTGCTGGACGTTCAGTCTGTTCCTTGCTGTGTGTCGAGGGAGGAAGGTGGTGAAGCAGCTTGCTCTTGCCGTTGTTTGGCAGAAGATTCTTGCAATCTTTGTAGTCCTTGTAAAAAGTATGTTGGGGCTGGACAGCTTGCATGAATCCATCCCCTGGTGAAGATTCTCCTCAGCCATGGAAGAAAAGACTGGGCTGATTCGTTTGGGAATTAACAGAAGATGGGTTTTCTCTGTAGTTGCCCTCAGATGGGCACTGCCAGCAGGAGTCCCTCTGGATCCACACCTTGGTTTATGTGGGTTCTTTGGCCTTCGCCATTAGAAAAATATGCTTTGGAAGGGCTCTGTGTTCTGAACAATATATCTTGGGAGTCTTCTGGTCCCATCTTGCCATGGTTTTTCTCTCCCCATCCCACCCTTCTCCAAACTCTCATTTGTGCCACAGCTGCAGAAGAAAAGAGCTGCTCCCTGTGCTGCTGCTAATGGGGCTGCAGATTGATAGCTCCTGGTTGCAGAAACACTTGTCATGGGCTTGACAAGCTGCTCAAGGTTGCCTGATGTTGCAGGGTGGAGGGAGGGAGAGAGCCAGTGAGCTCTGTGCTTGTGCTTTATGGCCCTCCTGGTGGGACTGGTAGGCAGCCTGGCATAGCAACTGCTCAGGGCATTTTCTAAGAGATTTATGAATTTGTAATTTTTAGAGGCCCTGAAGCAAAAGTGTCTTTAATTAAATTTTGATTCTCTCCCCTCTTTCCCACTCCCCTGCCTTTCCCCTCCCTATTCTTGTCCCTGCTTGTGGTTTGTTTACTGAGACCTGGCAAAGCTTTTGGAGAACAGGTAGGAGTCTGTGAGCATAGCCAGGAGGAGCAGAGGATGGCAAAACAAACAAGCAGATGGCAGATATGATAAAGCAGCCCCCGGCTGCTCTGCCAAGCTCAGAGAGGGCTCTGCTTTGCAGTTCAAGGGTCCCACAGTAAGAGCTTCCTGCATCCCTCTGCTCCGGACATGCACTTGGCAAGGTGACCAGGAGACTGATGACCAAGCTGTGCTCCTCTGTTCTCATTTGCCAGTTGCTCAGATCCTGGCATTGTTTAGGGCTACCTGGAGTGTCAGGGCGCTGGGATGGAGACAGCCTTATGTTGGTCTGCATTGCCCTGTTGCCTCTGACATGCATATGCAGGCATCGATCTCCAAGTGGTGGCCCTCTCCAGACGGGGAGCATGTGAGCCAAAGGAAAGCAGGTAGCTCCCAGATATTATTGTTTTGGTTTATTTTGAAAGAAAGTTCTAGAAGAATAAAATTAAAAGTTGGGGTGGCCTTTGTGGTCAGGAGAGCAGGGGTAGGCCCCCAGGAAATTGGCATTGCCCCACCACCAGTCTTTTTTGTGATCCCTCCCCAGCCACTGACTCTTTTGCAGTGTCCTTACTCAGCCAAGCGATGTCAGGCCTGTGAATAGATTTCTATCAACCCACTCATCCCTAAAGAGCTGTAGTTAAAAGGCTCTGGAAACATAATTGTGTCTGCGTAACAGCAGCGATGATTTCCTTGAGAGGTAGGATGAAAAGTGGCTCCATTCCACTACTTCTGCAGAGACTTGATAGCTGCTTCTAGGAAGGGGCTTGGTTGTGGTCCAGGAGCCCCCACCACCACAGCTTTCCCTCCCTTGTGCTGCTTTCCAGCTGCATGCTTGTGCTGTCTGCACACTGGAGCCATGGTCTGTGGGGGGTTGCCAGCCTACTGGGTGCCTCCAGGCAGGTGAATTTGGGAGTAGGTTTGGCAGGGTTTGCTGCAGGATGCTCTGGTAGCCTGAAATGGGCTTTGTGCAAGGGGCACTTGGCCTGATGCTTGGCAAACACATGTTGCTCCCAGCTAGAAAGCCACCAGCCTCGTGTAAGATCACATTTCTTTTCCTCCCCCTCATTACCATGCTGTGGCTGAGGATGCTGTTTATTCCACTTACTCCTTCCCGCTCCCTGGATGGTGCAGATGAAGTTACTCGACCTCCACGCATCTTCAGGTCTGGCTTCTTAGTGTGGATGTGTTGTGTGTCACTTGTCGTGAGCTACAAAGCTGTCAAGCAAGGGATGTGTTTTGGGGGCATGGGGTGTGGAGCAGGGAGACAGCGCTTAGTCACGGAGGTAAATGCTGAACACCCCATCTTTCTCTGCCCTCGTGGCTCATAGGCTAATGTGAGGCAGCTTCCCTCCCACCTGCCTTCAGGATTTTGATGAAAGAGCTCGTGAGAAGAATGTGAAATATGTGTTGGGAGACAGGGATTTGGCTGGTGATGCCTCTTATACTCTCATGCTTTAAAAGCTGGTGACTGAAGTTGCAAGAATCAGCAGAATCAAAAAAGAGACTCTGAAGATCCTTCCTTAATGTCCCTTAATATTGCTAAGCCATTGCTTGTGCCAGCCACGCCTGAGGACAACTGTTGTGATGGCCAGTCTTTTGCATCCTCTTGAGTCCTTTTTAGTATGTTTTTCCCCTTCTTCATGCCTCTGTCCTGGCAAGAGGAAGATGTTTGTTTTGATTCCCCTGCCTTCAGGGCTGGCACCACGCTCAGGTGCTGCTGGTCTCACGTGGAGCTTCATCTGAGTTGTCCCCGTTCCCCAAACACCCACTGCAGCGTGTCCATCTGGTTGACTCCTACCCTTTGTTTCTTTTCCCAAGCTGCTCTGTTTCATGGTTGTCTTCCAGCCAGAAGCCAGCACCCTGATTATCTCCTGTTGTTGCAGAGGACAGAGGTGGATCTGGGAGTGATTCCTCTTGGGGGGTCTGGGAGATGACATATGCTCTGCTCTAATCCTCATACTTGTGTTGAGCACTAGCTGCTTGTTTCTCAACCAGAAGTGGTAGATGCTGAATTTCTGCTTGTTTTAATTGATTATTTAGACATTTGATGCAGAAAAACCAGTCTTGAAAAGCATTAGTGTCGGGCTGATGGTGGAGCAAGAGGCCAAGAGTTTCTAGCTGGGTGCTGGAGGACCTGTGGAGCAGGGAGGCACTGGGAGGTACAAGGCAAGCTCCTTGCAAGGTCTATGGAGCAAGTCCCACCTGGGACTGCCAGCCCAGTGACAAGGTGACAGGTGATGCATTTGTGAGCATCTGTGTTGAGATAAGAGTGGCATTTGCTGCTGACCTCGGGTGGGAGCCACGTCCATGCCTGTAGCTCACCAGTGAGGAAGGGATTGTGCTGCGCTCTTTAGAAAGGGAAATTTCCCCAGGCCTTGGAGGAATTAATTATTTTATATGCTGGACTCTTGCCTTCTGACAGATTCATCTGAATTACAGATTAACTGTCAGTGTGGGGACAGAGGAAGCCATTTCAATGAATAGCTCTCTGGTTTATTAAAGGGATTGTTTGTACTGGTGGATCAGCAATGCAGCAAATTCTCTGAGCAGGAAGATGTTTTCTGTCCTTCTCCACATCTCCCAACTTTTTATTCCCCACATGTTTTATTTCCCTTTTGACAGGATCCCTCTCAAAACTGATGAGGGTCCCAGCGAGGCCAGTGGAAACCCCAAACCTGCAACACTTTACAAATGAGCTGTCAGTGCCCACCAAGCTCTAATTTCAGAGCCTTTCTCTAAGGGCCACTTCTGTGATTTTTAAGTGAAACCATCACTTTTATGAGCAAGGACTGTAAATTTTGGAGAAAGGCATAACCTGAAAAACACCAGTGTATCAATGCAAAAGTAAGTATTAGTTGAGCCAAAAGGCTTCAGTCAGTTTTCCAGTCAGTCCTGCCTGGAGAATGGCAGGGTCTTCCCTTAACTCTGTAAGTTTACGAAGGTTTTGTAAAACCCTGCAAAACTTCATCTCTTGTTGATTGTAGGGCTTGCAGCAAAGCTTAACACACACAACACTGTTATTGACGTGAGCATCGTAGGCTGGGGAGTATCAGGGCTGCCCAAACCCCAGCCCTGTTCCCTCTCCCAATTGCTCAGCACGAAGGAGAAAAGATTTGTTTGTTTGTTCATGGATATTTCTGACATGGACTTCATATTCCAGAGGAGTCTCATAATATTATGGGACTAGATTCAGGATTTAAACCATTATAAAAGTTAAATAAATTTTGATTCTGTAAGCAACACTCTATTTATCTTGGGATAGAATAAATCTAGGAGGCTGATATCACTGCTGGAGATCATCTCAAGGAGGGGCTGTGGAGGTGAAAAAACCCCCACATTTACTTTTCGAGAAGCAGAAGTTTAAAATTTTCACTGCCCTCATGCATGAACAGAGACAGACTATTGACTGCAAAGATTTTTCTGGGTGTTGTTTTTTTTTTGACCGTGTAAGGATTTATCTTCTGGCTTGAAAGCAAACGTCATGAGTCTGATTAAGTTTGGGTCTACAAATTCACACCCTGATTGAATGCAGCCAGCTTGCTTGCTGGCAGGGACTGGGCACATGAGGTGTCTGCTGGAAGTGAACCCATTGGCATCTGCAGCCTTGATGGCAACTCAATGTTTTCATAAAAATCTCATTTAAAAACACAAAGGTCAAAAGTTGACCAAAAAAGAAACAACTGAAGATTATTTTTGCTTGAAAAATTACAAGCACTGTTAATTACAGCATGAGAACCAGATGGTACTGACCAGTTTAGTTTCATGGTCCAGGCAGGATCTTGAAAGAAAACCAAGAAGAAAAACACAGAGAAAAGACAAAACATGTGTTGTGCCAGGTACTTACTTTACGTTTTGAGTGCTCCTTCCATTTGAAACCTCTGAGCAATGCAGAGTAAGGCATTTATTTATTTTTTTTTAACATCGGATTTATTTATTTTTTTTAGCTCGACAGAATATAAACCAAAATAAGGAAGCCTGAAAATTAATGTCCTGTAATGACTGCAGAATCCCTTGGTGTCTTGGGTGTCTCATAAATTGGATATTTGGAGAGGGGATGTGCAGTTCCCTGGGCTTGGAGGGACTCCGGTTACCACTGGAGAAAATAAACCTTCTCAGTGCAGGGGCGGCTGGGCTCCAGGGAGAAGGAGCTGGTGTCAGCACGAAGTGATGTGGCTGGAAGATAGCCTCGTCAGGCTAATTGATCTGGAGCCTTTGCCTTTCCTGCCAGGGCTGCCTGTCTCCTTACCCATAATCCCCACCTCTTTGATGGCCTGTCAGGAATATGGGACTTGGCCCAGTTTTACATCTATCCAATAACGTTATGAAATTGATAGTGACACTTCCATTGGCACTAATTTCAGTAAGAGATTGGAGCCAGAGGACAAGCGGTTTGCTCTCATGGCGGCTAAGCTTTCCAAGTAGATCAAGATGACCCAAGACTGATCTTGCAGTGGCCAAGGCATGGGAAGGGAAGTGGTGGTGGGGGGATGGAGGCAGCTGGTGGACAAAGAGCTAATGAGAAACATGCGTAACGCTTGCCCCTTAGCCTGCAATTGTCCTGGCTGGGAGGAAGCATATTCTGCTGCCCCGGCTTGTGCTGCAGAGCTGCTGCTGGCAGGGATTTTGCTCCAGGGGTGGTGTTTATTAGGCAGCATTGGGCACCAGTCTCTGCAAAGGTCAGGAAAAGCCTCAGGCAGGAGGGCAGTAGTGGTCCCAGCTGTTGACTTTCAGACCTTCAGTAGTTCTCAGTGTTTTGAGTATTTCCTGGCACAGTCGCAGGCTCCTGCAGCATCACGCTCTTGGCTCAGGTTGGTGATCCAGCACCAGCCTGGACATGCTGGTGGTGGAGCTGCCAACAAGCCCCTCAACAAATATCATTGGTAGCCCTCTTGTGCCAAGGGAGCTCCACACTGAGTGGATTAAATAACACATCCCAAAGCTTTCACCCAGTGCTGGCCACAGTGTTGAAACTGATGTAATTGCCACAGCCTTGATCCAGACCTACATGCATGTTCTTTGCAGGCTGAATTGCAGAATAGCTGGAGGCGCAGCTTATCCCCATCCCTTGAAGTG
Source organism: Grallaria varia (assembly GCA_013396735.1). Classification (NCBI taxonomy): domain Eukaryota; kingdom Metazoa; phylum Chordata; class Aves; order Passeriformes; family Formicariidae; genus Grallaria; species Grallaria varia. The sequence goes on along the minus strand of VWZG01003888.1, from coordinate 429,101 downwards.
TTCAAGGCTGGTCTGGATAAGACTTTAGCAACCTGGCGTAGTGGAAGGTGTCCCTGCCTGTGGTGGGAGTTCGGAACTAGATGAACTTTAATGTCCCTTCCAACCCAAATCATTCTGTGGTTCTAGGATTAAATCACTTCTGCTTTCCTCTCCATCTGGCTGCTATTCAGCCAAGGCCTGGTTTTGAGGTGGGGTAGAGCATAGCCTCGGTGCTAAGCTGGAGTTTGCAGGAGATGACCCCCTTGATGCTGCCTGCCTTGCCACACAGCCCTTTCCCCATTCTCACAGCGCATTTGTGTGCTCACCCAAGCAAAGGGTCAGGGAGAGCATTTATCAGTTTGTCACAATTTCCCTCTGTGGAGGCTGGTGGCCAGGAGAGAAGATAGAAAGCCTTGGGCTGATGATAAACTGGAAACGTGGAAAGGAAATGTGTCTGCTCAGAGCTGAGCAGGCAGCCTTGCCCTGAGCTTGGGTCCTTGTGTGGTGTCACTCAGCCTCTGGATGGTGCTCAGGAGGAGGTGAAATGCCATCAGGACCGTGGGTGGTAAATCCAGCCTTGGGGTCCTGAGGGCATGGGAAAGGGGATGATGCTGCTGCCTTTCGCATGTCCCTGTGTCAGTGGGACTGTCCCTCTCACTGTGCTTGGCAGCAGGATCTGGACATGCCTGGATGCCCATCAATGCTGAGCAAGCCACCATCCATGGTGAAAGGGCGTGAGCAGGCAAGCATCTCCCTTTTAACAAGTCTGTCACTGCCCAGGGCTCAGCACACGCGTGTTAGCGCTGCTCTTACACGGCTGAGGAGCTTTGCTTTGGGAGACCTCTTGACACCTTTCGCACAGAGCAGGGGGAGAGCTGTGGTTTGGAGCTGCAGATCCTGAAGCTTGTCCCCAGTGGGGCTGAAAGTGAGGAAGTGACTACAAACACATGGCTTGGGGTGTGCAGAGGTGCTGGAACCTCCTGTAGACAAGCTGTAGGAAACACTGCAGTATATAAAGTGAACAGAAGAGATTAGAAAGCTGATATGATGTTATTCTGATTGTTTTTGCTGTTGTATTTATACCTGGAGGTAAAGAGCCGACATACTAGAAATCAATTGGCCCCATGCTCTTCCCCACTCTCTCTGCAGCGCCGTTTGAATGAAATACTTATATCATTTTTACGGTGTGCCTGTGATAGGGATGAGTGAGCCAGGAGATTAATAGGCGCTGCTGAGGCCATTGCCCAGCCATTGGCTGGCTCTTGTCTTGTAAAGCCTGCACTGCTCCGGAGTTCAAGGTGCCCCTGAGGTGACAGCTTGGTGACTTTGTTTGGGAAAAACAAGAGGCATAACTAGTCAAGGGGAAGAATGGGGATAAATGGTGGTTGGCAATAAGCAGATGATTTGAAGCAGGCAGGATGGTGCTCAGCTCTGGAGCTGGGTGCAGTGAGATGATGGAGACCTGGGGGGAGAAAAAGAGATTTTGGCTTCAAATGGAGCTGATGCCGTAACGAGAGATGGAAATGTTGGCATTGCGGATAAGGCAATGGGAATTTCATTTTGAGGCATCATAGTGCATCCAGTACCCACCAGCCAGCCATCCTGCCCCACCAGCCCTTTCTGGACCTTGACCTTGGGACTGGGACAGAAGGGCTGTGGTGGGGCCATGCAGAAAGGTTGGCCATGCACAGATGCTGCATTCTTGGGTGCCCCTGCTCACTCCTCCTGCCCTATCCAGGTGCTTGCTTCTCTGCTGCTGCTGGCCCTGCCATGCCAAGATGCCATCACAGGAGATTTCTGTGCAGTGATGGATATTTGGTTTCCAGCTGGCTCCTCCTCACATCCCACAGGGAGCGTGCATGCCCAGCAATGGGAAAAATTGTCTTGTTACCAGCAAATAGAGGAGGCTAGGTGGGAGGAACTGTGGAAGGTGACTGGGGTGGTCTGAATAGCAGCATTGGCATTGCCAGACTAAATACTGTCTCCCTGCCTGCAGTGACCTTTGAAAAAAATAGACTTTTCTTCCTCTCCTGTTGCATGCACTATTCGCTAATTGTTTCACCTGATCTCAGCAGTGGAATAATTTTCCTCTTGGCAAATGAACTGACTTCTCAGTATATATATGTTATTGCATAGGAGAAGGCCTTGGCTTGTTGATCCCTCAAGAATCAGCAGACCCTTGCGTTGAAGGGTCTAAAATACTCTCCTGGTTACCCCGTGGCCTGTTTGCAGTTCCTTTTCTTGTTAGGCACTTTCTGAGTTGTAGATGTTTGGTAACACTGAGCTGGAATCTTTAAGCCTGGATATAAAAATTCTTGTCTTGCCTTCCTTTGGGTGCTGGCTGGCTTTGCTGTCACACATGGCTCTGGCTTGTCAGATCCTACCCTTTTTAATTATCAGATTGTATCACCATTTTTACTGTAAGCATTTTCTGTTTCTTGTTCTGCTGGATTTATGCATTTGTGCCGTCATATGCATTGACTTTATGTTTTATATGATTTGATCTTGATGTTTCCATTCCTCAGTGTGAGTGCTTATAGGATTGGTGTCTAAGCTCAATAAATAAGCTTGAGAGAGAGAGTGGGAAAACAAAGGACATGGGAGGAGTGAGAGAGGTTTGGACATCCTTTACACCAGATGGGGTTGGAGTGATGCTCCAAGGGGGAATGCCAGGGTGGCTGGAGCTTTGAAAGGGCGAAGGGAGGATGGGCAGGGCGGCTGCTGTGGCCCCTCTGCCCTGATGTGTCCCCTTGTGCAGCAAGAGCTGCCTACTCCCCACTGCAAACACCTGAAACAAAAACTCAGAGAGGGAAGGAAATGTCAGCATATAAAGAGGGAAAGGGGCTTCTGTAAATGGCAGTATTTTGGCAAAGTGTTGCATCAGGAAAGAAAGTGCTTTGAGGATTGCCTGTGGAGGGCTCGCCCACTGACAACAGATCTGACAGCTTTTTTTTTTTATATGATAATACATCTGCAATGTATGAGAGGGTGGGATGTGGAAGTGGAGGAAGAGCCACGTGTCCAGCCCAAGTGGTGGTGGGTGCAGAGGTCCTGGGCCTGTCCCTCCCTTCCTTTTACCTCAAAGTTCACAGAGATCTTCATCTCCTCGAGATTATCAGGGCTTCAAATCCATCATCTCATTGAGGAGAGAGTAAAATGGATTGTTGCTTTGCTGTTTTCTCTTCTCTTTGTTGTTGGAGGGGCTGAAAGCTGAGGATTTGGATTATACCCCTTTGGGAGCTCAGATTTGTGTGCTTGATGTCTTCATCTGTCTGCAGAGCTCAAGGATATGACTTTTTATTTGTGCTGTTTCCCCAAAAAACTGATGGAAGAGTCTGTGCCCCACGGGCTGTATCAGAGAAGGGATTGGCAGCTTTGGAGGCTCCCCAGCCAGCCACAGGGGGGTTTGAGCAAGGGCTGTGCTGCAGCAATGCCCTCCAGGTCCCTTGGTGTGATGCGGGGTTGACTTGGTGTGAATTTGGGACATGGGTTTGAGCTTTGTGGATGTGGTAATGCAGCTTGGACATGGTTGAAGTGGTGGTAACAAAGCAGGTGCCGAGGGCTAGAATTGGGGGGCATCTCTGGATAAAGCCCAGTGTTTTGTACAAGTGAGGGGTGTGCTGCAGGTCAGGGGGAGAGATGTCACATGATGGACCATCCTGTGGTTGGGATTGGTGACTCTGGGGATGAGAAGTGGCTGCTTCCCATGGCAGGAGGGCAGGGAACAAAGTGGACCCCACGGCAGACTGGCTCCAAAGAAGGCCCCTGTAGGCACCAAGTGCTGCCTTGGCCTCCTGCCCACATCTGCCAATAGAAATTAAGAAATTGATTTCCTTTTGTTTGCCTGAAAGGATGAAGCTCTCTTTATGAGACAGTAAATACAATCTTGCTCTGAGCATGGCTAGATTTTTAATTGTATTTGTTGTGCTTTCACTTATTGTTTTATGAGTTTCAGTTCCCCTCCTTCCTACTGTGGAGATCAGCCCTGGGGTGGTTTTGATTTCAGCTCCAACAAAAGGTTGGGAATTTTTAAAAGTTAATTTTAAGCTTATTTGTTTTCTCGATAAGCTGAAGTTTAAGGTTATTTTTCTCTGTGTGTGTATGTGCATGTGTAGCTCTGAGTTGTAAAGCTGGGCTGAGAGATCTGGCCTTGGAATTACCTACTTGCCAGTTGATGATACAACCCTTTGAGGAACAGCATTTAAGATTATGACTGGGGAAATGTGGAAGTGCCAACCAGGGTTTGGAGTCAGAAGAGGAAGGGATTTTTATACAATATATATTGGAGCTTAATGAGGTCTGCTTCAGTGCTTGCTATACAATGTATGGTGACCCACTTTACTAGAAGAGGGTTTTTTTTTTTTTTTGCTAGTTATGGGTCATATACAGTTCCTAATTAAGTAGGTTAATTATATGGCTCCTTTATATTACAAAGGAAAATGGGGATGGCACAATTAGCTGTTGCAGTGATCATTTTTGATCAAAAAACGATGTTCTGCCCAAGGGCTCCCAGGGGCATGGGTGGTGGGAGGGGATTGCCCTGCAGCCTTGAGCACTCGCCTGACTGTTCTTTGCCTCAGCAAACTTGGTTTCTCTCCTGGGCACGTGGCCCGGGACGTGAGTGGAGTTGTCCTTTCTGAGACCACACTGGAGAGACCGTGGCCCCATCCTCACCCAGTGCTGTGTCCACAGTGTCTCTGTCACTGTTCAAACACGGTCTGCAGTGCTGAAGAGGTCCCTGCTTGGGGTTTCTCTGGAAGCATCAGAAAGGGCTGGTGCTGAGGGCTGTTTGGTCAGAGGTGAGAAGTGCTGCAGCCTGCGAGGACTCTGAGCAGCATTGTGCCCTGTAGCTAAACTGCCCTTGAAAGAAGTGTCTTTAACCTTTCCCTTCCCAGCCTGGCCGTGGCTGAGCCCCCGCAGCACCCCTGGGTTATCTGTTCCAGATAAACCCAACCAGGCGTGCCGCCAGGCACTGGGGAGAACATTCAAACTCTAATCTCCCTCAGTGCAATTTAAACCTATTATTTCTTGGTTTATCCCCAGTGGATGTGGAGAACAGCTATTATATTTCTCTTTGCTGCAACCTTTTACATATTTGAAGGCTGTTATCACGTGTCCCTTCAGTCTTCTCCTCTCAACACAAAGCATAATTATTTCAGTTTTCTCTTAGAGGTCATATCTTCTCCACCTTCAGTCATTTTTGTTGCTTTGGAGAGGTTACTGTGATACCAAGCTGGAGTTTTGTATTGTTTCTTCACCTGTTTGTCTTGGGGCATTCATTATGTTATGGATGTGTATGAAGTGACCATTATCTTCTCTAATCTGTGGCTATTTATAAAGTACCCTATATTCCTGAGCCTGTGTTTTATCATAAAGTATAGCTCTTAGCCTTGATGAATAATTTACCGTTATGATATGATCACACAAACAGGGACCCCGACGCTATTTATTATTATTAGCAGCTTTATTTTTCATAAGTAACAAGTTGTCCATATAACATGGTTAATGAACCAGGCGATTCACAGACCTGGACCAAAAGCTGTATCCTATTTACAGAGCTCCCAGATGAACAAGGAGGTGAAGGCAAGCACCAAGCTAAACTCCAGTTTAGCCACAGGGAGAACAGTGCTGAACAGAGAATGAGAGATTTTCTGAAAAGTGGAGATTGGTGGTAATCTGTAGGAGTATTTGCAGTGATGATGTTACCAGGATGGATGCAAAGTAAGAAGAGTTGGAACGTTGCTGGGATGGATGAAGGATAGCCTGACTGGGAGGCTTGAGGGAGAACAGAGGGTGGAGATGAGGCTGGGAATGGTGGTGTTTGAGTGAGGTGTCTTTCTTGGGAAAGAGGACTTGGCTGTAGAGAAGATGTGGGAGGGAAGGGAGAACAGAATTGCTGCTTGTGACATTTCCAAAAGTAAAATTTTTCAAGCTGCCTCGCTGCTCTTTGAATAGTATCAGACTAATTTGATCCTGGTTTTTGGGTCATTATGGTTGGCTCTCCCACTGGTTTTCCGAAGGGGCAGGTTGGCAATGGCTGTAGAGCTGGGCTGAAGCAGGGGCTGCCTGCTCCTTCTCTCAGAGGTAGCCCTGGGCAGTCCTAATATCTCCCCATCCTTTCTCCAAAGGGAAAAGGAATGATGGAACGATCCGTTACTGTCGCTGATAGTGTGTCCTTGTCAGGGAAAGTGCATGGGGTTGGCATGGGGAAGAGCTCAACTCTGACCTTGCAAACAGTGTGGATGCTGCTGGCTGGCGAGACCACTGCTTGGAAGGAAGGAGAGCCATGGCAGTGCCTTTCAGAGCGTAGATGCAAAATGTTCAATGCTCAGAATGGGTCTAGACTTCTTAAAGTATTAACAAATAGACTCTAGTTAATATCAGTGATATGTTTGTCTGCAACACAGGCTGAGTTGTTCACAGAACCAACCCCTGCATCACTGTTCAGAAAAGCTCCAGAATATTTTATAGAATGTTTTAAGATCACAGGACGGTACATCAGGAATTACCCCAAGCTACCCTTGACTGTTATTCTGCATTTTTACTGTACAAAACTGTTTTCTTTTCTATATCTCTCTGCCCGTTTTCCTGTCAAATGGAAGGTAAACCTAAATCTTAAAATCTGTCCTCTCCTTTTCTTTTGCTGTGTTTTTTTTTCCTTTAACCTTACTTGGAAAATACCCTGGTGAAACCAGTGGGAATTCTTCCAAATAAAGCCATTCATCATCATTATACGTCAGAAAACTCAACCTCTTTGCCTACTGAACAGCAAAAAATATATACTATTGCCAAGATAGATTTAAAAAGTTGAAGTCTAGGTAGCTGCTTTATTCCCAGGAGCTGTTATTGGCAGTGTATCCTTTGAGTCTGAGCAACAGTCATGCCTATAAAAGTGATCGGTGACTGTTTGACATCCTCGATGTTTTCTAAGTTTGTGTCAGGCTTGTGCAGTGAGCCCAGCACTCATCTGACTCTGACTGACAGCAGAGTGGCTGTGGGCTTAGGGGGAACTGGATCTCAGCAGTGACCAGCCAGAAGAGTTGAGAAAGTGATCAAGAGTCATGACTGTGCTGCAGGAATTAATGTAGTCCAGATTTCGACTCCCACACACCCCTCTCAAAGAAAAAAAAAATTAATAAGAGAAATTTGGAGCAGTCCACAACTGAAAATTGTCTTTAATCAAATTATATCCTGTAGAGGATGTCGGGATGAATTGGCTGAATAACATGTTCTAGTCCATGTCAGGTCAGTGCCTACTGTCATCAGAGAAGTTTTGGAAAGCTGGAAATCTAGTGCAGCGTGTCCCTTCTGTGTGTTCCTTAGGACTCTGGAGAATGGGATTTATTCTGGGTTTTTTTCCAAGACCTGGAAATAGATCTGGAGGCAGGAACACCTTCCATGAGATCAGGCTGCTCAAAGCCTCATCCAACCTGGCCATCACTCACTAGAGAGGCCTTTCACACCCCATTGCCTGGTGAGGTGCTTTCCTCTGAAGCAACACCTTGGCTGCTTAGGAAAAGCTGTAAGCCCTCAACAGCCTCTCCCACTGCTCCACTGCAAGGGAGATCTTTATGGTCTTTTCTCAAATTATTTACACCAGTCTATACCAGCTGATATTTTTATGACTTGTTTTTTGAACTACACCTGGAAATGCAGAGCTTTCCCCTCCCAATCACAGCTGGGCCAGCCAGTCATGCAGGGCATGGATGAAGGAACGTGCACACTACACAAAACCCACTCCTCCTGGTTTGCCTGCAAAGAATTGGCATCATAAAAGAACAAAAGTCATTCAAACCAAAATTGCTTGTTTGGTTTTTGTGTTTGAAGAACTACAGCGTGCATAGTCCCAACAGAGGCATCTTGTGACAAGAGCTGAGTTTTGCCTTTGCATTCCAAAAGCTGGAAGTCACACGGGCCCAAGGAGTAACGTTAAGAAAGCCAGAAGCTGCCAAAAGGAATTCACAATAGAGACTTTTTTTCCTCATGACTAAAACACCTGTCAGAGCTGCCAGGACTCTGCTAATTACACAATAACTTTGTTTGTTCTTCCAAGCGGGATATAACAATACTTGAAGCTCAAAAAATGAGCAGGCTTTAGACTAGATTAATGCAAGCAGAATGACTGTGTGGAGCCCTGTCCTCCCAGTAGCTCTGGAGAGTAAAATGGCTAGAAAGACTCCTCTCTTTGTTGCTAGTGCTACATGATGAACTAATTGTGCAATTAGAAGTAGATTACTGATGGGAGATGAGCATTTTCTATACAGTGTAGGTATAAATTTGGCATATCTGAGTAGGTTTGAAGCCTCAGTGCAGCATCTCAGCTCCTTTTTACTTGAGCTTCTGGTAGCCCCTGGTAGCATCCAGATAGGTGAAAAGAATTATCAGTAGTTGAGTGTGGTTTTTCTTCCCATGTGAATATACTAAGGAGGCTTTATAGAGGATTTCACTGTGGTCCCTGCCTTGTCCAGCACCAATGCAGCAGGAATGGCTGCAACATGGATTAGAGGGTCTGAAAGTAAAATAAAACATAAGCCCAAAATTGAGGTACAGCTGAATATTGTGAAACAGGTCTTGGCTCTCAGGTACGGATGTTCCTTCCTGCCTCTATGTAACCAGCCTGCCATTGGGCAAGATCAGAGCAGTATTGCTCTTGAGTGCAGATGTAGGTGCATTTGGGCATGCTGGTGGACTGGGGACCTTCTCCATGGAGGTAGACAAGGATGTGTAAGTGGGTTTTGAGGGGAAGACAAGTGGATTCACAGAGCAGCAACTTCAAAGATATTGCACAGGGGTCACTGCAGAGGGACCACCTTGAGCTCTCCACTGGTGTTGCTCTCAGCCGGGTGGTGATTGACACCAGGTCCCATGAGCAAGCAACAGATGGGGAATTGAGAGATGACATACTTGAGATGGTGGCAGATGAATTAGAGGTGACAAGGAAGGGGGAGTCTGTTGGAGCTCAGCCTAAAAGTTGTGGCACTGTCTTCCCCGTATCTTGCTGGGGGCTCTCTTCTCTGCCATCCTTGGGTGCCAGTGACCTCCAAGGGAGGCCAGCGTGGCAGAGGGGTCCTGCTGTGGGAAACTGCCTCTGTGCCCTTGCTGCAGTGGGAACAATTAATGAACACCAGAGAGGCCTTTCATTGCTCCCATCTTGGGGGTCTGCCTACTTTGCCTCGTTTTCTTGCCTGTTTGATGGTACTGCCAACTTTCAGGGGTCAGGAGGGCAAGAGGGAGATGTTGCCATTTGTGATGGTGGTTGTGGGAGGAAGCATAATCTGTGCAGGACCTGCTCCAGTACATTGTGGGTCCCTGTAGGTATCAGCCTGACTGAAAGGCTCTGTGTGTGTGCCCAGGTGAAACTGGAAGTGGGGAAACAAGATGGGCAATACGTTGCACAGCAGAAATAGCATGAATGTGTGTTTGGGGTGAAATAACTCTTTGGAGGTGATGTTTCTCCAGTCTAAGTGTGGTCATAATTTCTGCCAAGCTTGTGATGCCAGGGTTTACCAGCATCACAGTGACTGAGCTCTCTTGTGAGAGCCCTAGGGGAGGACTTTGTGCATGACTCACTTCTGATGTGGTATCCCCTGTAGATACCTGAACCTTTAAGATTGTTAGTCTCGTACCCCAAAGCCAGGAAGAAAAATTTGAGGCGTCTTCCCTGACTTGTGAGCTGCCTGGAGAAACTATCCCTGGGGATGAGACAAGTGCCAGGACTGCTAGAACAGGCATCCTGTGCAGTGGCTGGTGATGATCCACTGCCAACCTGCAGCAGTCCACACCCACATGATCAGCAGGTCTTGTTGGTCCCCTTTTCCATGTTGTGCCTGACACATGTGTGTGCTGTTTGCAGGTCCCGTGGCGGTGATCAGCGGAGAGGAGGATTCAGCCAGTCCTCTCCACCACATCAACCATGGCATCACGACACCCTCATCCCTGGATGCTGGCCCGGACACGGTGGTGATTGGCATGACCCGCATTCCTGTCATCGAGAACCCCCAGTACTTCCGACAAGGTCACAACTGCCACAAACCAGACACATGTGAGTGCCCGATCCGGCCAGAGCCCGCAATCCTTGATTGTGAGGATCAAGGGATGGGGTGGGGGGATGGGGGGAAGGAGGGCGAGGAGGAAGAGGTTAAGAGGATGAGGAAGAAGAGAAGGAGGTTTTTGAGGAGAGTGGGTCTTGGTATGGTCCAGAAACCAAAGTGAATCTCAGGTCTCAGAAATCACAACATACATGTAGTTGCTTCCAGAGAAGACTTTCCACTCTCACCTTCACCTCCCTTCACCCTCCCTCCGCCACCCACCCGTCACCTTCCCCCCTTGCCTGAAAGTGCCATTCCAAGCCAGGCTCTTCCTCATCAGCTCCAAGCATGAGGTCCCAGATGTGAGCAAGAGCCACCTGAGAGCATGGAGATGGACGTGACCCCTGCTTGGCTGGGGAAAGGACCTGCCTCCCCTTCCTCCTCCAGCAGTTTCCCAGCCATAGGGCTGCCTCTTTGGCTCCCCAGTGGGTCATGGAGAAGCTCAGGACACGTGGGCGTAGGTGGGGCAGATGCGTGGAAATATCTTTATCTCCAGGAGTTTTAGATGCTGGATGTCTTGTTTTTGTGGGCTTCTGAAAATCTTTTGCATCTTTCCTGTATAAATCTGGAGTGTGAGCTGGGCTCATTAGACTAGCAGGTGGTGATCAAATGGTCCTCTCCAGTTTGTGTTTCTAAATTCTGAGCATAAAAGAAAAGTGCTGTGTAAAAGGATGCTTTTCTGGGAGTCCTGCACCACTTCCCATGTGAGCAGTGGGATGCAGCCCTCCCCAGCATGCGGCTCACAGGAGGTAGTTGAGCTCTCCCAGGCCTCTTGCCAGCTCTGAGATGCAAGCCGAGCAATGCAGGAGGTTTGGGTAGTGTTCCTCTCCTGCTGTTGCTCATCCTTTTAGTGTGTTCCAGGTAGAACTGGAAAAATAAAAGGCTTGGGGTATATAAAAAAAAAAAAAAGAAAAGGTAAAAGCCCCTCAAGTTGGGCTATCTTTGGCCCAGCCAGAAGCAGGGGGTGATGTGCTGGCCACCCCTGTTTTTCCCTTGGCTGCTGCTGACTTGTGAGTGCAGGAGACATAACTCAGCCCTTGGGAACAGGGTGAAGGCCAATCTCCCAACCTGTGGGAACCTATTTGTCATTAAGTGTCCAGCAGGAGCACACTGCTCCTGACCTCCACTCCTTCAGGGGAAGGGGAGCTGCAGCTGCTCCTCCCATGGAGGTGTCCCTGGGGCAGCCCCTGCTGTGCACCCTTCTGTGGGTCCTGCTGGCTTGTTCCCAAGCCCTTATCACCATCCTTCACTTGCCAGAGCGATGGGATGTACTCAATGAATGTGCCTGGCTTTCCCCTTGATTTTCATTTTAATGTGCTAAATTTGGTCTGTTTGTAGTGAGGGGAGGATGAGGGCGTTGATTAGGCAGGAGCGGAGAAGCCGAATGTAGCGTGGTTTTTCTGTGCTGTTAATTATATATTTTACATTTCTTATAGCACCTCATTTCAAAATGATTTACAAACTCTGATGGCTTGGGAGGGGGAGCACCCCCGCTTTACTTTTTTTTTCCCTTTTCCTCCTGTGCTGTCTCAAATCTCTTCAATCTGTGCCGACCATTGCAAGACTTGGGTGCTGTTGAGGCTGAGCAGTGGCAGAGCTTAAACCTCAAAGGGTTACGTTTTGCTCTGAGTGTTTGCCTCTTGGGGCTTGTCAGAGCTGGGTGGGCTGCAGGGGAAGTTGCTCAGGGCAGGATTTGGTCTTGGAGTTTCGTGGGGCTGTTTGATTGGGATCTGAAGAGTTCACAGAGATGCTTGGGATGGCATCTGGAGATGTGCCGCAGGAGGAATGCTCCAGGTCTTCTGGGGCTGGAAGGCAGGGCCAAAACCAAACTCTGCAACACTGTCACTCCCTTTGGGTGATGACAAGAGGCAAACCACAGCTTGATGCTGGTAGGCTGAAAGCCCTAATTATTTTAGATTTCTTTGTCATTCATGGGGCAAACCCCAAGCCTTCAGCTCTCAGGCAGCATTGAATTTGGTGTGTGTTTTGTGTTTTAGTCCCCAAGACCTGTCTTGGACAAAATTTCTCACTTCACTGATGGCTTTGCTTGAGGCTGGAAAGTTTCATCATTCACCTTTTAAATTAACCATGCTTTGGGGAGCTTTTGCTGTAAGGGGTTTGTTTGATCTGATGTGCTCTACTCAAGCCTGAGCTGGAGAATATTTGTTGCTCCTGTTCTCCCCATGGTTGTCGAGCTGGAGGGTTTTTCTCTCCTGTGCTGAGCTTGGACACAAACACTCCTTCTTTGCTGTCACTTTGGGCTGGGGGAGTGCCTCGATGCCCAACTGAGCTGCTGCCACCCACCTGCCACAGAGCTGCTGCCCAGCTGTGAGCAAAGGTGCTCCATATCACCCAGCATCTTTCCTTTGTACTGAGTTGTTGCTAGAACAACATCTTCAGCAAGCGTTTTCCCTCTCCATCGTGAGGCTTTCTCTTTCCTTCCTCCTGCAAGCATCCCTGTGCTCTTGGCTGTTGTCTGGGTGGAGGACATGCCCATACTCATTGCCGCGCTGCAATGAGGAGAGCAAACTCTATATGCTTAATGCAGTATTAATAGTACATTGATGTGATATAGATTTCTGTCACCCTCTATACTAGCAAGCATCGCTTATCACGCAGGGATGACGGATGTTTATTCCCAGCCACTTAGCTCTGCATAATGGAATTGCAGCTGAAATATGGAGAGCAGCTCCCTGCCTGCGGAGCTGCAGCCCCTCTCGCTCCTGCTGTGCATTGCTGTCCCATGGGATCATCTTGTTAACGTGTCCTCAAGGAGGCAGAGATGTGTTCTTCACTGGGAATGTGCTGTCCTGGCGTCGGTGGGATGGATGAAGGATGCAGGAGCCAGCTCTCGCTTCTGGCTTTCTGGGATTTTTGCAATTGTCCCTTGCCCCCTTTCTGCTACTGCCTGTTTTAGAGGAGCAGGTGGGACAAACGTGACTGAGAATTCTCTTTCCCTTCCTGGATGAGGGATTCTCAAAGAGTCATGGAAGAAACCAGCACCACCCTTGTTTTCTCATGATGAAGCATTGAGTCTTTGAGAAGATGCTCCCCCACCTTTATGCCGTAACTCCATGGCATGCTGGGCAGCACTGAGGTTTGCATCCAGTCCTTGTTCCAGCTGTCTTCAAGAGTTTAGCAATGTGCACAGAGCAACCAGAAGTCGATTTCAGAAGAATAAGCTAAAACTGCCTTTTTCTCCTGATTGTTTGCACACTGAAGAGAAAACAAGTGCATTTCTGCTTGGCAGATGTCAGCAGGAGGAGCAACAGGTTGTGATCAGTTTGCACCTCTCTATATTTGGAAATAAACAGAGGAGAGGAGAAGAATGGGACTTGGGGCAAGCACTGTGGTCAGAATAAGTGATGAGGATGAGAGTGTAAGACCACATAACATCAACTGATGGTCAGAGGTTTCATTAGTGCAAAACATGATCCAGTCTACCCTCATTTGTGTCCAGAAGGTGGCTATCAGTCCTTCTAGGTGGGCTTGGCAGTAACAGCAGCTTCTCACCTTACCTCCATCTCTGGAAGTTCAGGACTTGAATTTCCAAAATTCAAGTTCTGTAATTATGAGTAGCTGGAGATCTCTGTGGTGAAATATTGGTAATGTTTCAGAAGAAACATTTAGGAAGATTGTTTTACTTTAATAATAGTAATTAAGTAGTCATTAATTCTAAGCACAATGCGTCAGATGCAGATTAGTTCTTGGATCCGATCTCTCGAGCTTTACTCAAATGCCACAGCACAGTTTTGGAGTTGTTCAGTTCCCTTGTATTTCTCATCTGACAAAACAGATCTTGTGGAGAATGACAGAAGCTGGTGAGAAAAAGCCAAACCTCAATGGAGAAAAGTAATCTGGGGGCAGATCACCATCCGTGTCCCAGCAGTGGATGTTCAGTTCCCATAAGCACTGTGAAGCTAGACTTCTGGGGCAAATGATTTAGTTTTGGGGGAAGTTTTTGCCAGACACAATCAGAGCTGGCTGTGTTTTCCAGGACTGGCGCAGTCTGGGGACTGGGATGCATTCTCCACACGGGTGGAGCAGACGTCCTTTCGTACAGTCCTAATGAGGGTTTTTTTTCAACCTCGTTTATTACAGGCTGCCCTGACATAATTACATATTTGAAGTTAGTAATTACACGTATTCATGCTAATTAAGTAATTAGATATAATTACACTAACTGTAAATACATGGTAATCGGCTAAAAAGAACTACTTCAGAAAAAAACAAGGCAAATCACACAATAAAAGTGCCATCAGCACTCTTTCACTCGGTACCCTGTCTTTATCTTGTATTTCATTGCAGCTTAAAAGGAACATTGTGGTCATTTCAAAAATCGTATTTCTTAAACAAATAGATTTCCTTACCTCAGCTTCTAATAGGTCTTGTAAACAAAAATGGAAAAGATATTTACCCTTACCATTGTCAATTTTTTGTATTTGCCTACTATGTTTTGTTCACCCTGGGCATGGGAAGATAAAAAGTATGCAGCGTTTCTATTTTTGGTCAGTTCATGTTCCAATTTTTGCCAAAAACAATAACATAAAACTAAAGTCACAAGTGCATGTGGTTTTTTTTGCCTAAAAAAATCAAACTGAAACAGTTGGTAGTGGAAAAGAGAAACTTTTCCTTTTCTCCTTTTATTTGTTTTTCTCCCAGGGATGAGAGGATTTGTCAGATACTTTTTTCATGCAATATAAATGTGGAGCCCAGTGTGAAGTGACAGCAGCACTCTGCTGCCCCATGCCCAGCCTGGGGCCAGGCTGTGCATGTCTCAGCCCCTCCCACAGAGCTCTGCTGTTTCTTCAAACTTCTCTTTCCCTCCTCTCTCCTCTAAGATGTAAGTCTCAGGCTGTTCTCCAGCAGAACCCAGTGACCACTAGTCTTTTGAAGTAGTTACTTGTGGGTCAAGACTCTACTGCACTGGAGCTCTCACTGTCTCAGTCTTGTCCTTCTCACCCAACCCACAAGAGGTACTTTTAAGGGTTTTAACTAAGACCTGTGAGTAGCTTTATACTCATTTATGTGTGTTTTGCTACTCTGTTCTGTGTCTCCTTATTGGTCCTAACAAAGTCTGAGTTTATGTCTTGGGTCTGTGGAAGAGCCCTGAGCTCAGTGCTCCGCTGCTAACAGGTGATAACATTGCAGGTCTCTGCAATGACCTTCTGCCTCCAAATTTCCCTCTGGTTTGCTGTTGACTCTCACAGAAACTGCTCTGAGCTCCAAGTGGTGATGTGAATGTCCTGCAAAAGATTTGTATGTTGAAGAATCCCCACAAGCTCTGTCTGGCTGTTTGCAGAGCAGATATTGTAGGTATCTGAAGAAATGTGTGAGCAACCAAAATTGCTGCTTCTGTCCCCCACTGGAGTGTAACAGAACTTCCCGTGTGTCTGGGTTCACCTTCTTGTCCCTTGCCCAGGCTGCAGCAGACTAACAGGAGATATATCACACGCACAATGGGACTTGATCCAACCTTCTCAGCTCTCAGATGGTTTTTCTTACCTGTGGTTATTTTCTGCTCTGCATCATTTCATCGAGCTCTGAAAAAGCAAGTGGAAGAAATACCCCCATTTTACAGCAGTGGAACCTTCATTTGCAGAAGTGGAGTGCCTGTCCCACCTATTGCGCCTGCACTTTGAATTGCAACCTCACGCTCACGGAGTCACACTTTAGACTTTCCTGCCATGGTGGTGCTACAGAAATGATATTTTTTGGGGATGTCCTGGAAAGGCTGGCAAAATCCATTGCGTTTACCTTGCCCCCCAGCCAGCTCTGCAGATGTTGTCTCTGTGGATTAACCATGAGAAAGAAAAGCACCGTGGCTCTGCCTAGCTCCTGCCTGCTTTAGGAGGAACTGCTGTAGCCATCTGTGCAGCCCTGCTTGTTTCAGATGTGATGGTCATCCAGCTTGGTTTAAACACAACCTGGCCACCTTCTGCTGCTGTTTGGATTTTAGCTCCAATCTCTGATGCTTTGTCGTGTGTTTACTGGAGATATTTGTAACGACACCCAGGATCAAAGGAGGCTGAGCAGACTCCAACCTTGGTGTGGGGAAGTGACTCTGGCAGCACAGCTGGGCAACAGTACATTGGGCAGAGATGTTCCTGGTGATGGGGATCCACAAGCAAGAGAAAGCCTTAAATCAAGCAGAGCATGACTTTGGGCTGCTAATGGTGACCTGCTTGCAGAGAAGCTGCCTTAGTGATGGAAGTACTGTGGGATACAGACATCAAGGAGTTGACAGGGAAGTATTTTCTTGCACAAAACTCTGCCTGCTCCTCTGCCTAAAAGCATCTCCACTGGACTGTTTAATCCTGGTGTCTGTGGGGCCAGCAAGCAGGGTTGGCTTGCCTGGGGTGATTTCAGAAAGGGAGCCCTTGATGTGTAAACTGTCAAGCACTTAACAAGCCAGATGAGAGGAGATCCTGACCTGGGGTCCTCCTGGATTTGGAGTGGCTCTAACACAGCAGGCTGCTCTTGCTGCTTGGCAGCCTCATCCCTGCAGCAACTGGATTGGACCGAACTGCCCAAGACGTGCAGCATCTCACGGAGGATGTTTATGTACACCTTGATATTCTGCCTTGCATCCAGCCCTGTGCTCGTCTCAGAGAGGAGCTCACACACCCTCTGACTCCTCCTGCAGCATTCTCTGGCCTCCACACCCACCCACACACGCCACTGTCCCTCTGTTCGTGGTCATGTGTTCCCCATCACTCACCCACACACCGTGGGATGGGCATGGTATAAAACACTTCGTGAATCAGCAACTCTTCTCTCAGCTTCCTGCACAGTGACACCCACACCCCGACCCCCTCCACCTCAAACTGCTGCTGGCGAAGGACACGTGGATTTCTGCTGAGCACCCTCACAGCTCTGCCTTTCCACAGCAAAGCCAGAGATGCCACGATGCTCCCAGCCAGGCAATTCCTCTGCCAGGGATTGCCCTAAGCCAGCGAAGATGGTTGCTCCTCCAGTTTGTGATGGGTGTTCAGAGCTTGGAAGCACAGGCGTGTTTTTCACTCGTGGTCTGGCGTGAGTTCAGTCTCATTGTAGCAGGGCGAGAGTGGGACAAAATGGGGATAAAATAGATTTACATTCCCAGTGTTACTAGCTGTATGTCTAGGTGTTGGTGCCTTTCCCAATCCGTTTGCACTTGTATTGTGCTGAAACCTGAAGGGAGTTGTCCATGCCAGAGAGAGCAAGGCTCTGTTCACCAGCCAATGCTCCTCATGCCTGTGGTTTCACCCCTGCAAGACAAGAGGTAACTACATGCATGACCTGAGGCTGTTATAGGCTCAGACAGCCCTGGTGTCCAAGGGTAATGAAGGAGGTTCAAGAGTGTTCTCCTTATGGCTCTCTGATTGTGTGAATTTTGCTGTGGGTCACTGTAAAAATAGCTGGCATGTGTGGGCAGAGTTGTGGTATTGATTTCTTTTGGCCCTCGTTTAAGCATTTGTTTTGCCTTTGAATGAGTTTATTGCGGTTTATAACGCTTGGCTGTTGGGAAAGGATCTGGAGGCTGGGGTACCTCTGCGTTCCTGGGACAAGGGGGATGTGCCTGTGGTAACCCTGAAGGCAACAGAAGCTCCCAGACTTTGCAAGGAATTGCGTTGTGACGTTTTAGTCTAACCAGGCTGTTTTTCAGATTTAAAATCTTTCTGAAGTGTATGAGGCCTCATCATGATCAGACAGCGGATGTCTCCCTGGTTTGAGGATTGCAGGCTCTCATTGTTTGTTCATTGTCTGCTTAAATTGTGATTACTAATTAAAAATAGCTGCTATTGTTGAGGAGTTGGAGCAGTTTTGCATGACCACACACACAGCAGGAACGTTATCAGTAGCACTACCCTATGGGACAAGAAGTCCAGCCCAAACTGTAGCCGAGAAGCTGTATGTCAGTAGTGGTTAAAAAAATAAAAACCTGCCCTTAGTGCTGCTTTTGGGCTAGAGAGCCCAAAACAGATTGCTCAGTCCTGAAAACTGGGGAAAGATCCATTTAAAGAATTATTTTGTCTAAAGAATTTCTTGTGTAAAAGGAGGCTTTTGTTTCCCAGCCTCATGTGGTGGCTGGTGCTGGTGATCCAGGCTGGGCAGCCAGAGATGGCTCGTGCTTCCCAGAAGCATGGGGCAGGTGGAGCAGAGCATGACTGGGTCATAGAACAAAAATGCAGAAATTCTTCCTTGGCTGCTGAACGTTTCCAGCCTGCCTCAGCATCCTTCTGGCTGCCTTGCTTTTGTTGTTGGGTGCAGATGGGAAGTGGGGTCAGTGGCATGAAGGAAGATGCTGATGCTAATGGAAGCACCACTTCTGCTGGTGTGCTCCTGAAGCCCTGACCTGAAGCATCTGTCTTGCACCGTGGTTAAGTGTAAAGCACTGGCCTTGTTCAACAAGATGTGATTTAGTGAAGTGAAATACCCGTTTGAGAATTCAGCAAACCCATTTCCATGTGTAGCTGATGTAAGATTTGTATGCAAGTGTCTTGAGGTGAAAAGTACATTGAATTCACAGCATGTGAGGATTGCTTTCAGTGCCTGGGCTTGCCTCCATTAAGACAGGGTTTATTGCATAATCCATTTTTAGAATCCTGCACACTCATTCCTAAACACGCTGCAAGTTACCTAATGCTGAACCTTGCTTGAATCTGTGCAAGCCCCCTCTCCCTGCCCCTCCCTGGACTGAGAGATCTCTTTGAGAGATGGGAACAAAGTGAGACTCAGTGAAAGCATGAAAATTTCTGTGTGTACCACATCAAGGACCAGGCTGTCCTGCCATCTGCAGCCAAGCGTGGTCAGTATGGGATGCAGCACTCAAATGAAGTGGTGATTTACAGCCTCACGTAGACTCAGCTGATGGTAGTTCCAAGTTCCTATGCTGATGTTGCAGCAGTTCCTGAAGTATTCTGTCACAGCTCTGGGTCTGCAAAAATGTCACTCCTTTCTTTCAGCCCTACTAACCTATTTTTCTTCTAAGAATTGGAGCACTGAGTCTGAAGGTTACTAAACCTATCTATTTTTATATATAAATCTCATATGTTTGATCTGTTTTAAATGTACTGGCTTATAGTGTATGGGCACCTGTTTTTATCTTATTCCATTTTAACAGGTTTTACACCATCCTTCCCTATCCTACCACTGTACCTCCTTTTTTTCCTTTGTGAGGTAAAAAGGATCTTTTTTTTCTTTTTCTTTTTTTTTTTTTTCCCTACAAGCATCTTTTAAATTCAGGACAAGTAGTTTCTCTGGCTCCCATGAGTGTGATAGGAGACAAGGCAGCTAAGTCTCATAAGTATATATGGCAAATTGCAATTAGAAGAAAACACTGGAACAAAATTACTTCAGTCCTTGTCATCCTTCCCCCAGCCCTTCTCACCCCTCCACCTCCCTCTTGCAGGATTAAGCCAAGCTAATCCACAGATGAGCAAGATCTTTGGGAAAGCAAAGAGGCAAAGTAAAATCAAGGGAGGAGAAAGAAAAATCCTTCACACTCAACACTAATAAGGAAATTATGGGCATCCTACATTATGAATTGGATGAATTTTTAATGGTTAGAAATGCAGTTGATTTATTATGCATCCGTCCTAGACTGCAGGGCCTGTTGCCAACTAATAAATAAATGACAGGCCCGTTGTATTAAAAGTATCAGTCATTTTACGTCTCTGCACTCTAATTGATGAGGAGCACTGAGCAAGGGACATGGCAGCTATCAGGTGTATACCAAAGCAAAGGACCTTGTGCCTCAAGCTGTACCTGAGGTCTTGACACACCAGAAAGCTGCAGCCCAATCTTCAAGTCTTCTCTCCGATGGGCCACAGCCTCTGCTCTCTCCCGTTGCTCACAGTCCAGAACCAAAACGAAATAAAGAGCTTGGCAAAGGGCTACATGGTTTTGAAATGTCATTTTAAGCCTAGTTTAGGGCCCTGTTTAATATGTCTTATGCTCTAGGAGAGGGTTAGTTACCCCTGGATAGTAGGAGTAGCCCCATGTGAGGTCGCTGCCCAAAGATTCCTTCCAACGTGTGGTATGAGATAAGGCACTTTGGGTCTGCATTGTGTTAGACTCTTTGTGAGGGGTGGGGGAGATTGTACCCTCTGTTCTCTTGACAGTCCTGGCTGTTGGCACAGTCAGGGTGAGACGAGCTCGGAGTCAGGGATCAGCCTGAATTCATACAAATCCCACCACAAATGTTCACACTGAGTCTGGGTTAAAAATAAATTCTGGGCAAATTCCAGAGATGGGGTGGGGTGGGACTGTTCTGTTCTCATGCCAGATCCCAGCAGAGCCCAAATGTCAGGGGAACCTTACTGAGAGCACAGCAGGCAGCTGAGCATTTGAGGGATGGGGTATATTTTATCCTCTTCTTCATAAGGATAAGGAACTGAGCATATTGTATTTCCACTATTTCCTGGGGAAAGAGGAATTTTTCCTTCCAGCCCATCAAGGGGCTGCCAAGCATCTTCTTCTCCATTTTATGGATGAGGAGAGGCAGCTGGAAAGATATCAATTTGCTCAAGGTCACACCAAGTTGCTGACAGCTAGCAGTCTGGCCCATGTTCAGCCCCACTGGACCATGTTGTGTGTTCATGAATCCCCACCTGAAACCTTTTCGCAGCTAGTCTTTTGGAGTCAGGGGTTTGGATGGACAAACATGTTCTTGGAGCTGTCAGCTGTGTATTATGATCCCAGAAAATGGCAGTTCTGAGCTTTTCCTACTCCTTTCCAGATAGGGTAGATCAAAATCTCCTTTTCCACCTTCATGGGGGCCAAGCTACAGTCTAATGTGTTTCTGCTTTGTTCTCTTGACTACTTCTGAAGAGACCTCTCCTTGCTGATCTCACACCACCTAGGCATTGCCTCCTGATCCACTTCATTGGAGTTGGTTGGAACCCAAGTCCTGGGCTCAGAGTTATCTTTTGCCTTGGCTTTAGCTCCTGGCTGAAGGAGTTAAGCAGGGAGGCTGAGATATGAGCCTGGCTGCCCAAGGAAAGCACTGGGCTCTAAGATACAGACTTTCATCTTGACCTGGGGGAAGGAAACACTTATTGCCTTATTTATTACATTTCCCCATAGCCATGTAAATACTATATCTATGATAGATACGGATCTATGGATAATACAGAGATTTGAGCTAAGTAATTGCTGTGCTTTTTTAATACAAGAGATCTTCAGCATCAAGTAGTATTAATGATCTGTCTTGACATGGGCTCTGCAGAGGACGATTGCAAACCCCAGTTCCGTGAGAATTTGAGAAATTGGGGGAGAAATCCTAATGTGCTGTTCATCCCTTCTGTTCCCTGTGGGAAGCTTCAGAAAGAGTATCCTGTCTGCTGATTTTTCTCAGCTTTCCCTAGACCCTCTGAGGACAGGAAGGCTAAGTGAGTTTTGGGAAACCAAATCCCTTTTGTAGACAGGCTGAGCTGGGCTGGGCTGTCAGAGGAGGCAACTTTGGGAGGAAATGTAAGAGAAAGATCCTGGCAGCTCCCTGTGGTCACTAACATTCTCCAGACATTTCTGGAGGGCCAAAATGATTAGTTACAGTGAAATTGCTAAATTCAGGCAGAGGCAGTGATATTTTATGTCTCTGCTGGTTTGAGCTTTGTCTCTTCCCTGTAGCTTTAATATGAAGCTCTCCTTTCCACTTGCTCTCTGAAACCCTTGTGCAGCCTTGCTGCTGCATGCTATTGAGCAGGTGGCTACAGTATTATGAGAAATTCCCTATAAAGTCTGTTCTTTAATGCCTTAGAATCTTTGGGGATAAATTTAAGATATTAAGAAGTATTGAGATTTAACACCTTCTTTGCAGTGATATCATTTTGGGGGAAGGGATAAGGGGATAGTAATGGCAGGATGTGGTGTGGGTCACTTTGTGCCTTGGTGGCAGGTAGCCCTCTAGGCTGGTCCTTCTTTCCTTCCATAGAGGTGCTGGCTGCTGGAGTTACAGCTGCAGAGCTCTTAGGCCTTTTTAAATTAATGGAACTGTCTGAGAACACTATGAATGCCTTCTCAATTTCTTCCCCCTCCAACCCCCCCAACACAGCACCTCAAGCCTGAGTCAGCCTGTTAACCTTTTTCATTCCTCTCTTTCTAGCCATGTTCCTCTTTAAGGCTGTTTCTTTTCCTTCTTGCACCGTCACCCTTTTAACTGGAACAAGGGCAGGTGAGACCTGTGGACTCTACAGCCCATGTTCTCACCTTGTCAGCCCAGGAGGAGCAGGTCTTGCTGACCTCTGTGGGCTGTGTGAAGCAGGGAGTGTGGGCTCAGGTGTTCCTTTGCTACGGGAATGGTAACTCATTAACACTCTGTGCCCTGCAGATAACTTCTATTGATCATCAGCTGCTTAATCAAAAACTCTATCACAGTTTGTTTCGATTATTTTTTCCATCTCTTCATCTCTGGAGAATCAGCTTAGCCAAAGTTAATGTACTCATTATGCAGTTGGGAAACCACTGTCACAGACTGCCGTGTAAATCAAGGTTTAAGGAAGGTTTGTGTCTTCCTTCACACATGTGTATGAATATACTGGGTGCATATTCCTCTGCTTGCTGGCGTGAAACAGGCACTGGGACAGTTGTGCTGAGCTGGGTTTGACCTGCCTGGGGTGGCAGTTCTCACCTCCCAGGTTATGCAGAGCCCAGGCTCCACTACTACGTCCTCACAGTCCTGGGGCAGTGTGAACAGCACTGCTGCTACACCTAGTGCTAACCCACACGTGCCTTTCCAGAGGTGTTGTGGCCTCCACATCACCATAAATACCCACCAATATGTGCACCTGGACTGCTGGAGACCTCTCTTCCCTCTTGTAGAGGAATATTTGGGTTGAATCCCGCTGCAGTGTGGTAATGAGGTGAGCTCCTGTGGATGACCAATTGCTCAGGGTATAAGAGAGCTGGGGTCAGAGCTCTGGAGAGGGAAAGTGAGGAAGCTGTGCAACAAAGGTGTCCCCCAACTTTTGCCGTGTCTTTAGTGATCAGTTCTGAAGAGTGTCAGGCCAATTTGAGTGGGGACGCAGGAAGGGCTTGGAAGGGAAGCTCCAAGACAGAAGTGCTGCTTGTTCCTTCCACTTCAAACTTACTTCTCAGTCTGGTTATGCTAAATGTCCTGATATGACTCATTTTCCTTTTGTCTTTTAATGTTTGCTGCATAAAATAATTCTCCTTGATCCTATAACCTATCAGGCTACATATTCCATGCTGGTTATGGTGTTGCAATGACCTAATTTGATTGCAGAGGGTCGTGTCCTGTATAATGTTGCCTTGTTTTCTCAGTAGTCAATACAAAGTCAATTTTATTTTCTTTGAAAAGAATTGAAGAGGAGGCAGGAGCCCAGCAGCCACAGCCAAGCTTGTACCTGCAGCTCTTACCTTGTTGTCTGGCTGTGAGGCTGTAATGGCACAGGCAGTTCAGCGAATGGGACCTGCAGGCTTGTTCTATTTATTTATTTATTTTCCTGATGGTACTGAAGGGGAAAAAGGATGAAAGCTACAGCAGAGAGGCACTCATTTGTAGCTGCTGGCACCTCTGATTTGCCTCAAGGAGCCATTAATCCAACAGGCTGGATGCTCTCTTGATGGAGCTTATCTCAGGAGGGGAGGGTTAGCTCTGTCTCCCTGTGGGACCTGGGTGACTGTTCAGCTTTCTCCTTTTGTCTGCAATTAGATGTTCAGTCCTTTGTGCCGTTGTGTTTCACCTGCCTCAAAGACCCTTCACCTGCCTTCCACTTCTATAATTTATGAGTAGCTCAGAGGGGAAAAAAGAGGGTCTGGTCTCAATTTGTCTGGCTCATTTGCATCTGAAATAAGCATCCCACTTCAGCTGTGGTGCCAGCAGTCTCCTGGCCCTCCTAGTCTTGTTCAGGTTGGCTTTGACAGTTCTGAGGCTGTGGCTTGGTGAGCAGTGGCAAGGCTTGCTCGTAAACTGGAAGTGTCACTGTGTTTTTGCAGAGCTTGTTCAGAAAATGGTGGTTTTCAGCAGCTCATAAAGGAGGTGTCAGCCCAGGGTTTGTTCTGTGGGAAAGAACCTGCTTTTCGTACCATGGAGTGCAAGGGCTCTCAGCTCTGGCTCATAGGCCATCTCTGCTGGCTGGGGGGCAAATTATCCAGCTGATGGTTTCATTGCTATTTTCCTCATCAGTCCTGGACTTTCTGATTTTGTTCTCAGGGTATTTCTCATTCTCAGCCCTGCCTTTTCCTGTCCTGTTGGACGTTCAGTGGGCTTTCGATTAAAAATGGATCAGTCGTGGTGACAGAGCAGGAGAAAGAGAGGCGCTGGCAGGCACAATGGATCATGATTTTGTAGCTTTAGCTGCACATGGGAGTTGAATGAGTGAGCCAACAGGTCTCCTGGTGTGTCACTGAGCAGAATCCTTTGTCTTGGGCCAAGGATTTGGTGGGAAGAGGCCAGGCAGTGGAGTGACAGTGGTCTGTGTGGCTAGGCAAGGGCCAAGCGGATAGGATAGTAAGCCTTGAGGACAGGAGGAGAGGGAGAAGAATGGACACTGGTCACTCATGTGATCCTCCTTGACAGAACACCAGGTGTCCATGAACCAAGCACAGACTGAGTCCTGATTTGTTCTTGGTTTCAAAATATTTGATCAGAGACTCAAATATGAAGTCTCTTTAAGAGGAGACTGGCACATGACAGCTGGCTGAGTGTTGCAATCAATGTATCCGCTGTGAAATGTTTCCTGCAAAAATATTACATCCTCTCTCATTTACTTGATGATCTTTATGGTGAATCAATCAAAAGATGCTGCACACAAATAGTTCAGACTGTGATCCTGTGGGTGTCCATTAGAGAGGCATTTGCTTTATGTTAATGGACCTGTTGATTAACAAAACCCATTGTTTTTTAAATAGAAAGCTGTTACTTGATGGCATTTGTTAGTATTGGCTTTTTTGCTGCCCCATCTCCCTGGTACAGCTCTCACTCTGTGCCAATGCAGGCGACTGCCACAAAACCCAGGTCTGCACTGCTGGGGAGAAGAGCACTCGTGTCTCACCCAAGAAGTTATCTGAGGAGAACCTTCACCTGAAGGTTGGAAAGGGCAGAGAGAGACTTCTCTGTACTCAGTGTGTGATTTCACCACTATGTCCCTTGTTCTGTTAATTGTGTTTCTGTGCCCATCTGCCTTGTCATGTGGTGTTCTGTTGGACTCCAGATATGTCTGAGGAAGATCTTCCCCTGAAATCCCCAACAGGCCAAGGCTCAGCAGCAACTTGAGGAGTATGATTGGGTTTTACAGTATCTGAGTACATGGGAGTTTTTATTTGGGACTGTAAAGTCTCTAGTCTGTTGGAGCAACAGTGTTCATTTCCTTTCCCTACAACATGGACATTTGCCAAGTCTCCACATTTCTGTGTGAAAATTTGCCTGTGCTGCAGTGTTAGTTCTTGCTTTTCTGATGCTAACATGGCAAGAACCCCAGCTGGCATTTTAAGCATTAGAAGAGCAGGGTGATGCACACTGCATAGAAGATGTTCTTGCCTTTGAAAGCCCCTTCACCAATGTGAGTGGATCCAACCCAATGATGACTGAAGCTGTGAAAACAAGGAAGCAGCATGTTCAGTGCTGCCAGAGCTCTGGTGTGGCCCTAGAAACACATCCCAGGACAGACCAGTGTGCTGAGCTGTGCAACACAGCTCATTGCAGAGGCAATCGCACAGCAGGGCTGACTGGTCCGAAAGGACCAGTGTTGTGGCTGTGGGTTCTGTTCAGTCTCATGCTGGTAGTTGCCAGCAGCTGTTCTGCTTTCTGGGAAGCATGTTGGGATCCTTGCTGCTCAGCTGGAGGCTGTGGGAGCATTTGGTCCTCTCCCAGGCTGCTGGTGCAAAGCAGCCACTGTTCAGTTTGACAGGCCAAGCATCGCTTCCACCCACTGCAGAGGGGACCAACCCCCCCGTGTCACTTGTTTATCTCTGTCATTTATTGCTACAGACCAACTCACCCAGAGCTGTCCTTCCCACAGCTGGTGGGAATCAAAGTACTGAGGCAGTTAGTGGATTAGGGCAGCAGAGTGAAAACCATTTGGCTTTTCTATCCCGATTCTTCTGGGTGCCTTTAATTAGCATGATTGCTCAGCACGGATTTTGCCATGTTCTTTAGCTCCCCTGGTTAGAATAATTATTCCCCCAGCTCCTTTTGTTCCAATTCCTAATCGCTTACAAAGTCTCCTGTTAAAAGCCATTAAATCCGTAATGCGAGAGTAAATGTTCAGCCGCGTTCTGCTCTCAGCCCCACACGTGTGAGCTCGTGCTCTCCGGCCCCTCTCCCGCACTCCTCTGCTCCCTGCCACGTGCTCCGTGCTGCTCTGCTCTCCTCTCACACGCTTCCCAACTGGCCATCCCACGTGTCCCGCAGGCAGCAGGTTGTGTGCATGCTCTCCCTGCTTTCTGCTGGCACTTTTGGCATCACTCAGCTTGGTTTTCTCTGCGCACGGGCTGGTTTTGACAGTGAGGTTGAATTAAGGGCTCTCTCACATTTTGTTGCATGCTGCAAATATGAAAGTGCCATTAGAAGTGTATGGTTTTGCATGTTTTTGCCTGATGTGGGCAGTTCTTGGTTTGAGGAGTAGCTTACGTAGAGGGGGGAGATGTCCTGGCTGTGGTGGAAGGCAGGACTTCTGATGGTAGATGATACAGAAGACGAAAGACTTATTTCCTTTATTTTTAAAGTAAAGCTGTTTTCTTCCTTCTCAAGCATGAAAGCTTCTGGTGAAGGGAAAATGGGGCTCGGATAGCCGTGTTCCCAGGAGTTTCCATGTTGCTGTGCCTCCCCACCTGTGACCTCAGCCTCTTCACTGTCCCTGATATCTGCTGGTATTTCATTAACACGTGCCAAGGGCTCGAGTGGGGCAGACACACAAAGGCTTACACAGAATGATGTGGTGTGAAATAAGATTGGGCTCAAGTGCTTTAAATGCCTTGTGCACATAGGTGACTTGATGTGAGAGGGAGAAGGGAGAGAGGGAGACTTGTTTTCAGACCCAGGATGAAACTGGGTCAGAGAAGGGTTGGTCAGACATGTAGTTTGTTAAGCTCAGAGCTGACAGCTGGAGCAAGAATTCACAGCTCGACCACTTGCTGGGAAAACCTTGTAGGAGAGAAACCCTTGTCCTTCCTCCCTAACTGACAGCAGCCACACATTTTGGGCTTAGGTCTTTTGGGCTTCAACTGCTGCCCTGCCATGCTGTGCCAGACCTTCCCCACTCTGAAAAGCTCACCCTCTGCCCTAGGGTGGAGTGTGGGTCTCCTTGCACGGTGGCAGCCCCTCAGTGCCCTGCTTGGAGGGCTCTCCACTCATTTCATCCTGTGCTTTGCTGGCTGAAAGGAGCTTCCCAAGGCATTTTGTACATTCTCTCGCAAGAACATACCATGTTTCATGTGTGTTGTGTGGGAGCAAAGCTGCTTCTCCTGCCACCACAAATATCTGACACTCATTTGATTGGAGCTATTCAAATGGTCCCATAGGAGCTTCATGTTCTCAGCATAAAACCGTGTTTCTCTGTCATTCCCTGGGAGAGCACAGCCTTCCTTGTATCCTGACATGTGTGTTTTAGAGTTTGTGAATTGCCAGAACACACCAAGACATGATCTTGAAACAAAACCTGGAGTCAGAAGCTCTCCCTTTGGAAGTGTAATGACAGTCTTCTGATATATTTTGGTGCAGAAGGCAACTTATTTTGAGAACTGGCTAGTGGGGCAATTGTCAAGAGCTGAAGAGCTGTGGTGGCAGCCCTCGTTTTCAAAACAATCCAGAGTAGGAGCACTGGAGAGACACAGATGAAGAGCAATAATTCCCGACAACTCGCATCCAAACAGCCTAAAAAATCAACAAAACCTTGTTCCTCGAGGCTCCCTGCTGCTCTCACTGTGTTTCAGGCCTCAGCTCTTCCTGTTCCCACTTACAGCTCCTCTGTAGTACTCAGTGCCTCCTTGCCTGCTGAGATCTCCTGTGCTCCTCAGTTTCCATCCTCAGCTTGTAAACTCCACGAAACCATGTTTTCCCACAGGATGTTCTTCCCAACACTTCAGACTCTCGGGCTTGTACCGCTCCTGGGCTTCCTGGAGGGCAGCTCCGGCCTTTCTAGACAACATAAGGTGTTGTTGGAGCAGTCTTTAGAGTAAAGAGACTTGAACAAGCAAAGATTTATTCTGGGACTTGATCAGCTCTTCCACCAGCTTCCTCCCATCCTCTGAAGAGCAGGAGCATCACTGGCAGTGCCTGGGCAGGGAAGGTCCCAGCTGCAGACTTCAACAGCTGTGTGCATTCCCATCTACCGTATCTCTTCTTGGTGTCTGCTCTCATATCCCAGCCCTCTGGCATTACGAAGCACTTCTGTCCCCTTCTAGAGCCCAGAGCTCCTGTAGAGGATGGGAGTCTGGGACCTGGGGCTATTCCCTGTTGAATGTTCACAGCTGTCACTGGCTCCTTTGGAGACCTTGGAGAAAACATGGTCCTGCTCTGTGCCACTGTTTTGCCGTCTATGTAATGAATTTAACAGCTCCTTCCTCCCTAGGGAATGAGCAAGGCATAACAAATTAATGTTTATGAAGCACTTGCCAGCTGAAAAGAAGTTTGCAACAGGGCTGTGGCTGTTCCAACTCAGGGGCTTCCTTTGCTGGTTGGCTCTTTGATGCGGCAGTCTGTGGTACTGGTGGATCAGCACCATAATTGGAATTAATCAGCAATTAAGGAATACGAGCCCAACCAGATTCCTTCCCAGTGGATATTCAGTTCTGGGCACATTAGTCAGTGGTTTCAATAACTCTGTAAAATGCTTAGGGTAACTATTGCTCTCTGGAGCAGCTGGGCAAGAGAGGCAGTGGCAGAGAGACACGAATACCTGTCAGGCAAAGTGGAAATGAGAAGCTCTTGTAGCATTGTGCACAGTGCTTAAATTGGCCGCACTCGGAGGGCTGACTTGGAAAAAAGATAAAAATTAAAAATTGACAAAAGAATGTATTTGAAAACCAAAGTGATGAAAATTATGTATTACTTGTTGGGATGGGATCTTTCAGGCCGGGTCCCTTGGGCTTTGTGGAGCGCAGAGGCAGCGAGAGTGCACGGTGGTGAGAACTGGGGACTCGTGAAGGCAAGGAGACATGGGTTTTTTCCCCTGGGTGGTGAGAGGAGAAGGCTCCTGGATCTGTCAGTGCAAGAACACAGAGAGACAGAGGCAAGGCAACAGCTGGATAATGCCCAGGATGTCAACTACCACCAAACTTTGCAAACACTTTCCTGCAGCTTGTTCTTGTGGTTGACCTGCAAACCCCAAGAGTTTTGCCGTGTGTCTGTGCACAGCCACGGCTGTTGTGAGAGACAAAAGAGCCACTCTCTGTGCTCAGGGACCTTCTCTCTGACCTAGTACCGCTGAAATGAGGCAGAGACTAAGCTCTAAGTGTTGTGGGCAAAACTGCTGGATGCCCAGTCCTTCCCCCTTTCCTGGTCCTCTTACAAGTCATTTCACATACTTTGGCTTCAATCTAACAAAAACAAAAGGGATGAGGCCCAACTGATCTGGCTGCTTTCCATCATGCAGTGGGCCTCTGAGTGGCTTTAAATAGCTGCACCTCCATGCAGCCCAGAGAAAAGCACTGGCTGTGCCTCTGGACAAGCTTTGGCTCAAATCACAGGGCATCTCAGACCTGAAAATAGTAATTTTTTTTTTTTTTTTGTCCTTGGTCTTAAATAGATTTTTCTTTTTGCCTTCTTATTTTTCATTTTTATACCCTGTTAAGTGCTTTCCTACTTTGGGGCTTTTCCTGAGGGGGATTGGTGGGGAATCTTGGAGCTCTGCCTCCTGAGCTATCAGGCTACATCATTTAGTATCTTGGAACTACTCCATCTATGAAAGAGTTCCAGAGAAAACAAACTTGTGATCCCGGCTAATATGGACATGGCCTATATTAGTGGCGGGAACAGTAGAAATGCAATGGATACTGGAACTCCTCCGACCAAAGGTTTAATGAATCTTACAGAGTCTTCAAGAGTTCACTGCGTGGAAAGCTGCAAATGCTGCCTTTTCTCAAGGAGCATTGTTCAGCTGTTGAGTACCTGCAGAATTCTCCTACCTCTTCCTCTGCTCTAATTAAGCATTAGAGAAATTTAAGTGGAAATGAGATCTTCTGGATCCGGTTGCTTTCACTCTTTCTCTTGCTCTCAGTCCATCTCTTCCCTTTCCTGCCCTCAAAACCACATGTGATCCCGTGCTAGTGATTTGGGGTTGTGCAGAAGATGAAGATGCCTCAAGCCATAGTTAGAGCTCCATCTAGCACATTCCCAAGAGGTTTCCAGTGATGTCAAGTCTCATTGATTTAAGTGGGAGACTCTTATGCCTGAGGTTAAACCATGGTAAATGAAAAATGAAACAAGGTGAGCTGCTATGGAGGGGAATAAGGACTCTGTTTCCATGAAAATGAATGATTGGAAGCATTTCTGTAGCTCTTGGAGCCTTTCTGTGAATCTAAAAAGAGGTGTTATCTACTTGGAGACCTGCTTGAAATCTGTGTACTGGTGTGAAATTCATCTGTGGACTGAATTTTTCTTGCTGTTCTCCATTCTGGTCCACAGTGTTGGGCTGGTGTAAGTGAGAGGAGATCTAGGCTCTTTGACTTCACCTTGGACAGGAGTGGAGATGATGTGCTTATCTGCAGCTGAGAACATCAGGGAGAACCTCCCACTGTGCACCTGCTTTGTTGTGGCGAGTCCTCAGGCTGAGTTGCATCTTGCCCTGCTATATCCTGGGAGGGGAAGGAAAGAAAAGGTGGATTTTATTTCCCGGCCCTTCAGATGAACCCATCCATGACAGGGTACCTGGATCATTGTGTTGCCTTCCCCTCAGATACAGACGTATCAGTGCTGACTTTGACTAGACGGATGGCTATTTCCTTCGCTCTGGATGCAGGCTAAGGCTTGATGGTTTTCATGCCTTCTTTGATGCTATTCATACTTCATATCTGTGCATTAGAGAAAGATAAAATGTAGACTGTTGTTGGAGTCTCCTATTGCTTTTCCTTTATATCATACGTTCCGCTGTAACACAGAGGAGAGCTCAAAGCTCTATTGCCTAATGTGAGCTGTGTGGATAGCAATGTTATGTTTGGCCAGCTTGGTGCCCTTAATTTGCTATTTTTGTTTAACCCATTTTTGCCAGGCATTACATGGCATCCCGTTGCTTTTCTCATCCGTTCCCACAGAAATTGATATTGCTGTTTTAGAAGCAGGTTCCATGCCTGGGTTTCAGAGCTGCTCTGCACCCCCCCTGCTGTGGCAGATAGGGATGGCGTGAGGAGCTGTGCATCATTCTGTGCGTCATTCCCTC
The DNA here is from genome assembly GCA_013396735.1 of Grallaria varia. Lineage (NCBI taxonomy): Eukaryota > Metazoa > Chordata > Aves > Passeriformes > Formicariidae > Grallaria > Grallaria varia. Next base: position 397,714 of record VWZG01003888.1, on the reverse strand, counting down.
ACCTCCCTGTGTCACATTCCCTGCTGCTCTTCTCAGGTGATGTGGAGCAGCCTCAGGTCTCCAAAGCCCTGGAAGCATGCTATGTTGAATGGTAGCAATTTTGCCAGAAGGCAAACAGTGACGGCAAGGCAAAATACCTGGTTTGTCTCACTAGTCTTGCTCTCAGTGGAGGAACTGTGTTCCTGACAGGGCACTGTCTGGAGGCTGGATTGGTATGGGCATGGGGCAGAGTGGCCAAGACCCACTAGCCAGGGTGTTGGGAAACTCAAGACAGCTCTGGAGGATTAAGTGGATGGCCAGGTTGGAGGACAAAAACTGAATGCATGGTTTGGTTGCCTTCAATTTTCTTGTCCTTTCATTGCCACATCCATCCAGCCTGCTTAGAGGAATACCCCATCTGCCCCCTCCATCTCAAGCTGTTAGAGCTGCACAGCAAATCTGAGCTCATTCCTCCTTCCCTGTTCTCCAACACTCTCCATACATTTATTCCACTACCATACCATGGCTATTAGTAGAGACAATATTATGTTTTAGTTTAGAAAGTGATCTCACTAGCACAAGGAGAAGCACAAATTTAATCTGTCAGACCCTTCCCAGTTTTGTAGATCTTTGGAGATGCTTTTGATTTGAATTTACAGGGTGGGGATTTTTACCTCCTTACTATTTTCAGGCTTGCATATTGGAGTTTCCCTCCAAATCTACAACCAATGTCAAAGATAGTAATTTTCCTCCCATTTTCCAGCTGGCACTGACAAATGTGAAACTCTACAAAAGGGACTGTTTATTTCCCCAACTCCTTCTAGGAAATTGAACACTTCTAGTTATCTTTTTTTTTTTTTTTTCCCTTTAGAAAAATAGGAAAAAAGTAAGCCAAAACCCCCACATTTTTAAGACAATTCCAAGCCAGTTTTTCAGAAGCTAATAGCTTTGATGGTAGATGACATTTGTCACGGCAGCATCCAAACTCTGAACCTATTGCGATTCACCCATTTTAACCCTTGACATCTCAGTGAGCATCATCCATCTCACATTTGACAGTGAAGACATAAACCTAGCAAGAGCCTTGTTGGTTTCTGCTCCATACAAGAGAGTGGGGTTAAAGGTAGCAGTACAACACGGGAGACAGCAGTGAGGAAGAGAGAGAAAACCAGTCAGGAGAGAAGCATGTTTTTTTTTCAGATTCTTTGGGGACTTTAATAAATCAGAAGGAGAGGATGCCAAAAGGACTGATGCTGCATTGCTTTCCCAAGTCAGTGGTATGTGTGTTCAGCCCCTAAGCTTCAGAAATGTAGGCTGTCCTCCTGCCATGCTCCCAACAGTCCCTCAGCTGCGGCTGCATGTCTGTTGTGGGATAACCCCTATTGCAGCCCCGTTCTGCAAAGACCCTGCGGTCACTGGAGGTCCCTGCAGCTGCAATTCATAGCATAGCACTGATGGAAAAGAGCAAAGCCCTTGGTGACCCCAGGCTTAAGCGTTGCTGATCTTTCACATGTCCCTTTGCTGGGACTGCGTGTCCCCAGAGGATTTTTAGGTCTGTTGAATGGGGTCCAGCAGAAGTTAAATTGCCTTAATTTAGAAGAGCTAAGAAATACAAAGAAAATAAAATGGACTGGAGTTCTCCTTGGAGATACTTGGTATTGTTGAGGAGAGACTTTCCCAGCTGTCCTTTGGTGGCCATAAAATATATTTATATTATGAAAAACAAAACACGATAAATAGTGATGTTCAGGGATGCCATATTTATTTGTGTCCCAGTGACTCTGATAAGAAATGGACTTAGTTTACATATACACTTCCAAGCTTCAGCACTTTAAACCATGAGAGTTGAGCTAGGCTCTTTCTCACTACTAATGATATTTCAATGCTTGGAATTTGCCTATGAATTTTGTTTATGACACATGGACCAAAGCTGAGCCTGGCTTACTCTCCCATGTGGATCAGCCCTTAAGGGCCACTCAGAATAACAGATAGCTTCCCCAATACAAGTTTAAACAGTTCCAAAGCAAACAAACAGCTTTTGTCTGCATCCTCAGGTCCATCAAAGGAGGCACGTGTTTGATGAGCAGATGGAGTAGGATAGTGCAGGGAATAAATATATATAGATATATATAGATATGAAAAACATAGAAATAAGAAATAGGAAAACAAAATGCTCTAGCTGGTGTATATTTGGTGTGAAAAAGTTTCTTAGCCTATTGGAAAGCACCTTTCCTACTGAAATAATTCTGAATGGCATCCAAGCTGCTCCATGGTGCTCTAGTGATGCCAGATTTGGGCAAACTTAGGGCATTTGTTGAGGATCCTGTGACCATATGTGAAGCAGGAGTATTTTTCAGACCTTAGACCAATAATGTAGCCAAGACATCCCAGTAATTTTCTTGGAAAGACCCATTGGACCCATGAGAATTTGGCATGGATTAAAGCAATCCCCAGGATCCTGCCATCCATGTCTTGGTCATGGCAACTTGATGGATCTCTGTTGGGGGTTTTGTTACCCTGGCATAGAAACCTCTTATGTCCATGCACTTGAACTGCACAAAGAGGAATTTCACTGCAGTCTTAGCAGCTACCTTCAGTGCCCTATGCCTGTTCCTGCCCTGTCTCTTTCCAGTCCATTAAGATGGCCTCAGTTGTAGAATGGGTAGAATCATTACAAATGGGTGTCTGAAAAAGTAATGTAAAAAATGGTGGCACCTGAAGACAAACACATGGGTGCTCTGCAAGAACTTGATGGACTTAGAACAAAAGATGATGGAAAACAGTGTTTGAGTCAGGAAGAAAGGAAACATAGGGGAAACATCAGGAACGGTGAACTAGAATGTTCCTTCCTTCAATTAGACCTTGAGAAGAGGGCTGAGGGACTGGGTGTCTCAGCAGAAGGATTCCTTCCTGGACCTCACACCTAGTGCTCCACAACAGGTTTGCTACCCCCAGTTCAGAGAATTCTTCTCTGGCGAGTCCTGAATATTCACGTTTATTTGGCTTCAGGCAATAATGTTCTTCCTGTCATGCCTGGACTTCCCACATGCATGGATGATCCATAGTGCAGGAGGGTCGGTAGTTAGTATCCAGTTATATATCTATATTAGGACCATATATTAGCAATGAGTTTCCCTGGATGGGGCATTCCAACATTTTGAAGAGATGTTTCATACAGTCCTTGAAAATATTATATTTGTCCAGTAAGTTTCTTGGACTGAAGGAAGGAGTTTGCTTACGTTCTCTGCTCCCTTTTTTTTTTTTTTTTCTTTTTCTTTCTCATCTGGCCAGTATTTCTGGCAAATCCTAAACCTTCAAATCACTTTCAGAGAGGTGAGGTTGTGTAAGGAGAAGATGCCTCCAGCATTCAGGGTTCAGTGTAGATGGGACTGCTGGGATTAAGAGAGGTCTATCGGGTTTTGAGAGTCAGGTCTCCCCAGCCTTGCAATGGTATTCTTTGCATTCAGGAATGTTAAGCCAAATTAGATAAATCATGAGAGAAAAGTAGGCATAGGAATAAATCTCCATTTTCCTCGATGTCTGCTTCGGGGAAAAACGGACTAGGTAGGAATTTGGACTTAGGGGGAAACTCTAGAACTAAAGAGTTGTTCCCAGTTCTCAGTCCAGACCGCTTGCATGCCCTTGTCCTCAGAGCACTTGTGCTTGCACACTCCACTGAAATGATTGCCTATTCTTTACAGCAGAGTGAGGTAGCCCCGCCTGGAGAAGACATTTTGGCTTTAATTTAACAGCAGCTGTTTGCTAGTTATTCATTTGGTTCTTTTTTATATAATTACATGTGTGTCGATATCTCTCTCTTTTTTTCTAGTTTTGCTCTTTTTTGTTTTTTCGTTTACTTTATTTTGCTTTTTTCTTTTTTCTGTTTTTTTTCCCCCTTTAGGTTTCAGAGAAATTATGTTGAATCCAATAAGCCTCCCTGGACATTCCAAACCTCTTAACCAAGGCATTTATGTTGAGGATGTCAGTGTTTATTTCAGCAAAGGACGTCATGGCTTTTAAAAACTTCTTAAAAGTCCCTGTTCTGATGTCAAGTTTATAGGCTGTGCCCTCAAAATGGTGGGAAGCAGTAAGCGTGGTCTGTATGGATTGAGGTCTCCTCCTAATAGGACTCTACAGCCCTGCCTGTACACACGTTAAAGCCAACTGAAACTGTGGTTTTCTGTCACCAGATAACAGGGTTGTTCTTTTCCTCCAATGGTCGCTGTGTTCGTTAAATATTCCTGCAAGGCACAACAGCAGCAATGAGAGCAAATAAAGAGAATTAAAACCCAATTGAAAGAAGTCATCCTAGTAACACAGTAAATAATTGTACTTTTGCTTTAAAATAAAACACAAAACAAAAACCAACCAAGCCAACCAAACTGACATCTTTAGTCATGTCCTCCCTGCTTGGAGTTTTCCTTGTAAGCTTGTGTCTTCGCAACACCCAGTGAATGCTGCCATCACCTCTCACGTGGCACCGCCATGGGAGGTCTCCCAGAGCGAGCCGAGGCCTGGAAGAAACTAAAGCAGAATGAAGACTTTTGGTAAGAACAAAGGCAGCCCCGCTCCCCATTCTTGCACAGAAAATAATGTTGGAAGCAATGAGGATGGAAAGGAAAAATTATCTTACTTCTCTGACAGGAAGAGAGTGTGGTTATCTTTGAAGTGCACATATTCTAGGAGGCTTTTTTTGTTTGTCTGTCTGTCCGTGTGTGTTAGAGCGGCTCGTTGGATCTGACTATATCGTTGTTGTACTCTGGTCTCTCCCTGCTGCTTAAATGATGAGCTTTATCTGAGGAGTTGCCTGGACTTCCCACATGGATGGAGAATCCATAGCGCAGGAGGGTCTGTGTCCTTGCCAGGACTAGAGCAGTAAGCAAAGTGGAAAAGCATATCAGACACACGCAGGTCCCATTTGCTGGGCCTTTTCCAGCCCCCTTTAGCTCTCCCCTGTATTCCCACCCTACGGGAGATTGATTGAAACCAGTCACGTACACAGAACCATCAGCTTGAGGCTGGCTGACTGAAGGAGAGGAAAAAAGTATTCTGTTGCTTCTTCTCTGGCAAAAACAGGAGTATCAATCCTGTTCTGGCTGATATTCGTATTCTCTCCCTCTCTCCCATCCCACTTTTGTCTTACTTCATCCAAAGCCTCTCAGATGGAAAAGTAAACCCTTTTATCCTGTCCTCAAGAGAAGCCAGCTGCCCTTGAGGCAACTTGCAGGGCTTTCCTTGGACTCTCTGGATGTCACGTATATGGGAAATACAGATTTGCTCACACATATCAGTGATAACCTATAAGCAAAGCGGATTTTCTCTAGAGGACAAAAAAAACCTTCCAAAAGCTTCAGGTGTGGCCAGATCCTTTTGAGAGGAATATTAGGCCAGGAGCTTGCTCACCAGCCACTCAGCTTTGCTTGCCTTCTTGGTGGCCTGAGATGACCTTATCACATCAGGGGTATCTCTAAATTCACCAGCCCTCAAGGGTCACTGCCACTGGAAAGAGTCACGGTCCCTCTCCAACAGAACTGGGCTGAAGCCTCAGAATGGGATGTTCTGCTTCATCCTGCCTTTGCAGGTGACCTGCATGAACCACCCTGGACATTGCCAGGAGGTTTTAGTCTCAGCTGTCCCATGGGGATGTCCCTGGGAATATTCCATTCTCTTGCTTCTTCTCCTGGTTCATTTGCATAAAAAGGTAAAGTGCAATAGAAGAGTACTGGAGAGATGGTGGCAGATTGCTTTAAGTTAACGGACATGCCTTAAGGGGGCATCTGCGTTAGTACGAGGAGACCTTGCTCAGGTTGGATGGCTTCAGAAACCATGACCAAATCTCCCAACAACGTTTCCTGCCCGCATCGGAGCTGGAAATGCAAGAGGTGCACTGCCAGAGAGGACCTACGGCCGTGTGTTGTTGACACCTCAATTCTGCAGATTCACAGAGTGAGGAGGAACTTCACCGTGCGTGTGAATCACTGGGTGCTTGTCTGAACTGAATTTCCCCATCTCCTGGAAGTCGCCCACCTGACCTGGGGATGTCTTGTCCGTCTGAACTGTCTCCTCTCCCTAGCACTGTTCAGGGGACTCTGCTTTCAACTGTGTGTATCAGTCGTAGAGATACATCTGTGGGCCTGGACCAGAAGCCTATACCCAAACACCCTAGCAGAGGAAGGGTTGAATTTTGCAGCTCAGGTCCATCTCTGCTTAGAAGAAATCCTCCGGACCGTACAACGTAATTAAAAGCAGTTCTCCCCACTGTGATAGATGTCTCAATTTGTTTAACACCAATTAAAGTCTCTGGTTCCTCACTGCTGAAAACGAAAGCCAGTCGTGGCTGTTCGCGATTGGTGGCTTTAAGTAGCAAGTCTAAGGATGGGGTGGTTTTTTTTAAATTTTATTTTATTTTTAATTATTGTAAATCATTACCTCATTTTCTGTCAATAAGATTCCTCCATCTTTGAGCATTCTTATCTTGCCATAACTATCATCCTGTGCTAATGGGAAATGGGACGGTCCCTTTTCACAGAGACTATAGGGGTGTTCAATGTCTAGTTTCTTAATAAACACTTTATTTTCTAACGAAACAGCTGCACCAGGCCTCTTCTTTGAAGATAAAATAAATAAACGTTCAGAATTACATGTCCTATAGTCTACTTCTTCGTGAGATGGTCCATGTGTGTGGATTTTGGTTTGTGTTCTTTTTTGGTGGGTGTGGAGGGTGGGATTTACTGTTGTGATGGGAACATTGCTCAGGTGTAGCTCTTGTTTCTGTCACTCTCATCAGGCTCGAAGATGTTTTCTTGCCTGAGAACTTAGCTGCTGATGATCTCAGTTGACAACCTGTTGGGTTTTCTAGCTCAAAATGGTCATATTCTCAGGGACAAGCTGCTACTGCATGGAAATTGTGTCAGGATATGCCAAGACAAGTTTTTATGGTTAGCAGAAAAAGTTTTATTCGAAGTCTTATCTCTCAGGGAGCTTGACAGTAAAAGATTGTTCTGGCTGCAGTGCTTTTGTTTCAGGACGTGTTGTTGCTTCAGGTCTCCTTGTTCGGCTGTGCAGATTGATCACCTGTTGCGTATTGGATTGTTGTTCCCTCCTCAGGAACAATTAGCCTCCTGTTAAGCTATCAAGGATGTGTTTGATGTAGAGGCAGCGGGGTACAGGTGAGTGCTGCACTCAGGTTCCCATCAGGAGTTCATGTTTGGATGGTTGGGTGCTCCAGGAGGGGAAAGGAACCATTCTGCAGCATGCAGGATTTGGCAGGAGGATGTGTCCTTGTGGTTGTGTCTTAGAATTGTTAACAGGAGATGTAACTAAAACCTGCTGTGCCAACCTGCAGGTGACTGTGGGCATGAGGCTGGGGGTGTGTTTGAGCAGATATCAGTGGATGGTGCTGGAACCCTCTTAAAAAACCTGGTAAGAGTTTTGATGAGCAAATTAAAAACATACTTTCCAGCATCCTTCTGTTCCTATAACTTTCTGGCATGACTTTCAAACAAATGTCTCAAAATGATGCTGTGAGTGAATTTCCGCCTGCCATTCCCTTCTAATGATTATGTCTCTGGAAGTGACTGGGTGCTGTGGTTTTGCAGGATTAGCGATGGCCGAGACATTGACTTTTCTGGGAATGTCTGCAATGCCTGAGGCAAACGGTTGTCCTCTGACATAACCTTATAGAAGGGATAACGACTGAGCTGCATTGGATTTCATCCCTGTTTGCTTTTACTTTCTGAGGCGTGGGAAACAAATGTGGGTGTTGGAAGCTCTGCCTTTTCCTCCGCACTACGTCAGGGTCTGTTATCAGATTTCACAGCCCAGAAACATTGCAAACAACAGTTGATTAGCCAGTTACTTAGGCTGCTGGTGTGGTCAGCTTTGGTTCACTTTGCTTGGTGTTTCAGGGCAGCTGACTCCTTACACTTGAGTTCCCAAGATGTTTCTGATGCTTCCAGTTCCTAAGGAGCTGGCTTAACTATGCTCATGGGCTCTAACATGCATTGCAGAGGGCTTGGGCACTTGTTTCTTCTTATTCTTGCTTCTTGGTCATCTCTGTTGCTTGAATTACCCATGTGAAGGCTCTGTGGTCTTTGTGAAAGCTGGACCATGAGTTGATACTGTTCTCCTCCCTACCTGTGCTGGATTCAAATGACTCTTGAGCTGATTCCAGAGCTTGTTACTGAAGCAGCTTGGGGTGCTGGTTTGGTAGGGTGCAGGCAGTGGTCCATATCAGCTCCTCCTGAACACCACAACCCTGCCTTCTAGGTTCTTGTAGAGTGTGGAGCCTGTCAGTAAATAAGCAGAGAAACAAAGTTTTGGTTCACTGCATTTTGATTCTAAAAAGATGGAGTTAACGTTTCTCTTAGTTCATGCTTGAAGTGAGCATGATGGGCTGTTGGAAAACATCTTGCAGAAAATGGACATGTGAACGACCTCAGTGCTTTAGATGCAGCTATGCTGCCAGGCCTCTAAGACTGCAGTGAGAAACTGCCTGTAAGAAGCCTCTGTGGAGATCAACAGGGACAAGAATGTAAACTTACAGAAACTGCAGCAGAAGAACTGAAAAACATCGGCCACAGAGAGAAGTCACAAGGACTTTATTTTACACCAATAGAGTTGTGTGTTATTCGTATTAACCAGTCACAGGGTGGTTTGCAGTGTGTGTGCTATCTGGGTTATTTAAGGGGTGTTTTCACAACAATAAACGGCATTTACCTTGATCATATTGGTCAGTTCGTAGTGTCCCTAGGTTTTCCCTCGCAATAATGGGCACTGTATATTTCTGTCACTGTAGCTCTCTGCAGGATGGAATCAGTGTATGGGCTGGTGGGGACCTCAGGCTCAGACTTGCTGCAGGGCAGTGTCTGATGTGTGTGATGCTGTAGGTCATGATCGGGGTATGTTGAGTCTCCACAGCTGCTTATCCTCACTGCACTAGCTGACTCCTGACGTTCTTTGGTGATCTTTTGTTTATTTAGATGTGCTTTTGAGGTCTCACCCCTTCTTTCCCAAGAGTCTGGAGCTTCTTTTGAAGGTGGCCGTTGTATTTACCAGCCAAGTCTTCGTTGTTTCCCTGTATCTGTGTCCTGCTGTCCAGGGAGGCAGAGGCAGAATTCCTAGGGGCTGTGGGCTATCAGAGGAAGCTGCTTCTGCTGACTCAGCAAACTGCAGCAGTGCATCACTGCTCTGCTCTGTCTTGTACCCAGAACAAGCTGCAGATCCTCAGGGTTAAGCCCTGGCATTAGCAGAGGATAAAGAGGCCTAGACAAAGTGGTAAAGCTAAAAACCATGGGTTTTGAGGAGCAGCAGCAAGAGACCACACAAGAAATCAATGCTGAGTGACTTCATTTTTCTTAACATTTGGAAGCGCTTCTGGTGCAGTTTGTGCAATGAGCCAAAGAGTCCTTATCAACCACATGTTTACCAGTGCCTGCAGAGTCTGAGCAATCAGAAGAAAACTTTAACAAGCTGTGTGGAAGTGCATACAGCTGTTTTGAAGGGAAGAGAGTATGACAGGAGACCAGCACACACAGAGCTGGTAAATGTGGTTTACCTGGTTAAGTGATGATGTATCTTCTGCTGTTGTGGTGAATTTTGCTTTGCCTGTATCTTTTGTAGGTTCTCCAGTGTCATCCCCCCTACTTTGCTTATGACAGACAGGCTCCTTGGTGGTGCCAGCATGTGTTCTGATACCACAGAGCTAGAATAAATCCCAACCCGCACTCCCACACTGGTAAATAACTGCAGGAGGATTCCTTCGTAAAGATGATAGTCTCTCCAGCAGTAAAGCAAGAGTGCAAGTACTAGACAAGCACATTTGAATTTTGGTATTAATTTTGAACTCGTGAGTGTAACTGCTGACTAATCAGCAGGAAAAAATTTTGGTTGTTCTACACAAAGTGGAGGGATTTGTTCCAAGTGCTAGTTCAATGACTTGCTCTGCTGTTAGTGAGTCATTTGTGACCTGTGTCTGCTTCCTACAGAGAAGTTGGCTTTTTGTAAGGATTTGCTTATGGTTTCTGAATACTTGGCCTTTTTTTCTCAAAGGTTTTCCTTCAAATATTCATGCTGTGTGATGGGTGCTGGATTTGCTCTCAGGTTGGATAAATGAATGTTTCAGACAGGCAGTGAGAGATGTAATATGCAGAGATGCCCTTCAGTCATCTGTTTGTCCTTAACCCCATCTTGGGACTGGTACCATCCCAAATGGTCTGTCTGCAGGCAAGAAAAACTGCTGTTGCCTGGGCCTTTGGAGTAGTTAAGAACATGTTTTTAGAGCAAGTGGCTTTCATGGCTCCAGCCTGAATTTTGGGTGCAGCCTGTGTCTGACCTGTGTGTGGGACTCCATTCACTGATGGCAGCACAGCCACTGCTGGAGGTCAGCCTCATTCATGAGAAGTCAAGGGAGAGCGAGACTGGAGTTATATTAGGCTGGGTAAACTGCCAGGATGTCTGAATAAACTGATTGTGGCCAGGTCATCATTATCTTAAGTGAGTCAGAGATGTGTCTGGGCTATTTATTAAGATACTTGGGAGGGAGAGGGAGGGATGTTTGCCGTCCGTGGACAAGGCCAGTGAGGTGGTGCAATATATTGCAACGTCTGATACAAGAGAGAAGGAGCTCATGGTCTTCGAGCTGATGTATCCAAGACCTGATCTTGCCAGGATTCAGTCCATGGTGCCAGTAACAGGCGTGTAAGGTGACATCATGATAATGCAGTGAGTACATTTCAGACATTGCTGATGTGAGCTCCTCTTGCCAGGCTAAAGAATTGTACCTTTGCTCAGATTTCCTCATGAAGCCTTGTTGCCTGGTAATTTTAGAGATATTCTGGATCCACAGAGCATTGTGGGTTTGCTGTACCAGGGTCAGGCAATATTTGAGGATGATAGGAGCAGCTGTGCACGGTCACTTCTTCCTTGATAGTGCTTGGCCTAGTCCCCAGTAGACTTCTGAAGGCGGCTGCAGGTTTGCTTTACGTGTCCTGAGAAACGTTTGGTAATGGGATGGTCCCAGAGGGTTTGAAAGTTTGAGAGTGTTTAAGCTCCAGTCACATGCTCAGCACTGCTAGAACAAGTCCAGAGGTACACAGCCCCCAAAGCTACCACATCTCACGGTGCACAGATGTTGCAAGCGACTGGGAAGACACTTAAAGACAGGTAAGTGTCATTTTTCTCCTTCTAGGGAGCTGTTGTGTATAATGTACTGAATTCAGACCTCTAGCAGCAATTATTTTGATGGATCTGCTCTAAATGCATAAATGATAACTGACTGCATTAGACAGTATCAGTGAGAAACTATCAGTCCCTGCTCAGGAGAAAGCAGGGGCTCTTCTGGCTGGAAATGCTGCAGATCTGGCATTGTGTGGGAGTGGAAAACCAGAAGAGCCAAGTGCTGCTGGAGACCAGGGTTAACGCCCACGATTGCTCCTGCTGGACCACCCAGGTCAAGTCTGGCGACTGGAGGATGCAGCCTGGATGCCAGCAGGTATGGCGGAGCTGTGGGAGGTGTTTGGCATAGCTGCTCACTCTTTTAGAAGACTTGGGAGCACAGAACTGCCAGGGTGACTACTTGATGGTAGTGCCAGCCTCTCATTTTCATTAGCAATAAGCTACAAAAGGCTGTGGTGTGCCTTAACCCTCCTGCCTGGGGCCAGCACTGCATCCATCACAGATGGATAGTCTCTTTTACAGCCATATGACATGCTTGCCACTCAATCCCAACAGAAGATCCGTACAGCCTCAGCTTCAGAAGAAGGTAACAAAATCCCTGACAGTGTATCTTGGATGAAAGTACCATCCTATGGTTAGACTGAGTTCGGTTTAATCCTTTTATCCTCCTGGGAACTGGGTACTGTTCTCTATAGGTCCTTAAGCTTCTCTGCATAGTCATAATGTGTGAAGCATCTAATGCTGTGCCAGATTTCCTTCTCTGGATTCAGTGGTGCTGGCCTGAACTTCAGAAAAGCTGAGCAGATGGATATCAGTAGCGGTCTCACAGGGGAAGAAGAGTATCTCTCACCAAAAAGAGAGAGTCATCCTTAGAAAATAAAGAAGACTCCTGAGCATAAAAGATACCATCAGATGTACCCAAATAGGTAAGGATTGACAATATCCCTTCTAAGGAAGATCTCTGAGACTCCAAAGAGCAAGGAAATGTGGTGATCATGAGCTGTAGATATAGCACAGACTGAAACGTGGCTCTTTGATCCCAAAAGCACCACCGAGAACAAAGGGCTGCACAGGAATCTATTTGGATGATCCCTTGAAGGGATGGTTCAACTTTTTTGGGCATGTCTGTGCCCTTAGTTTATAGCACTGTGAAGTTCAGTCGGCCATCAGTCTGGGCTGTTGAGAGGGAGGCATCCCAAACTTGCTGGACACGAGCCACAGAGGACTTTGCTGCCAAGCCATCCCTGTCTGAGGCTTCTCCATCTCTTGCCTGCCCATTTTCCTGTTCTCCCTTCTGAGCAGGAGCAGATCCTCATGGGTTGGAGCTTTCATGAGATCTTACCCAGCCCCACACTTAGGTTCCTCAACAAGAAATCAGAGCATGATTGTCTCTTCAGTTGGAAAGGAAGTTTCTTTGATGTAACATCCTCAGAATTGCCCAAAGGGGTGTTTTTGTCTGGAGAAGTAAGTAGACCTTCACCTACCATGGTGCAGGGATGTGTGTATGTTTGTGTTTGTATGCGTAGAAGGAATCGAATATTCATAATGGAAAAGTGGTGTTAGATTTCCAAGGGAAGAGGCACCTCCATTAAATGTGATCTACAGCCCAAGGCAGAGAACTGGAAGTCAGGATGGTAAAGCCTTCAGGTGATCAGGCTGTGATGTGGAGGTAAGTTTCTGCTGCAACTTCCACATCTGCAGTTCTGCGTAAGTGACTGAAGTCCCCCAGGGTGCCCTGATGGATGAGAAGAGCCTGGCTCTGAGCTGGTACTGGGTGTGATTCAAGGCAGCAGCTCTTGAGACCTTCAGTGCCAAGCACATTCCTGTGTCACAGAGAGTGAGCTAGTGTCCCCAACAGAGCTCAACTTCAAGCTCAGAACATCTTCTTGGGTTTGGAAAGAAGCAGGGAACCACAAGGGTGGAAGTTTCCCAGGGGAAATCCAAGCCCAAGTGCAGTCATCACACATACTGCTCCCTGCTCCCTCACAACCCTCTGAAAAAAAAAAGACTCTTTGTTCTAGGAGATATAGATTATATATATTTTAAGGTTCCATGAATCATTCATAGCCCAAAGATGAAACTGAGCATCAGAGCTAAGAAAAGGCTGAGGCTGTGAGGCGAGAAGCCTTCCATTATTTATTGTACTAAATCTTGACCTGGTCATACCTCCTTGAAATCTTGCCTTCACTTTGGGAAACCCTCTTTTTCTCCTAAATATCTGAACTACTCTCTTACCTTCAGTTGATAATTGTAGCAAGAACCTAATCAGCTGCTTCCCTTTCTGTGGAGTTTGGTGATTGGCTTTCAGAGAAGTGTATGTCCTAGTGAGCATGTGAGAACACAGCAGTACTGTTGGGAAAAGCGTGGACATGGTAGCTTAGAAGGAGAATGAAAGAGTCCTAGTGATGCTTTGGGATCAAGCAGGATGGAGGTGTTAGCACTGAGTCTGGCAAACAGTGGCAGATGGGGATAATTGAATGGTTTGGGAGAAGAGGTTGGTTGTTTTCTGAGTCAGGCACTTTCAGGCGCTTTCAGGCTCAGCATGGCACAAGCCAGCTGTGAATGAGGGCTCCTGCTCACTTGTGGTCACTTGGTGGTCAGCATGAAATGAGTTTATGGGTTTCAGCTTCGTTCCTGGCAACCAGATGTCCACAGCTCATATCTATGGTTTCTTGAATGGAAACAAATGCCAATGATTAAATCCAGAGTGTGGCTGTATGATGCTGGTTTGTGGTGTCCTGACCTCTTGGCAAAAAGAAATACTCAACACAACCTGTCTGGATAGCAGCAGAAGTCAGAACCAGCCAAGTAGAAAGGGAGAAAGAGGGACTGGTTGATTGGTTGCATTTTCTTTGTGTTTTATTATTATTGTTTAATCCTGTAATCTAAGAGAAGGGCTGGAAGGTGAGCTTTTACTTTATAAGATCATGGTTTCCATTCTTGTATCAGTTGTATTACAGTAAAAATTCAGGTTCTGCTTGTCCTGATTAAATGTCAAAATGTTGTACCACAGCAGCAGGAAACTATCATGTTGGTTTGCTATTGCCTTTTTAATTACTGTCACCAATTCATTGGCAAGAGTAATCTTACTGCTAAAGGCTGGAGCCACCTTCCATTTCCATCACTATACAGCCCCAGGGCTTATAAGATGCACTTTTGTCAGTAAGGTGAAAAAAAGAGAAATTAGTTTATTTTCTGCTCTTCTTTTGTAGCAGCAGAAAGGCTTATGAGGCCACAGTCTAACCTGGGTGTCTGGTATGGTGTAAGTGAAAAATAACCCCACTTCCAACCCTGCTCCCTCAAAGGCTATTTTTCACCAGAATCTTGCAGGTCACTGCTTTGCCCAATAGCAGTGACAGAACAAGGGAGAGGGTCACCAGTGGTGGGGTGAGGTGACAGGCACCCGCAGGGTCAGGTAGGTGGCCAAACCCCCAGCAGGTTTCACTGTCAGAGCTGGCAGCTGATGGTTTGCAGCAGGCAAACACCGTGACACGCAAGACAGCTGCTGCAAAAACTGGGAGAGAAATGATTTGGAAACGTGCTCTTTCTAAAGCTTTTATTTTTTAATAGAGAAAACCTTTCAGGCCCCTTTTTAATTCATAATAAAGAGCAGGTTGGAAAGAAGGACAGGGCAAGTGAAGACAGTGAGGCTTGCTAACTTCCTTTAAAGTTGGAAGGTCACCTTTAAAAATGGATGAATGCAGCATTTGGAGGAAGCTCCAAGGCAGCAGGCCTGGGGTTCAGCGCTAGAATAGGAGGCAGAACAAAGATGAAAAGAAGAATCCAGTTGGGATCTAGGAATAGCTGCAGAGCTGCAAATCCCCGCGGTGGACTTGGGTGGAGGCGGTGTTCAAGGGAACTTCTCTGCCCGCTGTCTGAAAGCTGCGGTTGTGCGTGGTGATGTGCTGGGGAAAGTTAAATTTGGAGCTGGATAGCCAGCTGGACTGTGCGGGTGCACATGGACTGGTGGTATTGCTGTAGGAGTGAGCTGGGATTTGGGATAAAATTACAGCACTGTCTGTCCATTTGCATTCAGGGATACTGAGCAACCCTGCAGTTGTCTCACCTGTTTTGCTTGTGTTCCTGCTGACTTGTCCCCTTTCCTGAACTCCTCTGGGAGTGGGAAAAGGGTGATCACAGCATGAGTCCTGGTGATGACTTGCTGGACAGAAAGCTTTTGGGCTGTGTTTTGGATAGTTTCCTGGCTCTGGCTACTGTGGTTCACTTTGTGAGTTGGTGAATGTCATGGTGGCGCCGCTGTGTCATATGGAGTTATATGAATATACTCCCTTCTCCTTACCCCATCAATATACTGGATGCTAAGACACAGCTATGTACTTCACATTCCTCAGTTACCTGCTTCAGAAATCAGGTAGTTCCTCCCCAGAATACTCAAAAGATGAGATGTCACAGGGAAAGAAGCGTAACATTTGAAAAGGTAGCCCACCTTGTGTCCAACGTGGTGCTTTCTCCCCAGTGCCAGCCCTTCCTGCCTTTCCTTGAAAACCCCAGACAGAGTCCGGGAGCTGTCTGGTGGGAACAGGACACCAGAGGAGGAGTGGGGGCTGTGATGGGAGAAACCCATGACCCCGGTGCTGGCCTCAGCTCTGTTTGCCCTGGGCAGAATTTTCCTATGTCGTGAGAACAGTTCTTAGAATTCACCTGAACTCATTTCATATTTAAGCACTTGCCTGTCTTTCCCTCTGAGCCAAGACACAGGGGCATCAGACACATGCTATCTATTGCTTATTAAGTGGTTTTACAAGCCCAGCTAATTACAATGTACTCAAGGATTTTGTGGCTTATGAAAGCAGTCCCTGTTTGTTTGTGTCAGTGCTTTAATACATTAATACACCAATTAAACCTCGGGAGGTGTGCGTGTTCACACAGCTTAACATACAGGGAGGTATGTTGGTGGTGTTCATGTCAACAAGGGCTTCTCTGGCTGTTCCAGCTCTGAAGGGATGCTTGTGGTTTTGCACTCATGCTTGTCAGCGAAGGGACACGCATCCCCTACTTAAAAACATTGTTCTCCTGCCCAGAATTATGTTGTTTTACAAGTCTCAGGCAGACATGGGCACTTTGCTGTTAAGGTTTCCTTCTCTGAGACAGGCCTGGGAGAATTTCTCAGTCTTTCTTTCCTTCTTGGTGCTGTTGAGACAGGCAATTTTGTGCATGAAATTGTTGTCTTCTCTCCCTCAATTAGTCCCAAGGGGTCACCAACGGGAGCATGTTGTCTGTGACGTATGTATGTGCTTGTAAAGGGCCTGGCACATTCATTAAGCCACACAGTAATGAGTGATAATCAGTGCACGAGGCGTGAGCCAGTCCTGGAATGGGGCTGGAGCAGGCAGGGAGGGTCAGAGGTAAAAGCCTCCTCCAGTGCACTCACAGCTCAATGAAAAGAAAGCAATAGTGGGTGGAGGAGAAGGAGAAATGACAGATTAAAGGAAATTGAGCAGCTGTAATAAATACACTTGAAATTGAAGTGATTATATTCCCTGTGGAGCTGAAGTGCTGAGGAGGGTCTGCAGAAAGGGCAGCAGCACAAAACCTGTGGCCTTTCAGTGAGCAGGATTACAGGGAATGCAAAATGAGTTGGAGAAGGCTGGCTGGGCTTTAGTGCGGGTCTTTCCGATACAGTTGGGAAGGCTGCCCTAAACACTCAGTCTAGTGAAAATAAAGGTAATAAGAGGCAGGATGAAGGGACTGACATACACCAGTCTGGCTAAACAAGAGATTGAGGCTGTGATGGGGCACTGCTGAAGTATCACAGTGAAAGGAGAGGGGAGGAAGAAGAATTCAGAAGATAAAGGGATGGAAAGCAGCAGGAGGATGCTGAGGGTGTATATCAGAAAGCAAGGTCTTTTGCATAGAAGCATCTCTGAGACAACATAACTAACCTCGCAACAAGGAGGGGTTTGGGGTTTTGAGGAAAACACGGAGGAGAAGGTGTTTATCTTGAGAGTGATGTATGGAAAACTTAGACCAATGACAGAGTGAAAACCAGCTTGAATCAGTGATAAGAGGAGAGAAGGATTGTTAAATATTTTTCATCTGCCAGAATTGCATCCAACTTTGTAGAGGATGAAGAGAAGATCTCCTCATATCAGTGCCCAGCTGTTCAAGGACATGGGACAAGGTGAGCATCCTCTACAGATGGAGAGCACATCCCATAATGTATACCTGAGGCCATGCACATGAGTTGTCAAGCTCTTCACTGACATTTTAAATTGCCTGTTTAAAATGGGGCAGCTGAATGAGAGTTGAAAGGCGGTGGACATAAAGCAGAGAAGAGACAGACCAGTAAGTTTAATGTTTGCCCTGGGAAATTCTTGGAAATCACCTTAAACTTTAAAGGATGTTGTGGGAGAACACCTGGAAAGCAGTGCTCTGTTAAGGGCAAACTTATTGGCTTGAAGCTGTTGGAGGTCACACTCTAATCTGTTGGCATTCCCTGATGATCTCACTGCCACTATATCTAAGGGAAATTCAGTGGTTATACTACACTGAGATGTTCCACAAGTATTTGACAAGGACCAGCATCAGAGATTAATGACTAGGGGCAGAAGTGTTATTGTAGGATTTAAAATAAGAACCTCTGTAGAAATCTGCCCTAAGAGCAAGGGATGGAAAAGGGCTATTGCTAAAAGTGTTTCCAATTGGAAAGAGGTTGAAAGTCATGTGTCCTCGAGGTCACTCTTAATCACCTTGTTTTTCATGATGTCTGTTAACGATCTGCAAAGGAAACACTGAAAGCAGGAATCAAAGTCCTCCCTGCTATAACATCATGGACTGAGGGATTTTTCACCAGTGCTGACTATGGCTGAGGTCCCAAACATAGCCAGTTCCTCTCCTGATTTGGGATGTGTTTGGGAGAGGGATCCCAAAAGAAGAGAAACAGAGAGAGAGAACATCACTTTGACCCTTCTGCAATACTGTGAGCAGCACTGGGAATGTACCCACACCAGAAGAGACATGGCATGGGGAAACTGCTGTTTATGCCACAGAGACACAGTGCTGTCCAGTAAAGAAGGATAAATGAAGCAAGCTGGGCAGCATAGGAATTTTTTGTTCATTGAACTCCTTCCAGAAATGAAGATGTGATTTTTAAGTGCTCGGCAATTATTTATTCCTTCATTATTTTTTATTTTTGTCCTCTTTCTCTACAATTCCTATTTCTAGTCTGGAGACCTTGGGTGACTTGATGGGAGCTCGGTTTGCAGGAGAATTGCAGCTGGCTGTGTAAATGCAAGAAGTCTGAGTGAAGTTTTGAACTTTGAGTGTTCATATGCACTCAGATATTGATCTGGGTAGGTTTTCCCACTACCTGTTTGAAAAATCTCTGCCCTAGGAAAAGGTTAAGAGACTTGATTTAAACTCCGATTGATAAAGAAAAGACATCAGGGTGACCTTTTTAATACAAGCTGAATTTTGGGTCACTTTACAAGCTCAGGTTGCAATAAGGAAAGAGGATTTGCAGGCAGACTGATGGATTGGATTAGTGGACACCGGCCTCCGATTTTTCCATGTTACCATCCCCATGTCTGATGCTGACCCTCCAATTAGGGCAGTTCAGGAAAGCAATGTATAATGTCTGGTTCAAGGTATTTTCTGATGAAATTGCACATCCTAGGCTAGTGAGGAGAATGAGCTAAAGGCATATTGAAGATCTTTCCACCATTATACTTCACTTTGTGCTCTTCCACATCACCCACACATATTCTTCTACAAATTGCTATTGCCAGCTTTAGGAGGTTCTTTTTATGCTTCTGCATCCTCACCTAAGTGCAAAACAGTAATATCCCTTCCCACCTTTTCCAGTAATCTCGCTGATTTTTGTCCTTTCCAGTAACGGTATGTTCTTGCTATAAAACTTCAGAATACATATTTAAATTTAAGCTGTTAAGCCACATATGAGACATATAAAAAAGTATATATATACATACATATATATATATATATAATCTTGGCTTTGTAGCTGAAGTTCCTAGTGGGTTGCCTGCCTCATGTGCCTTGCATACCAACTTAACAATCATCCAGTCCTCACACATAGTTCAGTTAAAGCTGAACATGCACCTCTTCACCATCTGCAATTAATCATGTCTTCTGAAGCTACCAGCACTGCAGAATGTTTTCTTGAGTCTCACCAGGGCCTTTAAGAAGAATTAACTGGATATTTTTCCCCTGGTGCAGACACTGATATTTGGCCACAGGAGAAAACTGTAAGATTCTTTTCTTTACCCCTCTTGCACTCAGTGAAGTTTATGCTGGTTTTTTTTGGTGAGAATTCACCCCAACCAGCTGGTTGATAATGGCATGAGACATTGCTGAAAGATGCCAGACAGACAAATGGACAAATATATCTTGTTTAATCATCACATGTTCTCCCCATGCTGGGGGTGTCAGAGACAATAAAACAAGAGGGATTCTCATCACAATTAAGGCAGGACCCAGCTGGGATCTAGTGAAGCAATGCCATCAGGGAAGGATGTGTGTGATTCCTTAAACAGCACGGAGCTCCTGGCGATGTGGGATTTCCAAAGCCTTATCCAAGGAAACCTTTTTCTGGTTCACCTCTCATTCCTCCAAGAGCTCTGTTCCTGCCAAGGCTGTTGTTGACTGGATAATGCCTCTGCTCAGCCAGTGCCTGTGAAAGAAGTCAGATCCCACCATGGAGCAACTCTGGAGTCAACGCATGGCTGAGTCACCTCCTTTCAGGGATTCTCTTCTGTGGGATGGACCCAGGGTAGTGGTGGGCTCCTTTCTCTCATCTAGAGCTGCCCTGCTGTTACCTTCTTTCTTTTTCAGCAACGAGGGAAACCTTAGAGAAAACGTAGATTTCTCTTTGTGTGCAGAATAACAGGAGCACCAGAACAATATTCGTTGCATCCTACTTGTGACTCAGATATAGGACAAAAGAGCATGGAAAGCCCCAATCATGCACAGACCTGGAGGGTTAAATGAGGACCGGCTGCTATGCCCATCAGATTAGCTAATTCCTTTGTATGATCCTCCTCCTCTTTATCCCCCTCTGCATAATTTGCTGCCTCTTAACAATAGCCTAAATCACCCAAGCCACAGTAATTTTAGAGCCCAGCAGGCAGAGCTGTCTCACATTACTCCTCCTTCAGGGGTTTCCTCCTGCAGAAGCTGGCAAGATGGAAAAAGGGATGTGCAGGCAGAACAAGCAGGGAGAAAGCCAAGGAAACCTCAGGCAGAAATAAAGACAGAGCCAGGTCGGTTCAGGGTGTCGGGAGAACGTGTGTCTGAGGGAACACCTCATCAAGCATAGGCATAGACACACCTCCTGTGTCAGTCCTGCGAGACAGGGAGTCGCAGGAGATGGGAAGGAAGGGGAGGGATGGAAATTGGGCAGATTGGAGAGAGACTTCCTAATGAAATCATAACTTGAGCCTGAGATTTGTCTTTCAACACCTCATGTTTTTACTCCATCTGGCCTCACTTCTGGAATTTTCTTGTTCCATGGGTTTGGCGGAGTTAGCCACTCATTTAATGACCACCAGAGGAAGCTGGTGGTGGGAAAATGACTGGGCATGGGGCAAGAAAATACATTCTTACCCAGAGTTCACAGCAACAACAACAACAAAAGAGCAGACAGTGCTATGTTTTTTCCAAAATTGTCTTTTTCCTTTGTGATGTTGGTGAAGATGGCAAGAATCAGAAGCTTTTCAAACCTGCCCGGAGCTCTAGCTGGAAAATGCAGAAGATGAGGCTCTCCCACCAAATTTCCTGCTTTGAGATGGTCCAGAAATTCTGTCGCAAGAGGTTTTTCTTGAAGTCTTTATGCACTTCCACATCTGGAGGGAACTGCTTTTTGTCTAAAAATTTTGCACCTAACTTTGGGACTGGTTCTTACCCTCTTCAGTGTGGACTCTGCACTAGGGACCACAGTCTCCTTATAAAAGGACACTTTAGCCATTAACAACAGCTTAGGTGAAGGGATTTACCTTGTTTTATAAGGGAAGAGTCCTGTACAGCATGTGAACCACTTCCAAATCATACCTCTTTCTTTAATGCCACTCTTCTAATAGTCACTTAATTTCCAGAACATATTAACTATATCTGGAATTTTGTAACATTTATGGTGGAGGCTAGCTCTTTCAAGCCATGGATTAAGACAGAGACTGAAAAGTAGTATCAACCCCCCCAAAATCCTTAAAATTACAACTAAAAGCTGTGACCTGAAGCCTGTGCTGCAGTATCTGCCTGGTGTGTGAGCAACTGTAGCCTGGCACTGAGGCTGATGTCTGGGAAGGGGATAACCCCAGAATAATTTGGCTGGTGAGGCCAAAAAGGGTAATGATTGACCATGGGATGTCTGTCTGTCAGACACACACCCTGCTGTGGGGGTCAGGACTGGCTGGGCTGAGCTGAGCTCTCCTGGGTGCTCGCAGTGGTGGTGCACAGCTCTGGTCTTTGTCTGCCCGTCGCTCCAGGGTGGGAACGCAGCCTAATCAAGGCTGTTGCATAGATGGGAGAGCATTTCAGTGCTGCTCCCAAGTTAAGGAGTGTGAGGAAGACCCAGTGCAGGGATGAAGGCTGGGAGAAAGGCTCGGGTGGCATGAGCCAGTTGAACCAGCTCTGCGGGACATCCTCCTCCTCGGACATTGTAGGGGTGCCATAACCCAGAGGACAGCAAAGGCAAAAGTTCAGGCTGAGTTTGCTGAGAACAAAACTCCATCCTATGAAGGACCCGGCATCTGCTTTCTGGCCATGCAGCAGCTCAGCACGATTCCCACCCAGCCACAGAGGGGCTGCTGCCTGCGCCAGGCACTGGGATCTGTTCCCATCTCTGCAGTGGAGTTTTGACTGGGGAAATGCGATGCTCCGTGCTGCATGGGAGTGGGTGCTGCCGGGCTCCTGGCCGGGGGAGCTGATAGCCAAGAGCCCCTGGGACCTCGGGCGTAGAAGGTAAGCCTCTGCATTCCTGCTGGGAGACATTCTCAGTGCTGCGAGACTGCTGCTGAGACGTGGTCACTTCCAGCTTTCTTGTGATTATCCATCTCGGCAATAGGATGCTGTTAAGTGTCTGATTACTGTGTTGTTAAAGCCTTAAGCCTGAAATCTGACTATCACGTGGTCCCTCGAGGGGCAGCCAATCAATCCTCCTCCACCCTTCCACCAGTAATCCTTCCTTTCCCTTGGAAAAATAATAAAAAAGAAAGACAAGTGGTATCTGTCTGCAGCAGCACTTTCCGATCAAGGGAAAACTAGCTGGAAAATCAAATCAGCCGGTAAGTTCCTGCAAAACACAACTCTCTATCTTCAAAATCTCTCCTTTTGAAGGGATGAACTGAGCAGCAATAGCTGCTGATGTAAAACAAACCATTATTCCTCCTATCTCCTCTCCAAGCCCCCCTCTCTGCAGATGCATGAGTCTGAGGGAGGCAGATGCTCTCTGAAGACTATTTTCCTCCGTTAAATAAATTCACTTTCAAATAATGTGTAATTAAATGTGTGGTATTGAATTAATGTTTTATTCTGAGTGCTTTGGCAGCAGGGGACCTAGGGGCCTGGCTGGTGGAAAGAAAACATGCTCACCAGAAAGACTCCCTTCTCGTCACTCTTTCCCTTTTCCTCCCACCCTGCCAAGAATCCCAGTCCCCGGTTCCAAGAGCTGCTGGAGTGTACCAGTGAGTCTGTGAGGAGGATGTTTGTGTAAGATCCCTTTTGTGATACGTTGCCATGGGTTCTTGGGCATTTCACCCAGTGCAAAGACCTCTGCAGCACGCTCGTGTCCTTCCTCTGCCTGTCTCCTAATGGTCTCAGTCTTTCCTCTTCAGAAGAGCCCGGCTGTGTATTAACCCTTGTACACAAAAGGCAGAGCCTGAGTGTCCCCTCGGGATGTGAAACTGGTGCTGGATGTCTGAGGACACAGACTGCTGAATCTGGAGAGGCGGTGGATCTTTCCAGCCTAGCGTCAGCCAGAAATTACTTGAGAAGGTGCAGAAGATGCTGGGAAACATTGGGTGGTTTTTAAGTCTTTTGCCTGGAATGTTAATAAGGTTTTGGTCCTGTCAGCAGCGTTTTGTGTTCCCGTGGGAGCCAGCTGAGGAGGATTTGGTGTTTACAGAGATGCTGGCAAGCAGGGGGGTGAACCTACAAAGCTACCAGCCTTGTAGAGGTGACAACAGCAAGGGGGACCAGGGTAACTGTCCTAACCTGAGGGGATATTGACATATGTCTTAGGCAGAAGCAGGTTGGGCAGAGGCAGAGACTGTGTTGGGACATGACTGGGGGCCTGCTTATAGCTGTGTGCCTGCTCTCTAAGCCTAACCCCAGTGGCCACAGGGAGCCTTGCAAATGTTTAATTTCCTTTGGGAAGTTTTCCATGTCTCCTTACTAAAGGACATTTTAACCATTGACAGCAGCTTTGGTGAAGGGATTTACCTTGCTGTATAAAGGAAGGGTCCTGTTGATACAAGCTGTTGCTTGAGTAATTCCAAAAAGTTGTGACTCTGCAGGAAGAGGAGAAGGTGGATGCCATCTCAAAGGCAAGAGCCTTTTGCTGTGCAAAGCATGGATGAGCTGGAGATTTTATTTGCTGCTGTGGTCACTGTCAAACATTCGCTGGGGCGATGCACACAGTTCTTCCTCCTGTTTTAGCTCCGTTGCTTTGGGAACTCCCTGGAATGGCTGTTGGTTTTGCAGGACTGTGCAGTGTTGTGCATCCCAGCTAAGACTGCTCAGCACACCGTAGTCGTGGGACGCTTTGTATTGCTCTTTTCATAAAATAATTACCAAGTGATTTGTACTCAGATTTATGTGACTGAACTGGATGAGAAGGGTTTGAAGTTGTGGTTTGTTTTTATAGGAGTGTCAGGTGTTTTAAGCTGGGACAGACATTTCTGCCTAACTAGTGTGCTTGGAATTGTTCCAACTGCATTTTAACTGTATTATCTTCCAGATTTTTTTCATGAACAAAATGAGACTTTGTTTTGGTTTGGGTTTAAACTTTGTGGGTATGTCACCCCGGGTAATGTCACCTGCTTCCAAATGATCTTCAGTGTGCTGTGGTGAGGGAGCCTGGCGGGTTCCGGACTTGCATCTGATGGGTTGTTGGTTTAAGGCGTGATTGTGCTTTGCCTTTCTGTCAGCTCCTTTACATACACACTCACACTGCCTTTACCTTCAGCTCCGAGAGCACTGCACGTGTGGACTGTTGGTGGTGGTTGCGGTGTGGCTGCATTTGGAGTTGGTGTTACAGCTCAGGTTACGGCAGCTCAGCGTGTGCTAATCCAGTCACTCCATGCTGCAAATCACATCCCTCTGTGGAGCTTGAGGGCTGCTCTGCAGAAGGGCAGCTCTCCCTGAAATCAGGGCCAACTGGAGCTAACTGAAAGCTGAAAGGCAGCCCTTTGGGTCAGGGCAGTCTCTCCATCTGCTGTTGCAACAGCAAAAGCCAGAGCAGCTCATGATGTCCTGATTGCCAGAGGTGTGCTTGGAAGTGGTGGATGTAAGGTATTTACAAAGCATCAGAGATCTGGCAGGCAGAGGCTGGTCTTCCATTTCCCTGAGCTTGATTACACTGACAGCTCCTGGTGTAGACTGGCATTCCTGGATAATTTTTTTAACCTAGATTGTCCAGCTAAATACGTCAAGGCCTGTTATTTTTTACTGAGGTTCATTTAGCAGCATGTAGTGCATTAGCTCTGGGTCTGCTGGGTCAGCTGGGCAATGATGTCTCCTTCCCACCTGGGATCTGCACTCATGCCTTGTGCTGCTCACAAGGAATGGAGCAGATGGTAAGAAAATGGGAAGAACTGCGGAAACATAAAGTAGATATCTTTTAAGTTCATTATGAAGGTGTGCAATCCTTGACTGAGCCAAGGACTTGCTCCACCAAGTTCCCAAAGATTCAGATATGCTTTTCATAAGCCTCTATGATTTGTGTCAGAACTGCTTGGTATTTCTAATCAATGACTCTTTTGAATCCAAGTCCTTGAAGGGTGCCTTACAGAGGAACTTGGCAAGGCACCCGTGTCTGGGCACGGCGCCGAGTTGCTGAAGTGTGTACCCAGGCCCCTTCCCAGAGGTGGCTCATGTCAGAGCTGGGAGAGAAGCCACCAGAAGTGGAGGGCTACCTATTCAGGGGCCATGCAGAGATAAGAAACAGCCTGTTTATGTCTCCATTTTTTAAAATGATGGGGGACTGATTCTCCCTTTGTTTACATGTACTTCACGGCGGTCCATGATTGAAATCAATATCCTTCATTGACTTTGATGGATTTGCACCAGGCCAGGAGGGAGACTCCAGCTCTGTGCAGCCTGCCTGTGCGTTATCTTCTCTCACTATGAGACAAGTCTGTGAGACAATGACTTACCAGCCCTCCAGTGGCAAGGCTTTTTGTTCTGGTCCTGGCCAGTGTGCATGCTTTGCTCTGATCAGGTACATCGGGTAACTCATCAACATGTGTGGTTAATATCCAAACTGCGATTGACTGCCTCACATGAAAGGCACTCTGCTTGGTACTTAGATGTCTTAATATCAAGATTTCCAGGGTAAATTGTAAGCTTTGTTTGTTTGATTTTGATTGTCACAGAGCAGCAAAGCTATTCAGCGTTTATTCGTAAGACTCGTTTCAGCAGTATCAAGAAAAATGAATGAATCCTATTGACTAAATGAGAACTTTGCTACCTTTTTGTGGACAACTTATGTAGAAAGAAAAGTGTCAATTCTTTGGCATAAATTAGTTGTTACAGCAAATGACTCAGCCACTACTAAAAATGTCATTGTTGTTATCATTTATAAAGTGCTGTTGATGCAAATGAGGCTTTAGAAGCTTATGAAAATCAAGGCCCTATCTGCAAAGAGCCCAGGATCAGACTCAAATCAGGACACCCTAGAAACAGATCTAAAAGAATTCAGTTTTAAAACAGGGGTTGAACAGCAAGAGGGTCAAAAATAGAGAAGAATAAGAGAAAAAATATACCATGATGTGAAAAAGCTGAGGAAGGGAGGAGATGATGATGGGGAAGTGCAGAAAAGGACCTACCTTTTGGGAAAACAGGGCCATATCTGAGGGAGAAAGAAAAAAAATTAGAAAATTGATATTGGTCTTTTTTATGCTAGAAATCTTCTGATTAAAAGAGTGGCAAAAATAAATGGAGAAATTTCTGTAACGTTGTTCTGTTCCCCCATAAAACTACATGTTGTGTATGAATTAATAAGATCAGGAAACCCACTAGAAATACAATGAGACAGACTTCTTGCTGTTTGGGAGTTTGAATGAAGGAGATGTGAGGAATTAATTGAAATTAATTAACAATTGAAATTGACCTGGTGTAAATGATCCAGCATTAGTAGTTTTGCATTTTGCTGTGATACTGGCACTGCTCCTGGTTGACTCTGCGCAGAGTTTGACTTGTCCATTTACCTCCCACTGTAGTCATCTATGTCCAAACCCAATCATGCGCATCCAGGTTTCAACTGTATTATCAAACCATAGTAATAAGAATTCTGGCTGTGATGGGAATTTGAAATGCAGAATTTACAGTGTCACTGAACCCATCTCTTCTTCTGATGCTCAGGACTGATTGAGAAATTAGACAGTAATTGGAAAATTAGATTCATGAAATGTACCAATGCAATGTCCCAATATCCGCTCATGTGATTGAAATCTGGTGGTTATTCAAAACAAGTTGTTCTTATTGCACACAGTCTGTTACCAGCTCCATATGCTCTACCTGGGATTTGGAGGCTGAGTTGAGGTCTTTTTGTCTCGACCTTACCATAAGCTAGGGAGACTCTGCAATACGAGTGTAAAAGATGGGAGAAAAGTCATTGAACGAGGGATAAAAATGGAAAAGTTCTTGCTTTTCCAGGCTCAGTCACAAGGGCCAGCACAGAAGTGACCCATCAGAACATGCTAGATTTAAGTATGGGGAAAGCAGAATTAACCTTATTCCCTCTTATTCTCCCCCTGCATCTCATGGCTGTGCTGGCTTTGCAAGTTTAGTAAACTAGAATGTGTTTGTGTTGAGGAGAGGAACAGACATGACTAAAGCCACATGGGAGCAGTGACAGGGAGGAAAAAGTTTCTGGTTTTAGACAGCCACTTTTCTGGCTAAATTCCCTTTAAGCACAGATCTAGTCAGCTGTCCTGCAAAAGGCTCCGAGGTGGTTAGGTAAGACCCCTTCAGATCCAAAGCTGCCACCCTTCTGTCTCAGCTATTCCAGAGAAAGGGGAAGCTTTTTGCTTTGGAAGTTATTTGTAAAGGCGGGTGCAGTGTCCCAGACTTATTCTTCTTAATGCTCTAACTTACTCTCCTGCTGCCAGCACTGAGCTGAAGTCATGGGCCATTTCCAACCAGCTGCAGGTCAGGTGCTTTCTGGTGTGGTTCATGGGCTATTCAGAACAACAGCGAAGCAGGAGTTTGAAACACCTTCTTCATGTGTTAAATCTTCACGGACAAGAAGGAAGGTGGGAAGTCCGCCCAACTTTCCTACTGTGTATTGCAGCAACACAGTAATCCCAAAACTAGGACTGAAAGATGTTTCATTTTGAAGTGGAATTATTTCAGTGTTGTGCACTCACATCCTTCCTGCAGGTACAGCGCAGCTTTGAATGAGTTCCCATCATGCTGTCAAGTCTGCTTATTTTCCTGTCAGGTCTTGCTGTGGCTCCTGCATAGGTTCTTCTTTTGAATTGTCTTGTTGGCTTGTTTTTATAAGTTAATGGTACAAGGGGAGAAAATACCAAAGGAGTGGTACTTAGGGGAAGGCAGTTTGCATACACCTTGTCTACAGGGCTGACTGCAACACAGCTGAGACAGATTAGCACAGCACTGCCTGCCTAAAACAAATAAACACCAGCTGTTTATCAGACGGGGCTCAGCTTTCTCCAGGAGGAGGTAAACAGATTTATGCAGATGAACCTCTGAGGTGCCCTTGCAGCCGAGCATCCTTCATGGCTACTCGGCCTTCCTGATGAGTTACGGCCAGGACAGACGAGCGCAGAGGTGCAGGGTTAGCACAATAACACAGCCATCTGCACTGTGCCGAGCTGGTTTGTCACTGCTTTGTTGTCAAAGACTGTATTTAATAGTAATTTAGAATTAATCATAGCGCTGATCTCACTGTGAATGGAAAAATTTGGTGTAAAATTCACTATTTTAGGCCTCTAGCATGGGAAAAAGCGATTCATTATAACTCACTTCAATTTGTGCCTGAAATACTATAAAGTAAAATTTATGGCCAATTGACGTTGAGAGAAATTGTGACCAACAAAAGTACTTTTCTGATTCTGCATTAAGATTGTCCAGTTGCTGTCAAACTACTTAACTTCATGACCCTTTTATTTTTATAACCACCAAAGTTTATTTTAAATCCAGGAGTGCTGCGTGAGTCGACCACTGCAAAAAGATTGCTCCTCTCTCAGTTCCACTCTGTCTGCTGCAATATCATCTTTAATTCTTTCTATAAATTTTCCCTGAATCTTTTCAGGTGACTCTAACAACTTGCTGCAAAATCTGGTCTTGAACACAGATGGGCTATTATTTTAATAATGTAGACATAATCACGCAGTTTGGATGCCAGCTCTCAGAAATGTCTGATCATTTATTAAGATGTTGTTGGAAGGAAAAATTGGAAGCTGAATGTTTTGGGCAAGACCCTGGAGAGTACCAAAAGAGAGGTTTGCTTCAGTTCTCATGGTGTTACTCATAAGAAGTGTAAATATCCTCAAATACTATTGCTGGTTATTCTGAGACAGTTTCCTTTTTAACATTATCTCACACCAAATGGGGCAATCAGATTGCAATTGCTACATTTCTGAGTTTTTTGAAGTGACCTTGTGTTCATCTTAGTGTACAAGATCATTCTCCACAGCTTTCTTGACTGCTGCTATTCAGGAAACCAACAATGCAAATACGTGATTTGTCAATACAGCAAGTCCAAGGTACTGTAGTGATGAGTGTTATAGAAATGCTTGCCAAGAGAAAGAAGAAAAAAATCCTTTTCCTCTATTAAGTAAATTGGTGCCATTTGAGCTTTTCTTAGATTAGGACTTTCCTC
The DNA here is from genome assembly GCA_013396735.1 of Grallaria varia. NCBI lineage: Eukaryota > Metazoa > Chordata > Aves > Passeriformes > Formicariidae > Grallaria > Grallaria varia. Next base: position 368,520 of record VWZG01003888.1, on the reverse strand, counting down.
ACCCAAGTGCATCACTTAACATTTCAACACATAATATCTCAGATTTCTCAAGGTACAACTTAAACACTCAGCTAAACCAGGTGGAGAAGGTAAAGCCCACAAGTGATTTGTTCTCCCTGGCTGTCACTGCAGGTTTAAAACTAGAATCATTTTAGATGTGCCTACCACCCTGTGCCTTAATGTTAATAATATTATTAATATTGGTAAGTAACAGTTTTCAGTCTATTGAACAATTAACAAAAAGGTCAGCGGGAATTCCCTAGAGAGGCATCTTTCATTACAAGGCCCATTGCTTATGCACTCTCACGGCATCCATCTTCCCAAACAAGCCAAAGGCCCAGAGATGGCAGCTCCTTAAACCTGCCGCTGAGCTCCTAATTAAAAAGCTTAATTGCATGAAAGCCTTTAGGATGCTTGTCTCCTAATCCATTGGAGTTTTGATGCAGTACGTGGTACCCATGTTGTTGTGGGGCACATGCCCCCTTGGGTCAGTACAGGTGCCTACTGGGGCACCTGGGTGGCAGGAGCTGGAGGCAGGTTGTGATCTCTTGTTAGTGACGTGTCCCTGCAGCCAGTGTGAGACCTGTTGTTAGTCACCTCCACCTCCTGCATCTGCAGTGCCCCAAGAGAAATGCACCTGAGCTAAGGGCTGCATAACTGTCACACATGGAAGGGACGGAACAGACTCAAAAGTGGTCCAGTTTGTGAGCAAACATTCAGGGTTACGAACACCCCAGGGCAGGAGTGGAAAGAGGGCACTGCCCCATGCAAAGCCTCTGCCTGGGGAGACCTCTCATGCATCAGCTTTTGCTCACCAAGGACTAGAGTAAAGCATACAGGTCTCCACTGCCCTGCTGTGGCATTCAGGCTGAAGGTGGGGGTGGTCTTTGCTGCCATAGTTCTCAAGGGGGCAGTAAGCTTCACTGAAGGATAGTTTAGAGAGATGAAGTTTTGGGTACTGTGTCTCCAGAAAATGCTGTGGTGGCTGTGCATCTCTAGCTGCTTCCACAGTTTATTGTGGGCTTTAAAAAACTCCTCTGTGTTTTGCTGAGGAGTGCAGGGGTGCTGTGATGTCAGAAAGGCTCTTGGAGGTTTTGGTAGTGAGTAGCTATGCCCTAGTGCTGACCCCAGAAGAGAGTATGGAGACCCCCAAGTTCTCCCAGCAACCAGTGGCATTTAATCATGTCACAGCATTAGTTGATATCCCATAGACACTTATCTGCCCTTCTAGGTGCCTGATCCCTGGGCACATCCAGCCCTTAGGAATGACCTGTTAGCTGAGCAGACCAATTTTCATCGGCCTCTGTACCTTTGGTAAATTAATAGCTGCTGCTCTTCTGATACTTCCTGAAACCTTGGTTGCTATTCTCTGTCAGTGCTCGTCGTCCTAAATGTCAGTGGAAAGGATCATTGAAACTAATGGATTCAGTTTGTCTGTTGGCCAGTGACTGTATCCTGGAATGACCTTCTATTTGAGGTAACAGTCGAGTAGGAGAAGGCTGCGGGGTCAGGGTCCTGCTGCAGGACAGTACTCGGTGCTTCCAGATGTCTCCTGCTCATGCCCTAAGGTGCATGGGGGTCAGAGGTCTTTCTCCTCTTTGGAGTGGTTTGACCTGCCAAGGTTCAACCTCAAAAATCTGCCATGTTTGGGTTTAAACTAATCCCATTTGAAATGCAAAACTCAACAGGACCTTCTAATCTCGCCTAGCCTGGCATCTGAACTATGTGACCTTTGCTGCGTTCACAGGAGATGGATTATTTCCAGGATCATTCCCAGGAGATTCAGGTCTTTGTAGCAGAACTTGCCCCCAAGGTTCCTCTCCCTGTGGGCAAGCTTACCGTGAGCTTGTCATGAGAACGTGATAAACCTCAAGTACTTTCCTAGCAGATGTTTTGCATGAGACTGCATCCCAGAGATGGCTGCGTTCTGTGGGTGGGTAAAAAGATCCCTGTAGATATTTTTGCAAAGCAATTTCAGATCCCTTGCAGCTTGCAAGAAAATTGAATTAGTTGTTTTTCCATTCCCTGAATTAACCCTGATTCATTCTTCCCTCAACCCTCTCCCTCTTCCTCCCCTCCCTCCAACAGATGTCCAGCATATTAAGAGGAGAGACATCGTTTTGAAGAGGGAGCTGGGAGAAGGTGCCTTTGGGAAGGTGTTCTTGGCCGAGTGTTACAACCTCAGCCCCACCAACGACAAAATGCTGGTGGCAGTGAAGGTAAATCCCAAGGAGAATGGCAGAGAGTTGGGCAGGGGCTGGCTGGTGAAGCGAGACTGGATGAGCCTGCATGGGAAAGGGAAGCAGGGGAGGGCTGGGGACCATGGGCGGAGATTTATTTGATGCTGGAGATTGTGGTTAATCCACTTAGTCACACAAAGTTTCAGTGTTTCGCTTAAAGGTTGTCTGTTCTTGCCAATGCCAAAGCCTCCCTTCCTGCTGGCACACCAGCGGACAGACAGGGAGGAGAAGCTGGTCTGGAAGCCGTAAGCTCCCATGCGGCTGCAGCATCACAGCGTGGATCCACCTCCCTCTGTGAGACACTGCTCCTTCTGGATTTTATCTTTTCGTGTAACATGCCGAAGCTGAAACAAAAGAGGGACTCAGCAAAAATAAGCACTTAAAAGCTAAGCACGATGAACCGATTTTCTGGGATCAATTTGCCGCAAGATGGGTGAAGGAACTCGGCTCGGTTCCACTCAGCTTCTGCCTGCCTAGCCACAGGTTGCTCCTGTTTTGGTTATTTTGAGCCAACACAAGTTCAGCTTGGCTTGTGCTGTGCTGCTTGCATCCTTGTGATAGTCCCCGTGTGAGCTGTGCCACGTCAGTGTGGCTCTGGGCAGAGGAGACCACTCTGCAGAACGCTGCTCTCCTCTCAAGTATTACCAGTTGGCTGACACACAGTCTAATCCCTCGGATTTAACCGATGCCTCCTAACTCCTTGGAACAAGGTCTGCCTTTGAACTGATGCTCTACAGGGAGAAAGGTTCCAGCACTCTCTACAGGATGCCGGAGGCATCCAGTTCTTGAGACTTGTTCTAATCATTGGTAGCTCAAGCCTTTTATTTTTTTTCAGCTCGTTTGTCCCCTTTTGCTCCAGCACAAGACTGTACCTTTCACCTCTGAGACTGGTTAAAGCTGAGGCAGCGAAGACACCCATGTGATTAATTGCTTGATTACAGGGCTGGTACCTGCCTATCAGTGTCAGCCATCCTTTAGTGAGCCTGGCTCTTGAGTCTCTTCTGAGTTTCATTTGCATGTAGGCAGAAACAGCATCCAAACTTGTTTCTGTTAATTGCTACTATGAGCTTACATCTCCAGAGTGCCTTTCATCCTGCAAGATCATACAGCTCCAGCTGTATGGAGCAGGGCCTTGGAATCTGGCTTCTTGCCAGCTCTGGGAGTGGCAGAAGAAAAAAATCCTTCTAATTTGGGCCACGTTATAAGGCTGAGGTTGGGGGGGGGGCGGAAAAAGGACAGGAATAAAGGTTTTACATATTGAGTTGAGATTTGATCACATTGCCTGAATATCTCGTGCCCCTGACAGAGGCAGAGAGTTCCCTGCCCAGTCACTGCAGCTCAGGGCAGCAGCAGGACACACTGGTTAAGGGCAGCTGAGTCCACAGCCCAGACCTGCCTCTGCCCTGCTCTCAGGGACTCTCTCCCAGGGCCAAAGAAAGTGGCTGTGTTATTCACTCAGTTGGATGGACTCACGTTTTCAGCAAATCCAAAGGTTGCAGCCTCGCAGATAAGTTGAGTTTTGATGTGCTGACATGGAAAAGCTTCCTGTTTTATTCAGCTTGCTCCTAAAAGCATGCTAAGAAATGCACAAAAACTATATCCAGCGAAGAGTGGTGAGGGGACAAAGTCAAGTACTAGAAATGCTGGGGGGGCTGTATTCAGGGCATGTCCTTTGAGCACATATTTTCATTTCTCTGTGAGTTGCTCCATTGTGGTGATCACTTGTGTGCTGAGAGCTCCCTAGATGGGAGTGTGCCTGTTTTCACAGCTTCCCAGTGAGTTGCTGGGGTTGTATCATGCCCATTTTGCAGGGAATGAAGGGCGGGTGGAGAAGCAGGAAAACTGAGCTGAAGGGATCCATTTAGGTGGAAGATGGAGTTACTGAACCTCCGTTTCTAGCCCATGGGCAGCAGGAACCAGGGTCAGAGTGAGCCCTCCTGTAGCAATAAACCCACAGTGCTTGTGGCGACCTGATGCCGCATAAGAGGGGATTTTCCAGGTAGTACTGGAACAACTGTCACTTTTTGACAACAGCTGCAACCCACAGATGCTTAGGGATTTGCTGGAAGTTATGGAGGAATCATATGATGGAGGCACCAAAAAATCCAGCCCAAATCTTCCGGGAGAGGTATTCCAGTGGTTTTACTGAGACATCCCTTCTGTTCCTCTGGTCCTGGTCTTTTTTCCCTGTTGTATTCATTCCAGCTCCTGTTTCCTTCATTTCTAAATGCTTGGCTGTGGAACCTTAGTAATGTGGGGGGTTTTATATAACATTTTTTGATGTGTGATATTTACAAACTTACAGTCCTAACACCTTGTGGAAATGACTGTGTGTGAAAGAGGGGAAACCTAAACTCACTGCATCTTGAAATATTATGTGCAACCACAGGAAAAAGGGGGAGAAGAGAGTGATGGGGGAAGGGACTATTTTCCTGCAGAAAAACAGAGTAGCATCACCATTATGAAGATATTAAATAACTAAAAGTAATTGGGTGCCTGAGATAAGGTTGGATGCTTTGCCATCTGCACTGTGTAACTAACATTCATCTAAATATCTCTAGTCAAGCTATCCCAAAGGACAAAGAATTAAAATAGATTTATGCCATATGACTGGTAGTTTGGGGGCAGAAGAAGATGAGGTAGTGTCCTAAAGCTTGGGGAAAAACAGATCCCCTTGGGCAGCAGATCTGCACCAAGGGGAGAACCGCCTGCTCTGGAGCACTCACTGCACCCAGGAACACTGTGGGCCAGCCAAGGTGCAGTAACTGTGCTGGGCCCTGTGCTCCAAGCACAGCTTTATGATGCTTAACATCTATTTTTGCACATAAATTGCAGCCTGCACCTGCTCATGCCACCTCTCCTCTCTGCATGGGGAGATGTGGGCACAGGGAAAAGGGAGCAGGTACATCTGAGTATAGGTAAGGGGAGAGCTACCTGGTGTCCCTCGCCACGGAGGGGGAGCTGCTGCACATCAGACTGACTCAGGATAGCTGCAACAAGTTTCTTTGAGTCCTGTTCAGCTCCCATTAGGCTGTGCAGTTAAAGCCAGAATTGGTCTTACACAGTCCTGGCATGGGGAGAATATAACTGAGACACAGCAACTGAAATCTGGTTTTGCCTCTTTATTTTCTTAAATGTTTGCAAAGACTGCACTGATTCTCAGGGCAATTCCATCTTGTCAAATGGTCTGGCCTTCAACTTTTTTAACAAGTTCCCTTCCTTGATACGCTGAGATGACAACAAGCAGCTTTAAAACTAACTCTCCAATGCAACTGCACAATAATGCACAGACAAGCCAGACTCCAACCCTGGGGAATCCTCCCTGATTGCTGGCTGCACCCACAGCAGCATCTTCATGGCAACTCTGCAATGTCGGGCTGGTCCACACCAACTGGAGCCTGCAAGCTTCCGTGCAATGGCAAAGTGGCAGGCTGAAATTGTGGGAGATGAGGTATTCTCAATAAGGATACCGATTCCAGCATCAGTCTTTCAGGGGAGCTGTTATAAACAGCAGGGTATAAAAACATGATTTTAAAAATTACGAGGAAAGACTTGACAGTGTCCTTCCTACGAGGCAGTTTGAAAAATCTACACAATAACTGCACAGCCAGGCAAATCCATCTTCTGAATAAAGGCAGTGTAGTCAGCTATTTCAAAATAAAAGACAGATAGCAAAGACTGACTGGCTCAGGAATTTAATAGTAATGAGATATGAAGCCATTCGCCCCTAGGTCACGAGTACAAATTCTGCCCAAGCTGAGAATAATTGGAAGCTATTACCCTCCAAGGCATGTTTGCTGCTGCCTAGGAAACGAGTTGGGGAATCCACTGGGCCACTAACTACATGAACTAAAGTGGTGCCACTGGCCCTCCCAGTGCAACAGGACCGGTGGCAGCGGTTCTGCTCCCCTCCCTTCCTCACCAGCTCCTCTGTGATGCTGTGACCTGTTTGTTGTGCCTTTCCCCTCACCTGAGCCCGCCCTGTGTGTGTCTGTGGCCCTTCTTTCAGGCGCTGAAAGACCCCACGTTGGCAGCCCGCAAGGATTTCCAGCGGGAGGCAGAGCTGCTCACCAACCTGCAGCACGAGCACATCGTCAAGTTCTACGGCGTGTGTGGGGACGGCGACCCGCTCATCATGGTCTTCGAGTACATGAAGCACGGTGACCTGAACAAGTTCCTGAGGTACGTATGCAGGAGGGCGTGGGAGCTGCTGCACAACCACCTCCGTGTGAGTTCTGGCTCAGTGGTGCGCAAGTGACATTGTTATTCAGTGAGCTGAGTAATCAGAGATGGCTGTTCCAAGGACAGCGTGTAGGAGATGATGGTCCTCACCAGATCTGGTGCTTTGTTGGACCTCTTCCTCTTAGATAATCCAAGGAACAGTCCCTGTGAACTCTGGAAACCAGGGTTTTCTTCTCCCATCTCGCTGCCAGCAGCTCCAAATTGTGTACACCCAGCAAAGCCATGTCCTGCTGAAGCAGGAAGGCCACTTGCCATCACTCCCTCAGTCACCCAACTCCTGCATCAACAGCACAAGAACCAAAATATTCTTTCAGGAACTTGCTGGAGTCTTTGATACGATTGCTATCCAGGCCATTTACTGGTCTCTAGTTCTCATTCCTGTATTAAGAAATAATTTGAGAAATGTTGGCAGGGCCTCAGGCCGTGCCTGTGGAGTCCATCCCTGATCCCTGGTCCCCAAACCTCATCAGACAGGGATCCCTTAACCTGTAGCACCCCACTACTCAAGAAGCCAGGCAAAGCCTTAAGAAGTGACATAATTGCCTTCCCTGTCTCTAGAGAGACATAAATTGCTGGAGCCCCCACTGCCCCCCAACATCATTCAACCATTTCATCAGCCTGAGGCAGATAATTTGTGTGCCCTGCACCCACCAGCAGCAAGGGGCTGGGAGCACCTGTGGGAGGATGTTTATGGTGCTCTTCTTCCATGAAACAGAAATTCCGCTCTGAAACCTGCATGCAAGTGGAGAGGTACTTGCCTCTTGAAATAATTAGCAGTTTTATTTCCCAATATTTAGAAAATTGGACCCTTGATATTTTCCTGTTTTGACTGCTAAGTGTGATTGCAGGAGGAAAAAGAAGCTTGTGCACTGCAGGTCTAGATCTGGGGTTAGGATACACTCAGGATTTTAATACCGTTGCAGTCAGTTTCCTACCAGGAGACACAGGTTTTCCCCTGAGATTTTCACTTCTAAGGAATCACCTACACCAGAAGAGATATGAAAAAGGATCCTAGAGGTGTCTTCTGTCTTCTGCTGAGCACTGATAACATGTCTGCAGCCCCGCTGGGACATTTGCAGGGCAGTGGATGAGCTGGGAACATTCCTGCATTGGTTTGCCTCCTCATTTTGGCATAGTTGGGGGTAGAATTAATATGATTTTATAGCTCAGTCCATGTTTCAGGCTCTGGATAGATCCAAGACATCCTTGGCAAGGTAGGACAAGTGAAGGCTGCTGCTACAGTGGCTTTATAGAGCTCCTCAGACCCACGTTCAAGGGGGAGCAGCCTCAGTTAGCCCACGACCCTCTCCTGGGGTACCTCCAAGGGCTCAGCAATCCCCCGGCAGCCCCAGACTGAACTCTGCCTACTGGCATGAAACCAGGAGTTGGGCTGAAAGGGTGTTTTACCACAGATTGGTGACGCAGTGTCAAGGACCATGCCTCAGCCTCGTGACTGGAGGAAAGCAGTCTGAGAAAGAGCACGAGACATGGTGGTCTTCAAGTGCTTCACAAAGAGTGGAAAATCGACCCACCGTTTTTCCTGGCAGAACCAGCAGCCTTATTCCCTTAGAGGAGGGAGATATTACAGCTGAGGCACAACCTCTCTCGCTGCTCTAGCTGACTTCCCGAACAGTATAGTCCCAAAACAGGCTCTCTCACTGTCTCAGAAGGATGTGCTGTGCCCACTGCCAATCCTCATAGAATTACTTCACATGACAGTGTGTCCCTAAGGCTGATACCATGCTGGAGCCATGGACTCCCTCATCCCCATGTCCCAAGCCTTCCTTGGGACATGTCTGAGAAACACTCATGCCTAATGAAATTCAGCTCCAGTTTCACTGGAGAAGAAAGCTCGTTGTGTTATCTTTGGCCTTTATGAAGGAAAAGAAACTTTCTAGTTGTGTGGTCCCTGGGATCACAGCTCCTCATCTTCCAGCTGCATTTAGCTGCCAGCTTCTCCTTCCTGTGCAGCCTTGGAGAAAGCAGTTCCATGCTCCCTCCTCTGCATGCTGGTGTGTGGTAGGCAGTGAAACCCCTTTGTGTCCCAAAGGAAACTGGCTTTGGGAGCAAGGGAGCTTTTACCCAGCAAACAGGAACTCAAAATGCCTAAGGGGACATATGGAAAGAGAGCTGTGGGCTTTGCTTGCCAGATCAGGTGTCTGCTGGTGGGAGGCTCTGGGGAATGGAGACTGCAAGGGGGTCAGAAAGGGGTGATGTTGCAGAGCTGCCTGGCATCCCTCAGCAAGCAGCAATTTTTATAGTGTGATGATTCACCCAGCCTGCAGCAGGAGATAGCGACTCTAGACACTGGAGACCAGGGATGCTGGGAGTCTGTAAGAGACACTCAGATGGACTTTTCCAAATTTAACTGCAGAAATTGGAAAAGCAGTAAAATGGAAGAGGCTCTCTTTAGACTCAGTTTCCTAGAGAAAAATACAATAAATAAATTCCCCTAAGTGTTGTTAGACCTTTGTGTGCTTCCCAGAGAACAGAGAGTTTTACTGGTCTGTAATATTAACTGGTGTGGCAAAGGGAAGCGCTAGGATTGACACACACCTGCTGGGTTAGTGGTGGCGTGTACTGGGATGGCTCTGCACACCTCCCAGGGCCCCCTTGTGTAAGGCCATTGCTGGTGGTGCAACAACAGACCCTGCTGTCTGCACTGGGAGAGACTGTAATTGCGGTGTCCTGCCTAATAGAAAATACCAATAGGAAAGATATATTTCTCTATGGAGAAATACAGGCATTGCTCTCCAAGGAGCACGGCATCCCTGGGGATGGTGTGCTCAGGGGCTGGAGTCTGACAGGGTGGGTGGGTGGCCAGACACACCCACCCACTGCTCAGGGCTCTGCAGTGACCACATCCCTCTCTGCTCACCAGGGATGTCCATCACTTCCCTCCTTTCCTTTTGTCACTGGTTTTTTAGCTTTTGTTTTCTATCTGGGAAAGCAGCAATTTTGAAGTAAAGATAATTGCACATTGCCATTACAGACCCTCTTTGCAGTCTGTAAGAAGTCATTGCCACTTGCTGCTAACTCAGGAGATAGGTTTTGTTAGAAAAGTTGGAAGGTTCTGGTTTTTGTGTCAGCCCTTTGGTGAAGCAGCACCACAGTCAGACTGAGCTCCACAGTCAATGAGGAATTTCAGAAGAGGAAGCCAGAAGGGTGGGTTTTTTTCCCAAAAGGCTCCATCACTCCATAATGGAAAAAAACCTCCAATAGTTCTTTAACAGGAAATCCACCCAATTTTATGGCCTCTCTGTAAGGCTGAATTGAACTCCTTCCCCCAAGAAAAGATGGACATCCCCTTCTCGTAATTCGTGTAGGCTTCTTGACACAACTAAATGTACTAATATCCTTCCTGTTTATCTCCTAAATGTGCTGATTGTTCTTTATTTTAGATGATAACCATATGAGATGGAGAAAGGGAGAGAGGAGGGAAGAGAGGGACATGTATGTGCTATATAGAGTACATAGCGAGATGTGTCCTGTGTAGTAGGTTGTAAAAAGAGCCACTTAAATAAAGGTGTTGGCTGACCAATTTTTAAACACCACCTGTTCCCTTCAGACACAGACATTTCTTTGGGGGCCATTATTGTAGTTGAAAAAAGTGGCAGTAATGAGACAGTAATAAATCCTTCACTTCTCACCTAGGAACGTTTACCTTTGATGACAACAGGTATCAGCTATAGCTAAATATGATGGAACTGCAAGGCATGATTGGCACAAATTGTCCAGAACAGTTATAGAAGCTACTGTTTTTCCTGCTTTGCTGTTTTTAGCTAAACTGCTCAGTCCTGGCTCAGCTTCACCTGCTGTCACCATTTGTTGTCACCATCAAGTAGTTTCCTGGGGTAAACACGTCTGTGGGCTATTTAAATAAGACATCAAACAGTCATTTCTGCATGCACTCTTCTGCAGCTCCTTCAGCAGTTCTTCCAGTGTGCTGCTGCTCCCACCATACCCACGGGGGCTCCAAGATGCCTCTGGCAGACCCAGCTCCATTTCTCACACTGCTGCTTCCAGACAACTCATCCCACATTTAGCAGCATCACCCACTCATGGCTCCCAAAAAACACTCCTGGCTCCTCAGCAGTTGCTTCTGCAGCTCCTCTCCTCTTCCAGCCAGCCATCCTTTCTACCAGGAGAGGACCTTCAGAGCCATGTTCCCTGTGGCAGGGCAGCAGGAGGTAGCTGAAGAGGGGGGTATTTGAAAAACTGATGCTTGAAACACAACCACCTGGATGCTCATCCCTTCGGTGCACCCTCGAGCCCAACGCAGCAATTTGGGAACAGAGGTGAAGGTGGAAAACAGTTTGGATCTTGTGGTGCTTTGTTCAGTCCCACGTCCAGAAGGAGGGAAGGCTCTGAATGTGCAGTTTCAATTTGCTGTCTCTCTGTGGGGTTAGTGCTGATGACAGGAGTATAATACCAAGAATAATTTCAAAGAGAACAGTATGAAAGCCCCAGAGGAGATGCTGTATCGTGTCTTAGTCACAAGAAGGAAGGTCACAGCAACATTTCTTGCATTTCCCTAAATGTGAGGGCTTTTGTTATTCTACCTTCACACAGGTTGCCACAGGGTGAGCTCTGCCAGGGGAAGAGACATCACAGAGGGAGCACGGCACAGAAAGGCTTGGTACACAGCAAGGAAGGGGACACAAAAGGGACCGGACAGGAATAAGACTGACCTAAAGTCCCGCATTTACAATGCACTTGGTGCAGCAAAGTATTTCCTTTTGTTGCGCAGGATGTTCTCTGCATCTGCTGACAGCCAGGGCTAAACTTTGCACCCTGTGCTCGTGCTGTCACCGTTCACGGTACCTGTGTTACCTTTGGGATAGCTCAGGATATAAAAGGGATTTTCCAGGGATGAAGCAGCTACTGTTCCTCTGAAACGTTTTCTGTGATCTCTGGGTGTTTTGGTATCAGTCCCCCGACTGAGGCTGTTTGGGATTAATAAAGAGACTAGGTAGCAAGAACATGACAGCTGTGGAAGAAAAGTGAGTGATGTCTCAATCTCTGGGAAGTTTTCAAAGGTGTAAGAATTAAATGGAGCAAGCATGTAAATATCTGGAGGCTCATTAATTTGCATAGGTCTTGCCAGAGAAGAGTGTCCATGTTGCATCAAGCCAGCAGTCCCACTGTCCTGGCATTCTGTCTCCATCTGTGGCCAGAAGAGGTTGTATGCAGTAGGCTAAGGATGGGATAAGGATGTATGGCACCCACTCACCCACCAAATGTTCCCCCAACCTCCTGTTCTCTTAAGCTTTTCTATCTTCCTTTCCACGGGAGCTGTGTGTACATCCTCACAGTGCAGATGTTGGGGGCTAGTCCCCACTCCAGCAGGAACAGCAACTGTGGGGGTTTCCCATCTCCTGGTCACTTTTGAGACCCAACTCTATGCTTTTTGCTTCTTCCTCCCTATAGGGCACATGGCCCAGACGCAATGATCCTCGTGGATGGGCAGCCTCGACAAGCCAAAGGGGAGCTAGGGCTATCCCAGATGCTCCACATCGCCAGCCAGATCGCCTCTGGAATGGTGTACCTTGCCTCCCAGCACTTTGTCCATAGAGACCTGGCCACCAGGAACTGCTTGGTCGGAGCCAACCTGCTGGTGAAGATTGGAGACTTTGGGATGTCAAGAGATGTCTACAGCACTGATTACTACAGGGTAAGGCAGCTGCAGCGGCAGTCTGATACTCAGAGCAAAGGGAGATTAGGAAATGTTACAGTAAATCAGTTTTTTGAGCCCATGGGCTCACTGGCTTGGTTATTTCCTCATTGAAACGTGCACAGATGTTGATCAGGCATCCCTAAACCACTGTCCTTACTCCTGTTCAGTCCTGGCTGTGCTTGTAGTTCAGACATCCTTGCAGATGCCTACACACAGACTCTCTGTGGTACCCCAGCTCACAGTCACATGCGTTGGGATGGCTCTGAAATCATCCCATACTTACTGCCTATTTTTAGTCCCTATTTTTTGAAGACATTGATGAATTAAAAGTAATTCAAAGAGATGATAAAGACTACAGGCTGTGACCTCTGGTGTTATTTTAAAGAAACTTAATACAGGAACCTAGAGGACAGGCAACTGAAAAACTGACTGATAAGTGCATAAAATATGGAAGAGGAAATAATAGTCAATTTATGTTCGACCTCAGAACACTTTTTTTTTCCAGCAGGGTTATCATTTAGACAATGGAATAATTTGCTAGGAGTGGGTTGCTGAGGGCCTGTCATTAAAGAAGTTCAGGAAGCAACTAGATAAAAATGCCTTGGTTTAGGGCAGAGACTAATTCTGCACTTGTCTCTGGGGACAGACTCAATGAGCCAGGAATACCTTTCCAGCCTTTTCTTGTGTGACTTGTGCTCGCAGTGTCCCCTTGTCTTGCCCACTCCCTTTGTTCCTGTCTGCACTGTCCTGCCTGCCCAGGATGGCAGCCTCCCTGGGGAACAGCGTGTTTCTCACCCTTCCCCAGCTACAGCAGAAGATGTGATTTGCAAAGCGTTTGAAGCACACTGGAGTAGGCATTTGTCACTGGACCATCCACCACCAGGGAAGAGCTTTTCAGACTAAGGAGCTGTGGTTTCTAGCCTGATGCGTGAATTGAGGCTGGTTTATTTCTGCTTACAGCATGGATATTTGGCTTTGAGGATGATTTCTATCAGCCACCCAAGAGAAGGTTGACCGATGGTCCTGATCTGATTCAGAAAGTTTTCATTATGTGATAGACAGCTGCCAAGTGGAGTTCCTGTGTTTGGGAAGAGGAAAAACATGATCAGATTTGTGCTGAGACATGTCACCTCTCCCAGGCCAGAACATTGGCTTACCACCAAGTTTAGTTACCAGTGAGGGAGCCAGTCTTCATTGTGCAGCAGAGAAGCCCATGGTGGGAAAAAAGGTCTCATTGGAGTTACTGGGCAATGATGAGGAAATAGAGAAGGGCTCTGGTCCCATCACTGCTGAAGCTTCAGGAAGGAGCGAGTAGGAAAGAGAAGAGCCCAGGGGAAGGTGAGGAGCAGCACATGTGATTGTCCATGTTTTTGCCTGCCTTCTTCCCTTCAGCCCTGTTAGTTCTGCCCCAACCGCAGTCAGTGTTGCACTGCTGGGGACAATCCCAGCTGAGTCTGTGTTCCTACGGCACTGAGAGCTCGCTGTGCAGTGGGAGGATTTGTTGCTGTTGACATGTGGAGGCTGAGGTGGGCCCCAAAAGAGAGAACTGAGATGAACTCCACAGGCCAGTTTGTTGTTGTGGGATTTTTCGTCTTCTCCGTGGTGGTGTCGTGTAGACTTCATCCTGTCTGTGCAAAGTGCTTTGCTGAGAACTACTGCCTGTTATCTCATGCAGTGTCTTAAGGCTTTTTAGTAGACTTTTCTCTGAACAGACAAATTGCCATGTGGGACTAAAGCAGTAACTAGTTATTACCTATTTACCAGAACAAGAGCTGAGTTTCTGAGCAGCACAGCTTTTGTTCTTAATTGATTTTCATTGCTTTGTTTTCACTTATTTTCAGTACTTTGAAACTCTTGTTAATTTATGGAGGCCTTTTTGCTGTTAAAGTCCTAAAAAGGGCTCTAGCAAAATCAGGTTCTGATTGCCCATACCTGCACTGGTGGCATGAGGGGCAGAGCATTTACATGACTTACCAGGCCAAAGCAGGAATCAGTGACAGAGCTGGGAAGCCTGCCCAGGCAAGCAAAGAGCAGAAGTCCAGGGGCCAAGTGTCCTTCATCCCTCCTCCAGCCACAGTCCAACCACACTCCTCCCAGCTTAAGAGCAAAGAAGCTCAACTGGGAGAACCAAACTGCTCCTGGGTCTCTCCTATGAAAGGTGGAGATGTGGCTGAAGGTCTGAACTTTTCAAGTCTTCGGTGCTGTCCCTGGTCACATCTCCAACCTGCCTGGTGAAGTTCCAAAGTCTTGTTTCCCAGCTCTCCCCTGTGCACAGCCTGCCATTGCCCCCAGTGGGACCTGGAGCAAAGTTCTGCTTCAGATGGTTTCTAGAAAACATTGCTTGGTGTTTCCGAGCTGCGGGCCTGGGAGAGGCTGTAATTTGTCATTTTCTGGAAACACAGGAAAATATTCCACCTCCAAGCTGACACAAAATGACAGATCTGGAGCTCTCTGCAAGCAGGCTCGCTTCAGTCTGCCCTGTCCTTGTGTTTGCTCCTGCCCAGCCCCAAGCCTGGATAAGTGGGAATTTGTGCGTATGATATCGTAAGTGGGATGTACAAGTGTATTCCAGGCTGAGGATTTGTTCCTAGGCATTTTCTTTCTTTCCCATTTTTTAATCTTTTAAGACAAAGAAAGAACACCATCTGCCTCCTTCATTTGTGGGATGCAAAAGTGCTTTAACAAAGGTGAACTGATTAATTTTCTGTTACACATTTGGATACAGAAAACAAATATTTGCGTCACAAAAGCAGCAGAGAGGCTTGTTTCCCCTCCCTGCAAGACTCTCCATGTTCTGCCTGAAGACAGATGCGTCCTTTTCCTCCTGTGTCACAGAGGGATTCCATCAGCTGTTGCCTTTAAACCTCCTTTCAGCAAGACAGGATGGAGAGAAGATGATTGTGGAGGTGGAAGTGGTGGGGACAGGTGGATCAGCATCTGATTAGAAAGCGGAGGAAAGTGGAGGAGCTGGGGAGACAGGGAGAAGGAGCCCAGCTTCTGTGTGAAGAGTAAAGGCGGGGATGCTGAAGAAGCATTTCTGTGCTGTGTTGTGTAACGTGCTGTGCAATCTTTGGTGTGGGTCTCTGTGGGAAGGCAGGACGGAATATATCCATATTGGAGAGAAAAGATTTGGGCGGATTTCGTTCTCCTTGTTGTTTTCTTTAAAAAAACCGTGTGAGTAGGCGACTTTTTTTAGGTCTGACTCAGGACTGTGACAGCAGGTGGTGGGACGCTGCAGGTCAGGGACATTGTGCCTCAGCCAAGCTGAGCGTGGCACTGAGACTGCAGCAAGTGGGGCACACGGTGCCTGCCCGGTGCAGTCCAGCGAGTTGGGGGCTGCTGTGGTGGCTGGGTGGGGAGCATCAGAGCTGGGGGCATCTCCAGGGCTGAGATTGGAATACCCAGCTGCTCTTTCACCCTGCAGACAGGGGTCTGGTTGCTTCAAGAGCCCTTCTGTGACTCTGAACCCACGCAGGCTCCAATAAAATCCAGATAATTTTCCGTTTATCCCCCAAAATGCGTAATTTAGTTCCAAACCAAAACCATGGTAACTGTCCAGGGAAAGGGCAGCATTTCTTCATATTTAGAAGAGAACACAGTCTTAAATTGTAGTCAAGACTCCTTAAGAATTCCCACGGTAATGTCCTGCCATGGGTGGGAGATCTGCAGTGAAGACACATGTCAAATAGAGGAGGGATTTATGTAGGCATTAAACATCATTACAACATTGCTCTGTCCATATTTCCTCTGCCCTGCCCTTCTGGCATCCTGCCCCAAATCCTGGACTGGGCTTGAAACCTCCTGGGAATTTAGTTCCATCCTTTCCCAGAGGTCTGTGCTGAGTGTTCCTGTGGTCACAGTTCATCACACAGAGGACACCTGCTTGTCAAAAAAAGGGACACATGCAGGACTGGCAAAGGGCTCTGAAAGAGTTTTTGTATTTCTAGCAACACAGAGATAAACATAATAACAAAAAGTGCTCCCTGTTTCTGTGTCCTCATAACTCTGGAGCATTGTTTGGACTTGGGAGAGACAAGATTTTGAGGAAGAAGTAATATCTTTTAATAGAACACATCATATTGTTGGAAGGGGGAAAAAGAATGAATTTTAGGTACACAAACGATCTCTTTTCAGTTGTATCAGTTGGTTTAATAAAAGATTAATATCTCTTCCTATGAACCTTGGCTCTCACACCCTTAGACCTTCAGAACCAAAACAACATTTTTGCTATGACTTTGGCCTTAGGTCTTCTTTAAAAAGTCTGGGATTCCTCCTTCTCTGAAGCAGGAAGGTTTACTGTGTAAACATTTTCTTTCTTCTCCTTCCTTAAAATAGCCAGCAAAATCCCATATTCTTGATCATTTTCAGTACCCATTGTAAGGTTGCTTTCTGATGGCCATCTCCCATCTAAAACATCTCTTACTTTAGTTCTTTTCTACTGAATTTCAAGATTGCTTTCTTTCTCATGGGTACAGCCAGTTATTTTTCCAGTGAAGTTTCCATGTGAGCCATAGATCACTGAGGTTTAGCAGCTGCCTGGGTCATGCTCCTTTGGAGGCTCATCCAGCATGGTAGATAAGACTAATAGACAAGCCTTACATTGAAACTGGATTTAGTCTGACCCACAGTCTCCTAGACAGAGGGTTCCGAACATCACACAGTCATTGACTGGTGCTCTGCTCCCACCAGCTTTGAACTCTCTGCAGAGCTCCAGCTGTACTCTCACAGCAGCATTTTTGTGCAGACTTGCCAGTGCCCCTTAGTGCCCATGTGGGTCCATCAGCTGTACAACACCCACTTTCATGTCCCTGATGCTTTCTTCATTGCTGTCCCACTCATGCAGCATGTTTGCAGCATGGGAGGTGCATCCTGGCAGAGGGAAACTGCTGCCCAGCCCTGTTGGCACCAGCTTGGAACTGTGGTGGGTGCGCTGGGGCTCTGCACCATCACCTGTGAAGAGGAATGCCAACAGGAAGAGGGGAGGAAAACTCCCTCTGAATTTTTATCTGGGATAATGTACTGCCTCACTTCGGGAGGAAAAAAAGCTGCCACTCTCAGGTTTTATGGCAGACTCTGTGTACCCTGGCCATCAGTCAGCTCTGGGCAGAGAGTGAGCCAGGCTCCCTGCACCCAGGCAGTGTCCTCAGGCTCAGATTCAGTGCTGATGGGAGAGGAAGGGAGAGTAAGATCAATCCCTGCTAGTGCTGCCTGTGGGATCTCGTGTAGAAGGTACAGTGTGTGTGTCATGTTCAGCTTCCAACATCAGCACCATTTCCAGCACCTCAGTGCTGTGCAGGTGTTAAGCATCTGTGCCTTGCCTTTTGTCTCTTCCTACCCCTTTTCTGAGGTGTGAAATGTGATGTGCTGCTCTCTCTTACTCCTTTATACTTGGGTTTTGGGAAAGTTTTGTATCTGTAAATATACGTTCCATTAAGGAAAGGACTTGGAAACGAAAAGTGTTTTAATTTTCTCCTGTCTTAAGTGGGATTCTGGTAACATATTTTTCTTTGTCATACCTACATGAATAAGGGCAAAAAAGTCTGGTAGTGATGTGGAGATGTGACCTCTAGTACTGATACAGCTGTGCCAGTCAGGCAGAGCCAGAATCCTGTACATGCAAGAACCCATGTCTGAAAGTATTACATTCCCTTCTCAGCATCTGTTTATCCCGTGTATCCCATCATCACTGATTTGTTATTTCTTTCTTTGTTCTCACTGCTGTCGTCCCCCCTCGATGACACCTGTATGCACCATGAGGTGTGCACGGCTCATGCCATTGTGCCTTAAAGCTGCCCTGACTCTGGGTTTGGGGGCAGAGGAAGCAAATTGCCCCCAACTTGCAATAGGGTTGGAAAGAGGGGAGGTGAGGGAACAACTGGCTATGGGCTAAGTGTCTCTGTGCCTGTCCTGGTGTGTTCTGCATGCAGGAAAAGTCAGTGTGAACGTGCTGGTCTTTGATATCTCTGTGGTTCCTATAAAAACCTCTGCAAATTGAATTCGCGGCACTGCTCCTTATCTCCTGAAAGGAAGATGTAACAGCATCATCTTGTGTTTTAGCCAGACATTTTCCCTCAACACTTCCCCATTTCTACACTGAGGGAAAAACAAATGTTGAGTCTTCTTTTTCCCTCCAGTTTGAAACATTAAGAGCCCTTCACACAAAACAGCTCAAGTGCAGAAGAATTAATTGGGGAAATTAGGTTGTGCTGTATTCCTGGCATTTTCTCAGAAACGGTAATTGCCCTAATTCTCCACCCTGTCAAGACCTGCATCCGCACCCTGTTTTCCCCCTCCCCTTTTCCTCACTGTCTACCTGTTGTTCTCCTGCTTGAGTTGCTGTTTTCATGCTGTTACCATTTATTTCATTTCAGTAATGAGAGGGATGTGGCAGGTGAAGAGCTCTCACAATCTGGTGACATCTTCTTTGAAGCACAGGCACAAAAGAGCAGTTTGTTTTTGGGAAATAAAAACTCCCTGCTCTGGTACTTGACCTCCACGCTCACCTCTTCTCCTGCTTGGGATATGTTGCTGCTGTCAGTGCAAGTCATTTGACTCAGAATTTTTGTGTAATATAGTCTCAGTATTCACCTAACACTGACCTCCATGCTTAACCCCTTTGTGTTCTGCCCAAACCACCCAAACCCTCACACACGTAGCAGGAGCTGATCTTTCAGCCCCATTCCCAGGCATTTGAATTGAGGCTTTTGATTTCTCCCAACCACTGGGCGGAGATTCAGAAGGCTGGAAACTCAAAGCCTTTCAGTTTAGCTTCCTCATGATTTTTAACCTTCCATTTGCAGACATCATAGATGTAGCCAAACAGAGTGGAATTGTTTGTTGTTCAGTATTTCCTGACCTAACACACCTGAGGATGTACATGGTGCATTTAGATTTGATGGAAATGGCTCTTCCAGTCCTTTCCCATGTAGACTGGACTTTGGCTGCTCTTAAAAGCTGTGCAGGCTGATCTCTGCTTTCCTGGGAGCTAGGAAGAGTCCTGGAAGTAGCCAGTCCAATGCTGGAGCTGGGTGAGGGGTAATGACACCATCCCCAGAAGTCAGAGATTCTGTTCCATTCAGAAAGCTGGGATTGTTTCTCGGTGCAGCCAAAGTACCCAAGCCTGTCACCTGTACTGTAAAAACTTGAGACAGCAAATTTCCTGCAGGGAGTTCAGGAGCCCTTGCCTTCAAAGCAATCCCCTTCCCATAAAACTTAACTAGGGAGGGCAGAACCCTTTTTGATTTTCAGTGTTCCCTGAGTACAACAAACAGACGCAGAGAGGCAAGAGAAGCTACTTGTGACCCCCATCTATCCTGGAGTAGTTTTTCCCCTCCCTCTGACTGTGAGACTGTTTTTCTCCCCCTGTTCTAATTTGTTTTGTCCAAGTGTGGTTCCCAACACCTGCTAGAGGCTGCCTGCATGCAATGTGCTCTCTTCCTCCCGCTGTCCCATCAGCCTGAGAGCTGTGGCATACAGGGGAAAGTACACAATGCCTCATTTTCAGCCATGAGAGACTTTCTCTTGTGGTGGAGATCCATCCAAAGCGTGTTCCACTGTGGTGTCACCAGAGACAAAGAAGGATTTTGTACAGGTCAGGTCAGAGAAGCTGATGGTTCCTGGGTTTTACTGAGGTGGCCTGATTTAAACTGCAGCTAGAGCAGAAGAAGGCAGAGAACCATATGCCAGCAAGCTTTATTATTCCAACATAGGTGGACCAGTATAGGTCATTCTGAGCATATGGAAATTAACTGTTCCTGCTTTGGGAGGAGCACTGACACTTGCAATTGAGGGAGACTGGAATGTATAAATGTAAAATCCTCCCCCTCAGCTTGTCTAGGTTGTCGAACCCATTTCCTCACTTCATCCCAGCTGGCCACTGGCTTCCTTCTGCCTTCCCACCTGCAGGACCATGACCTCAGTCTTTACCATGGGTGCAACCAAGAGGTCACACATAGGTCAGGAAAAGTGGAGAGCATCCCCAGACCTCAGTACGATCAGCAAAAGAACTGGAGGCAGAGAAGTTATAAGCCAATTTAGTGAGAGCAAGGATAAATTATGCTTTGCTTCAAGATAAACTGAAGACCTCCCTAGAAAAATTAAGATGCATGTACCTTCATCAACCTACTTAATTAAGATGCTTGCATGCAGAGAAACCACTGCTTTTTTCTTTTTTCATGATTCCTTCATGGTCAGAGTTTCTGTAGGCTTTCCCCTCCTGATCTCCCCCAGTTTCACAGCCCTGCCTCTCTCACAGCCCCAGCGAGCTCCTTCTCCCCACCAGCTGGATGGAGAAAGACCCTATTTGCAAGCAGCTGTCCTTAATATATGGCCTGTTTCGGGCTCAGCTGTCAAAGAGAGCATGTTCAATGTACAATCAAGGGGCAACGATGCACAAAATTGCACACACATATGAAATGGGAATCTTTTCTCAGTGCGTGTTGAGCTTTGAACGCTTAAGTGATTCCACCTCTCTCTTCCCCATCAGATTACGTGGGCAACACATGATAAGATTGCTAAAGGAATTAGTGAGGGAAATCTTTATATTGCCTAAACAATACTGTTCTTCTCAGCAGGAGGCACCTTCCCCCCCTCTGGCCTCAGCCATGTTCTCATTTGCCCTCGGAACACACCAGTTCACCTTCTCTCTATTTGGGCTGTGGTGACCAAGAGAAGCAACAGCGCTGTGTCTGTTGAAAGTGGTTGTAGTTACAGAGTTTCTTCCTTGTCTTAAAAAAACTCCCAAAAACCTAAAAAAACAAAGTTAAAAAAAAATAAAAAAAAAAGAGTAATAAAGGCCTGCCAAACTCAAGTTTCAGGGTTTTAAACAAGTTTGCTGTGTAGGCTAGAGAGACCTTCTGTCCTTTTCTGCTGCATGGCCTTACAGGAATGGTCAGCAACCTTATAAGCAAAGATACTGGATGATAATTTTTCTGAGCATTGCTGAGGCAAGACGCCAGATTTTATGGGCCACTAGACTGATCCAATATAGCAAATCCTGTGTTCCACTGTGGATTCTGAGACCAAATTATCAATTAATGTGAAGCATTAAAAAATCCAAATCCCTTTTAGTTCCCTGCAGTCATTAGTGACAAGATACAATATCTATAGCTCAAATGCTTTGCCAGCATCCCCTGGCAGCAAGGCAGAAACTTCACTCCTATTTTTCCAAACATATACAAAGAAAACATATGAGATCAGTGGTTTTCACAGTCAAATTCAGCTGCCTCTCCATATTTACTTAGATGGAGGAATAAATCAGGTTTGGGTTACTCTTCGGGTTAGTTATTTGTTATTGGAATAAATGCATGGTAATAGATCTGACAGAGGAAGATGTTTCCCTTTCAGCTCTGTGTTTGAGGTAGAATTTGCTTTGTTCTGCTGTATATTATATTGCTTTTTTTCCCCCACTGCTGGATGACTTAATTTACTTCTTTCCTACTTCCATACCTCTGCCACAGCTGGCTTTAGGATGCAGCTTTATGCATAGATTTCTCTTTACTTTTCCCCCACTATAACACTGTAATGCAGGGCAATTTAAACAACCAGCAGGAAACAATTTTCTAAGCCTTTCCCCTTCCCGTTTCCTACCTTGACTTTTTGGGGAGGGAGGTGAGTCACGGGGCAATTCCCCAAGCAGGATGAGCTGTCAGCTACATTTAGCAGCTTGGGTTCCACTCCTGGTGCAGGGTGGGATGGTGCCCGGGGCAATGACCAGCTGGACACACCCTGAGGCCATATTTTGGGTATTCCCCAGGCAGCTCTCAGGCACAGTGAGAAGGGTACCACCAAATCACCATGCTCACCAACTGCTCTTCCATCAGGGATTTTGTCTCCTTTTTGTCCCAGTGGGAACATAAACAGCTCACTGGAAAGTCAGCAGAGCTTATGCCTGTCATTCACTCTTAATTTGCTCGCTGAGGTCCCTACCCCTTTTACTCTCTTCCATTTCCCAAATCTTTCCTATTTTGACACAGGAAAATGTAGTGCTGTATTTCCTGCTCCAGCGTTTTGCTTCCCTTTTCCCATCCTAAGCTTCAGTTTTGTGACCGCTGGCAGGTTTGTGGGGGATTGGAAGCTGTGGGTTTAGTATTTTCTTCCCCAACCTGTGACAATACTGATGGGACAAGGACTTTTGGGCAAGTGTAGGGTGATGTGCGAGGTGCTTCACTGGGACATTTGTCCAACAGTACCCTGAGCTCTGGTTAGCCTGAGCTTACTTGAGTAAAGACATCAGGCCTGGGTCTTGTTCTGCTAGCAGAGGCAGATGAGACCCTGCACTGTGCCCAGAAGGGCTGCCAGTGGGCAGGGAGCAGGGTGTTTAAGTACCAGATATGGAGGAACTGCTCAAGCATCCTAAAACTTCGCTTGTCTGGAGAGGAATTTTGAGTCCCCCAGAGGATGACACTCTATGTGTCCATTCTAGGTGGCTTCACAGACCAAGGAGAAGTTTCAGGAAGCTGAGTTCCCCTTTGTTGCCCAGCTCGCCTTCCCCCTGCGCTGCTGCAGGTGGTCATGTGGGGTGCAAGGTGGTGGTGAGTGGGGCCAGAGGGTCTCACCTGCCCTGTGCCCTCACAGCAAGGGCTGCGCAGTGTTAGGATGTTGCAGCCAGTGAAAGACTTATGGTTCAGTTAAAGACATACCCTTTCCCTTCTTGTCCCCTTGCTTCATCCCCCCCATCCCTCCCTCCCTCTCTCACCCTTCCCTTCTCTTTTGTTTGTCTCCTTCCCTTGTTTTCACCCATTCACTGTCAGGAAGGGCCGCGTCCGAAGGGCCAGTTCAGCGCAGCGTGGCAGCGACAGAGACTGGCACCGCCGGCAGCTGCAACAGTGAGTGGATCTCGAACCCTGGGGCAGCTGGAAGCGGGGGACTGGTGCTGCTTGAGCATGAAATGACACGTGGGGTTGAGTGGCTTTGGGACTAGGTCGGGTCTTAGTGCAATTTGGCAGCGAAGGGGCTCTTACCTGTGATGGGGACTGCGCATATTTCTACTGTAGCGACTCTCTGGGGCCTCTCTGTATGGTGAGATAACACGGAATGAATGCAGAAGTCCTCGGTGCAACCTTCCCCTGTGGATGTCCAGGCACTAGTGGACAGTGCAGGCTGTCCTCGGGCTCTAATGGCAATGAGTGCAGCACAGTTTGTCTCTGTGCAGCTAAACCGCCCCAAGCCTCCAAGGAGGGTGGCATTTACACTGTTCACTGCGACTGTCCCTCACCCGTGTTGTCCTCTCAACAGCTGTTTGGATGGTCAAATTGGCATGGACTAAAACCAGACCATTTGAGCAGTTGGACTGTCAGATACCAGCCCTGACACCTTTTATCTGCTAGTCAGGACACTTCCTTGGTGTCTAGTGGGTTGGGTGTCTGCAGCTGTGGTTGAGTGGATGTCAACCATCACTACCCACAGCTGCTCCCATCCCGTGCCCAGAGGAGAGGCAGTGAGGGATTGGTGTAAGTTTTGAAGCTGACAGTACAAAGGAGGTTGGTTTTGCCAAGGCACTGGCTGATGGGAACCACGTGAACTGTGTGAGCCCGCTGAGGGCTGGTGACACCTCTGCTCACCCTGCCCTCCCTCCCACAGAGCCGAGCCAGCATCCCGTGGTGCTCACTGTGTGATGCAGCCTCTGTGTAGGATCCTCAGCCCAGTGTGTCCCCAGCTGTCACAGCATCACAGAAGCCTCCTCCAGCCAGCTGCAGGGCTGCTGGGGGTGAGCTGCAGCAGCCTGTGAGATGTGCAAACACCCGACTTGTTTGTCCCGTGGGATTTTGCTGCTGGCACACAACACAGTGCTCTGTCGATCCAGAAAGTTGGGGAGCCTTTGCTTGAGTCTGTTCTGGAAGTGGAATGAGCTAATCCACCCAACCTGCAGAGCAGTTATGACTCCTTATAAGTTAAGGCTTCCACACTTTATTTCTCAATAGCTTCCCTGTGCCAGCAAGCCCAGAGAGATGGGTGTAAATATTTGCAAAGTAGCCATGACTATGGTGAATTACCTGGGTCCAACTACCCAAACCTCCCTGTGGCATTGTGAGGGGAGGTGTAAGCTCTTGGACAGGTGACGCAGGACTAACTGTCTCACCACCTGGTAGCTGCCTGCATAGTGTTAAGCAGGGGAGTGGATCTTGCAAATCCTTCCCAGGATCTGTGATGGAGCAGGGCTCTGGCACTTCCTGATGGTTGCCAGAGTCACGCAGGAGTGTGAGTTTAGATATCGCTGATTTTGCAGGCGATATGTTAGCAGATAAGATTTGCCACTGAAAGGTGATTTTGTTATGTTTCTGCCTTTCTGAGCCAAAATTGAATTGTGGGGTGTGGATGGGAATTTAGTTCTAAGAACTGATGTAATTTTGTATCCTTGGCCCTGAAGGCAGTTTTTAAAAAAATTATTTTCCCCTGTGCCCTGACACTATTTTTTTGCCTTTGAATCATGTCCTTATGACAGAACAAATACTGGAGGTGACCTTTGCAATGTGACATAATAATATGTGACTTCTTTATAGCTCTTTTCATCCAAAATTCTTGGCACACTGTGAATGTGATCTTGCAACCACTTGCCACTGGGCTTAGCACTCACTGCTCCAAGCAATCCCTGGGGAAGCCAGAGTTGCACAGAAGTGCTATACATGGTATTACTTGCAGGATCAGGCCTTGGAGAAATGTAGCACATGTCTGTGAATAGCCATATTTTGGAGAGAGAAAGCCTTACCTTCTGATTTATGATTTTTATTCACTCCCAGAGTACCATGCCCAGCACTGACATGACAGCCTGCTCTTGGCTACGGTGTCATGGCAGGTAATGCTGGGGTCATATTCATAGCTATTATCTACTACCCTGTTGCCTTTTTTTATTATTTTTCCCAGCTCTAAAAGCACGTTAATTAATCAACTCCCTCGGCTTATCCTGCACCATTTGATCCTGCAGAAATCACAGCATTTTATCTTATTAGCAAGTAGGAATTAAAGAATTAAAACTACTCTGGGGGAAAAAAGTATGTGATCACTTTCCCAGGGCATCCCTTGCGAAACAACCTTGCAATACACCCTCAGAAATCCCAAGCTCAGCCCACATGGCTTAACAGAGGATGGGAATCCCAGATCAGTGAATGCTTGGGCTGACACCCCCTTTGTGCTCTGCTATTCCTGTTGTGAAAGCCAGAGTCCAGTTTGGTGCTTGGAGAATAGTCAGGCAGTGAGATCCCAGCCTTGGACTGGGCAGCAGGTCCCTTCCATGCTACTGATGTCCTCTGCTGAATAGGGAATTCAGTTAGTTCTCCTGTGCCTCAGTTTCCCATTGTTAAATGGTGATCCCTGCTCATCCTCACCAAGGAGATTCACATGAAAAAAAGATTGCAAGGGATGCAGTAATTATGGTGTTGGGAAACAGGTAAGTCCCTTAGGGATACATAGGGAATCTGTGAGCTGAGGCATTTGTTGTACTGTTTCACAGAGTGAATTTTGGAAGTCCTTAGCAGTTGGCACATGGAAAGAGGGAAGCAGGTAGGATCCTTGCACCCACCTCTGCTTGGTAGATTCAAGATGGGTAGAACTGGCAAAGTGAACTGCTCCACTTTCTTATTGATGGGAAGTGGTTAAATCTGGGGATGGAGACCCACTAACCACCAGCAGGTATCTACACACTTCACCACTGTTTTCCATCAGTAGAGCACTGCATCCCCCCCACAACCTTAAAAAAAACCCTTAAAAAAATAAATTCATTAGGAGTAAAGAGATCTGGATGGGATTCCCTGGATCATCAAATCCAATCCCCTGCTGCATCAGTCACATCAGATGTATCCTTTTCATAATCAAGCACTGCTATTAAATGTGCTCCTAAGGGAAGACAGTCCCAGAATCTCATTGCTTTCAATTGTAGATACTCCTGATTTTCAGTCTATGCTTAGTCATGGCCCGTTTGTTAAACAGCAGGTACCTGGCACAGAAGCAAGAAATTTAACACAGTTTTCTTAAAATAACCACCTAGAAATACTATCCACAAAAAAATGCTGAGGTTGCAAAAGAGAATGTGCAAGGTCAGGTAATGATAATGGGGAGGCCTGAGCTCACACTTGCCTCTGCCTTGTAGTACAGACTTTACATAATCGGCTGCCGCTAAGCCTGTCTGATCCAGGTGAGGTACAAGGCAAAAGTACTCACAGAACAAAGGAACTTCTTTGCTGTTCTTCGACATCATATTAATTGTATAACCCTTATCTCTTTTGCCAGGTATAACTAACTAAACGTTTAAAACTAAGCTAAAAATTTGATTATTTTTTCTTTTGCTGGTAGAATTTTCCATGCCATTTGTTGCTTCAATGTAAAAGCCATTACCTGCACAGCATTTTGGAGAAGTCAGTGAGTTCACAGAGCCATAGAATAGGTTGGTTTGGAAGGGACATTAAAGACCATCTAGTCCAACCCTCCTGCCGTGTGCAGGGAGACCTTCCGCTAGACCAGGTTGCTCAAAGCCCCATCCAAACTGGTCTCGAACACTTCCAAGGATGGAGTTGCATTGCCCCATTTTACAGATTAGAAAAGAAATTCCAGAGCTATCAGCCATACGAACCCATGGAGCTGCCAGGATGACTTCCCCCTGCCAAAATGCTTTATCCAGTGCAGTCTGTTTCACTCCAAACCACACGATTGCTGTGCAGACAGAGGGGAGTGGCTGGTGCAGCAGTCTGCCCTGTGGCACACTGTGTATGTCGCATGTCATGGAAATGATGGGATGCTTTAGACCCATGACTTGTCCAGTTAGTTGGTCAGAGTGCACAATGAATGGGCAGAGGGGAGAAACTGGTGAGTGCAGGCTGAGGCACAAAACCTCAGTGTTCCCCATGAGGTGTGACCCAGCCCAGCTGTGACCCGATGGCACACGGCGTTGGTGCTTAGGTTGGGCCACTGCTGCACAACATGGCCAGAGTGACTAAGGGGAAAGCCTCATTTGCCAAAAAGAGGTTCGGAACTAGACCCCTGCAATCCCATGTGTGCTTATTTAACTTGGCAGGTGCTCAAGTGAAACAGGCACAGAGGGGAGGTGTCAGAGCTGATCTCGCTACCCGCGTGTGGGATTTTGACTTTCTATTTCAGTGCTCCTGTTTAGAAAAGAAATGCACGCAAACCACCCCCATCTCCTTTTTTATTTTTTTAAGCACTATTTAAGTGTCATAAGAATGATACAGTGCCCACCTTAATGTGCCTAAGAAATTAAAATATTTTATTAGTCTATAATCTGAAAATCATTACCGTGCTTACTATAAAAAACTGAAGGTCTTCAGAGGGAATGATGTCAGTGGGTCTAAAATGTATGCAAATATATTCCGTTTCCATAAAGGTACCAGGGGTCAGACAGGCAGCCCCCAGCCCCAGGGCAACAGCTAAAAAACAGGAAAACTGTTAGAGTGGGAGGGAATGAAATGCATCTCACAGTGGGGGAGGGAGAAAATGGATCTCTTGGCTGGTTTTCCTGTAGATTTGCAGGGTGAATGCCTGGGGCTGTGCCTGGCTGGTTGGGATGGCTTCAGAGGAAAGTGTTGGTGCTGTTCCTGCGCATGGCCCTGGCAGTGAGTGTAAGGAAGCACTCCAGACGGCTCATCCCAAACATGGATGAGCTCCTCAGAACCTCTGTCCCCATCCTGCTTGCTCAGACAGCACAGGGGCTGTTCCCCTCAGGCACCCACATGCCTCTGGTGCCCCCTTCCTCCTGCAGATGACTGGATGTGTCCCTCCAAATAACTGATTCCTAACACGGGGCAGGCAGAGGCAGCTGCATCCAGCTCTAAGGAACCAGCCCATTCCCACTGCCCCAGGCACCCAGCACCTGGAGAGGTTGGGTGACAAGGTAGCCCCTGCTTTAGCCAGGTGACACTGGACACTCCCAGAGCAGTGGCTCCTGAGCCAGTCCCTTGCCCTGCACAGAGCCAGTGGGCTTTTACTGGTCCTCACTGCCTTGGGCAAGTGTCACATGGTTCAAAGATTAATTACCATTTAACTGACTGTATTTCCATCTCTGCGGAAGGCTGCAGTGGAAAAGACAGGAGTACTGGGATCATTTACCCTGGTATTACACAGCAGATTACCCTGTACTTACAAGGTCACCAGTTACCGTGTAATTAGACCTCCAACGCAGGGAAGTCCTCCGTAGGTTTCCAAACCACTCTTCTTCCCCGTGTTAGAGAAGCAGAGGGATGGCAGCCAAGTGCAGGCGGAAGCCTCATTAGGTGCATTTAAAGCTGCTAAATAGTTTAAAATTCAAGCTGGAGGAGGTGCAGTGAGAGGGCAGCAAGGTCATCTGCACCTGTCAGAGAGAGGGAGGGGAAAAAATACAGAGCAGTTTTTCTAGGAAATGCAGGAAAGCCAAAACAGGAAAGAGGGCTGTGAGGAGCCCTGTGCCAAGTGGCTGAACAGCAGCAGCAGCTGCTGCTCTTCAAGTTTCAGCAAGAGCAGCTTTGCCACTGGTGGAGGGCTCTGCTGAGCCACAGACCCTACTGTGTGGCATGGTGTCCATGGAGCTGTGGAAGATGCTGCAGAGGGGATGCCCTGTGGGTCAGGATGATGCCTCTTGCTCCAGATTGCTCTCCCTCCATTTGTCACACACCCCCAAATCAAACAGCTACTCACAGAGCGTTTGGAAGAATGACAAATGCATTTGATTATCAAGCACAAATTCCAGTGGCAGCTCATTGCACCTCTCGTGTGGCTAATAAAGCACCGAGCCCATTCTGATCAATATACAGCAAGTAGCGCTGTAAAGTGAGCTTGTGCCTGCCCCAGGCCACGTTGCATTTTGTCTTTATAAACCTTGTCCTCTTCGAACCAAGCACAGTCTCTTGTGGGGTGGCAGCTCCCTAGAAAATGCGGCTTTCAGTGTGCCAGTGAAACAAATGCTTTCTGAAACCCTTCATGTAAAGAACCCAAGTCAAAGAGCAAAGTATGTGCCTCTACCAGTCATTATTTTAAATACTCTTATATTACGCAGTCACATGTCCCTGACTCAGCCCCACAAAGAGTATCCATAAGGTCAACAGCTTCTGGAGAGGTGTGGCAGAAACAAAGACAGCGTGAAGCCATTGATTACTGAGGCTAGAAAGAGCTGTATGTAAATACTTTGCCTAAAGAATTATCAGAGTGGGGAGATGTGCTACCTGATTGCAAATGTTTACCAAGTTGTGTGCTTGAAGGTTAGAAAATGTTGAGAGAAGTATATAGAAGTTAGCACAGGGATAATGCTGTGTGGATGAGAATGGGGAAAATCAGTGTGGCAAGCAAGAAATTTCCATCGTGTAGGCAAGATTTGCTTGTGATTTCCTGAGGGAGGCTGTGGGTTGTTCACTGGGATATAGGGATTGGCACCCATCAATACCTTAGCGAATCCTTTAGGGCCTGCTCTCACAAAGGAAAGAGGGAAGAATAAAATTTAATAGGGTTTTTTTTCAGCTCTACTCTTTGGGCTGTAAAGTGTTTTTCATAGGCAGACATGCGTGTCATTGCCGGTGCGTGCTGCACACACATACCTAACGCTCCTGGACTAGAGCGGCTTATCCAGAGGCAGAGAAAGCAGCCAAGGCTTTAAGCCCCACAATTGTAGTCACGTTTATCCTTGGAAGTAAATGCTCCAGCAATGACATAATTGAGGACTGTCCTGTCTGCTCAGCATATGTCTGCAGGGGTCATTCATTCTATCCGACACTGCAGAACATTAGCGGTTTTTTAGACTCACTTTCTCCTTCCGTCCTTCCGCTTGTGGCTAACCCTAATGGAGAGCTGGTGGCTAGAGACTCCTGTAGGAAAACTCGCCCGTTTCAGAGAGCTGACCATCTAGAAGCAGTCCTATATTAGGGCAAAACTAGTCAGATGTGCCCTGCCGGGTGCTGGGTTTGTGCAATGATCCCAGTGGGGCTCACTGGGGTGGAGTGGCTGGCTGGCTGCAGGAAGGAGAGCAGAAGGCAACTAGTGGTATCTGTGATGGCCACTTAGTGCTCGAAGGCTCTAATGGCATCTGGGAACCAGGTTCCTGTGTTTGTGGGTTTGCTTATTTATTTAGGCTCCTGGCTAAATAAAGTAGGGAGGAAGAATTTTAACACAGTGGTTAAAATGCATGGGACTGCAGCAGCTCTGTCCTACTCAAGGGCATCCGGGAAACTTGATAAAGAATGGAGGGAATTTCAATGCACAGAAGGTCTCAGCTGGAAAAATAGAGAAGAAGAGTATATAAAGCTTGATTCCTTAAAATTTTCAAAGTAAGCTTGTTTTTCAGCAGTATCTTGCAGCCAAACCCCAACATCAGCATCTGCATATGCCCCCATTTTGGCTATTGCTGGTTTTAGTTCTTTCCATTCCCGGCACCACTGCTGCTCCCTTGTGGCAGTGGTGATCAGATGGATGCTGTCACTGTCTTCTCCTGTGCCTGTCTCTCCTGGGCTGCTGTCACCATTTGCAGCTTCTCCTCCGCCTGCTACACCAGCTTTGAATAGGGGTGCTTGAGGCAGTCACATAAAGAACATGTCCATGACACCTTCCCCTAGTTTAGGTCTGAGGAAGTTCAGCCCTGAACATCATTATCTCCAGTGTGTCTCTACAGTGGTCTGACTAGTGGTGGTGGGAGTTGTGCAGGTTGGGATTTGCCTCTGCCATGAAATGCAGCTCTGCATTCAGCAGTGCCAGAGCTGGCACAGCTTTCCCACCAACACTGATGAGTTTAATCACATCATTAGTAGGTGTGACACTGCAGCCTCTGATGATGAGCTCTTTATTTTAACACGGCTTGCAGTGTGTTTGTCTGAGATGCCATCTGTGCCTGCACTGCCTTCATTAGAAGAGAAAGCCTATATGTCTTCTGATGTTGGTCTGTATTTCTGTAATGTTTCCATGCTGAGAAACCACTGTTCAACTAGAGGGTAGAACCCTGAAGGAAAGCACTAACACCCAAAATGCTTAAAAGGGACAAACAGACCATTAGAAAGTGCACTGTTTGAAACAATCTTCAACTGGCCTACATGAAACTGGCTAGAAGGAATGATCCAGCTATTTTATTCCTGGAAGATTTTCATCTTAGTAAAGCGCTAAGTCCCCTTTAATCAGGAGAGCAAGGAACAGATTTTAATTTTTAAAATATTTTCAATTTTTGTACCTCCATACTATGATAGCACATATAAGTCTCTGGCTTGCTTGTTCAGGTTTTACCTATAAAAGACTATTAAAATTTTTGGGTGCAAATCTGAACATAAAATATTCCCCCTTAAAAACTCCACAGTATATATTATATATATTATTAACTATATACTATATTTCCAGCTGTATGTTTCTGTAGCTGTCCCTTGATCAAAAAAACAGGCAGCATGGTGTGCTCAGGGTGTTTCACTGCTCTTAACGAGATTCACAAATGACAAACCAGGCAGGAGCTGCCACATCTTGGTCCAGCTACACATAAAGAAAAGGACTGTTTCATAGGGAGATCCATACCCTACCTTGGATTAGTTTTCTGTCTGTAAGCTGCCAGGCCAATGCTCAGTGAATCTGACATAAACAAGAAATAGATTTCCAAACAATCTAGCCTAATGAATTTTAAATATTATTATGATTACTGCTAAGGCAGTTGAACTGATTGTCCATTATCCAGAAGTTAAGTAATGGAGCCTTATCTAAATCTTGTGTAGACCTCAGTCAGGAATGGCTCTGCCTGCAGGCAAAGACAGAGTGTTGTTGGTTATCCAGAGGGGAGTCACTGGCAGGACAGAGGCACGATGGAAAGGGAGATTATGAGATAGCCATCTGAAAGCATTTTAGCATGGAGTCATCGCACATGCAAGTTATTGCTCCTATTTCCGAAACTGCATTTCTCAGGCCATTTTGAGACTTTGCTTTTCTGTCCCTTGGTTAAGATTTATTGGGCAAATCTTTTTCCTACTTTCCAAAGCCAAAAACCGAGTTGACTTTCATTCTCTGCGTCCCTAAAAGAACAGAATCCTAATGGATGCCTTTCTTGCATCATGATGGTTTAACTTAGCTTCTATCTGATTTGCTTTTGAGCTATTAAACACTTCTTGTAGTATTACCAGCAAAATGATAATGCAGATCAGTCATGGACAGTTTCTGTTGGCACAGGCAGTCTTTGCAGGCTGCAGATCTCCTTTGAAGCTGGAACTAGCCCAGAGCTGTGTTATCTCATGGGTATTGCACATCTATGAGCAGGCTTGTCCTAAAACAGTGTGTTGTGTCTCCACCAGCCTGGTGGAAACAAGTTGGTAAGTCTGTAAAGTGCCTGACAAGCTATCTGAAAGCTGTCGTTTGAACACATTGGTGGCATTCCCAGCCTCTGCTGTTACCTGACCAGTGACCAGGAGAACGGCAGCTTTTGGTCAGCCCAGGTGTGTGGCCATGTTGTGGCTGTGACGCAGAAGACCTCAGAGGCCACCATCTGCATGCACCCCCTGCACAGCTGCCCAGTACCAACTGGGCAAACCCACCAGAGAATCCTTCCCCAGTGTTACCACTTTTGTCCTCTCTTTCACCTGGGAAAGCTGTAGCATCAGCCTTTAGGACAAGGGCTTAGGACCTACCAGGAGCTGGTGGTGGCCTTGCTGACCTCTTTACTAGGTGCTTTGTAAACTAGTGCTGCTCTGCTCCCACATCCCCCCGGCTGAATGAAGAAGCATGGATGGGGTTTCTCACAGTTTATATCCTAGTGTTGGAGACCATGGCTTCTGGAGCTTTCACTTAGATGAACATATGGAACTGGCTATTCCTCTGCGGGCTGGTTGTACAGCTGCTTTGAATTTTAGGAAGAAAAGAGGAAGGATGAGTTGTGGTAAGGTGCACCCCAAACAGATTGTTGGCAAATATAACTAAAAATATATGTGTGATTACTCCTCTGTTTCCCTTTTCTTTAGCACCCTCTGCATTACCTCTGGCATTTTTTGGCAGTAGATAACATAACTGAGAGGGCTCTTGGGCACACACAGCTCCTAGAGCAATGGTGATTTATCTCAGACCATTTTCAGACAGCAGAATTTACCTCTATCTACAGCCACCCCTCCATGTCTGCCCCCTAATTTGCATAAGTAATTGGCAGCGTGTTAATGGCTCATTAGGAATGCTGAAAACCGTGGGATTAAAACAAACTCAGTGGAGCAGAGATGAGGGGCAGGGGGAGAAAGGCTGCCCCTGCTTGCAAATTACACCACTTGATTCAACGTGATTCAGAATTACAGGTAATAAAGCAACTAGATTGCTAAATGAAGTAAGGAAAAACAATGTCAGTGGCAGGCTTTATTTTTAGACTCATGTTTAAACACAGTATGTGCATCTAGGGGGAACAAACAGTCCCTTGCCAAACAGTCCTATGGTGAGCAGGGAGCTCTCGCCCCTTTCTCAGTTTCACATTAACACTGCCTGGTCAGTCTTTCCTGCTCCTGAGCAAGTCCACCTGGCATCATCTCATGGCAGGGACATTTGGTTCCTTTCCCTATTCTCTCTCTGGGCAAATCAAACCCTCTCCCTTCTGGCAGCAGGAAACCAGCATCTCCCTTTCTTTGGGCAAGTCTGGGACACTCTGTACCAGCAGGAGAAGCAGCTCCAGGTTGCTCTGTGCATTCTGTAAGTCTCCAAAGTCCCTTGAAAATTGCTGTGAGATGTCTTCAGTCACTGACATGCAGGGAGGCAGCCAGCCTTGTGCTGTGGCACTGCTGGGGACTGCAATGGAGGAGATGGTTGGTACAGCCAGTGAGAACTGGGAGAAGATCGTGTCTGCCACTCTGAGAGAGTGGAACATGGTGAGAAGACAATCAGTCAAGTAAACTGAAAAGTTTGATGGAAGCTTTTTGTTGTTTGCTGGCTGTTTAAGATCACATTCATCACTGGCTATGGCAGCAGCAGCCACAAAGGCACAAGAGGTGAAGGCAAGGACAGGGCTATGATGGCTTTTGAATCACTTAGTAGAGGATCAGCCTGGGACTGGTATGGCCATTATGCATGATGCCTTTCTGTCAGGAGAACACCTTGGGGGATTTTTGGAGGCCAGAGTAATTCTGGCAATGGTGCAGCCTCAGATATAGCAAGCACCATTCTTTCTGGATAAACTGAAAGGAAATTACAGATAAAACACTTGGGAATCACATCCAGTCACAACTTGCAGTTGAAGGCAACTACTTCTGGTCTAAACTACTTGGGTGCTTAAGAGCCTAGTAAGGTGAAAGTTAAAACTGTGCAGTGTGGGACAGCTAAGGTTCAGCAAAGCTCAGCTCTGTCTGGGATGCCCGAGTTGATCCCTGTGCTTTGCAAAAGGTGCCCAGGAACCTGTCAGGACTCACAGAGGCAAAATACTGGCACATCTGATAGGGAAACATTTCTCAGTGCAGGAGAGGAATGTCTCCTCTTGAATCCCCAGACATGGGCATGTTCTGTCCTTTACATTGCCCCTGAGAAGCCACCTTCTTGTGCCCCAGCCTGAACTGACAAATATTGACTCACAAAAGCAGGATCTACAGCAGTTTTGTTTGTTGTTTGTTCTTCTCCAAGAGCTCAGCTTAGCCAAACAGAGGAGCTTTTCCTGCTTCTTGCTTTCATTGCCTTTTTTTTTTTTGCCTTTGCATCCTCCCGGGTGACCCAGCCACCTGTGGCTCTTATTCATACAAGGCTGTCCAGAAGTGCTGAATTACAGCACATCCTGCCCACAGCAGGAGTCGGCATGTCCTGATGGGAACATACATCTGGCTGTTGTGAGAAGGCTCCGAGCTAAGTATCTTCCAGGGCTCACCCAGCTCCTAGTACTGAGTCCAAAGGACATATGTTGTGGTGCAGCCCAGCCTGGGATGGCAGCCAGGTCTGCAATTAAAGATCCCAGGTCATCCCTACCTACAGCAGCAGAAACAGAGATGGCAATCAGAGAATGTGTGTCTTTTCAGTGGGCTGAGTGGATTGGGTGTTGAGTGAATTTTCCTGGAGGGGAATGGTGCCAAGGTCTCCACTACTGCTACATGATTCTGTACAAAATCTCTGCACAATGTCTCTGCTTCCTGCACATAAATGGGAAGCTCGAATAATGTTTCACCCTACAAAGACACCTACAGTGGTTGTTGTGACCTTCCCAAGGCAGGAGCAGGAGCAGAACCTCCCTTCAAGTATGCCAGGAACAGGAAGAAAGGTGTCAAATGACCTCAAAAGGCAAACATCAAATAAACACGAAAAACATAAGCAGTGATTTTTTTTTGTTTTGTTTAGTTTTATTTCAACATTGGGAAATAAACTGGACAAAATTAAAAATGAAATACAGTCTAAGAGTATGCCAGAGACCAGATTCCATTCTTAGCTGAGATCAGTGAAGGAACCTTCAGCTGTGGGCGTGGAGTGAATGGCTCAGTAGATCCCCTCTAAGTGCTGCTTTGGACTACAACGCTGGTGCTAGTTAATGAGCTGGGAGAGGGAAAACATGTCTTCCCACCAAAAGCTGTCCTTAATGTGTTAGCGTCTGTATTTCCACCCGTCATATGTTCTCATGAGGGTTTTTCATCCCTACTCTGGTTTTGATTCCACTGTAGCTCTGTTAGTGGCTCAAACTGTGGATATATTGTGTAGTCTTTTCTGAATGCTGCTGCTCTACTACCTGCTGCTGTACTGTCAAATTCACGGGGGATAACATGTCATCTTTCCCTTCTTAATCAGCTGGATGTCATTCAGAGTGCTGGGACAAGGAGAATTTTGCCCCCAGACACCAGCTTTCCTTGGTAGCAGACAAACCTCAAGCCTTATAATACTACTTGTACATAGCACTTATATAGCTTTACATCCTCAAAATGCTGTACTAGCATTAAGTAATTATCTCTCTCCCTAATGGCCATTAACGTTGGCCTTTCATGAACCTCCCCCAGCTCCCTGAGGTTCATATCTAATACAGCAATAAGCTGCTCAGAGGGAGTGACTGGCTCTCTTGCAAGTCTGTGGGCCTGGATGTGTAATGAGGGTTCAGAGCAGAGGCCAGATGCCCTGGAGTATGAGAAACATGCGGCTGTAGACCAGGTCATGCCCTTGGGAGCATCCATCAGAAAGAGATGGACACTAGTAGGTGATACTTGAAATGGAGAGAGAAGAAGAAAACTTTGGCCACTCAGAGGATGTGCACTGATTGCTCTATTTATTACCAGGATAGCAGTGCAAACAGAGAGAGCAAAGCAGTGGGAATAGCATGTCAGTGTGGGCATGGGGGGTTGATCTAGGGAGAGAAAGTTAGGGAGCTAAAAATGTCAAGCAAAGCCAGACAGCCATGGCAATGGGATAAAGAGGCCAGTCTGCAGGTCTATGAAGCATTAAAATAACAAGGAGAAAGGACGAGCTTGGCAGCATCATAGGATTTAAAGAGAGGAACAGAAGAGGATTTACTTGTCTTATTTGCTTGCAAGCAAAGCCCTCTTCCAGTCTGTGGAGTGTCTCCAGGGAAGATGCTGCAATGCCACTGTTCTGGGACGTTTTACCCTTAAGGACCTTTAGAAGATAAGCCTACATGATGGCTGGGCTCCCCCATCCCTGGATCCCAAAGAAATGGAGATAGTGTGGGAAGATGACATGACTGTTTTAGAGAAATCTCAGAAGGAAAATACTCCTAGCAAATGCCAGTCCTGCATGGTCACTGATTCCTGAAACCTGTCAGGCCCAGCTCTGAGCAAGCAGAGGTTTGACTAAAACAAAATTTCACCTTCTCCCTAAAGACATGATAATGATTCTTTCCAAAGCCAAGGACACGCCTTGTAAACTGGCTTTGCAAAATAAAAAAAGAGCATCCTTTTTTGTCCAGCCTGATTTAATGGCATCATTTTGCTTTTATGCTTCTGGCAATGGCTGGTCCTGTAAAACAAGTGTGTAGCTGTGGGAATCACGTGCAAGTCTACAGTGGCATAACACAGCTCACAGCCACTACATGTGATGCAAAGGATTTCTGTCACCTTGGACACACTCTGCTTCCTGTGGCATCAGTAGTGCAATCCCTCGGTGCTCAACTCTAAATCATTTTGCTACATCAGCAAATAAACAGGGTATGGCTGACTGCAGACCAGGAAGACTTGACTTGGCGTTCACTTGCTACACAGCTTCAGAGCAGGGCCTTTCCCTGCCTTCCTGCATCTGCTTTCTCGTCTGTGAAATGGGAATTTTAATCCTAATCAGTTTGCAAAGGAAGCAGTAAAGGATAGGCAAAGGCGATTCTTGAAAACGTAATAGTCAGCCTTATGTGCTAGGCTAGACATTGGAGTGGTTTTATGGCAGAGTTTAATTGATGCCTGTTCTGCTTATAGCTGGTAAGTGCAAGGCTTAACATTTGCTCTCAAAAATGTGGCACCCTGTTTGAGATGCCAAGGATACCTCTGCAAGGAAGACCTTATCACTGAGCATAGCTGGGCCATGTTTTGGGATCAACACGTTTCTGGGCATTACTTGTTTGAGTTTTATTTTTTTCCCCAAATTAATTTGATTATTAATTATTACCAGACTAATTTTTAGCGAAAGCTATGTCTTGCATGATGTGCGTGGCTGGGAGGAATGCTTTGGCAGTCCCTGGAGTCCACTGTATAAGCTAAACCAAGGTTGTGTCGTCACATCCTTGGGAAAACTGTTGACTGTTTATGTCACTTTGTTGGCAGATCTTCACCAGGATGTATGTAGAACAGACCAAAGACTTCAACCTAATTTTAGCTTACTAGAAGATGGAGATGGGACTGGTGGCTTCTCTGCACTGCTTTCAGGGCCAGATCCTCAGGTGGTGTAAATCAGGGCCCCCCATCTGAGCAGTGCTGCTGTAGCACTGTCTGTGTAAGTTGAGGATCTGTTTCATACATTCTGAACTGCTGTAAGACCTGTGCAAAAGGGAGCTAACTATGCTCACTACACTGTACTACCTGTAATCACAAATGATCCTGCAAGATTCAGGATATTGCAGATGTAGAGAGCTTTGCAATAAGTAATCATTTTGAGATTGCGGGAAAACTGAGGAGTTAGCGCTACTTAAAGGAGAATAAAATAAGCATTATCACAAACGGGTTTTTGCAACAATCAAGTTTGATGTGTGTCCTTTTCTGCTGCTAATGTTTCCTCAGAGCCCTTCACAAGAGGAGAAAGCAACTTGTAAAAACTGGGAATTCAGGAAAGAGCTAAAATTGCAGTCAGGGTTTCAAAGGAACAAACAAAGAAAAGCGTATTTCCATTTCCATTACGGCAGAACATTCTTGGGAGTTCAGAGCAGCAAGCTGAGAACTTGCCAGCCCAGGCGTCTCTAAACAGGAGGTGTAGAGTCACAATGAGCTTTTTATCTTCATGCATCAGCAGCTTGGAAGAAAGATCTTCCTGAGACTTTTAAAACTCCTGGGTCTGTTTCAGAGTAACAAAAGGGACTGGTCTGCAGCCCTCTGAGCACAACACTGCTAACCTAAGTCTAAATTCTGTCAAACCTCAGGGAAGTCTGAACCCCACCATGCAGAAAGCCAGCTGAGCCTCCTAATACTTTCGCACCCTATTCCAACACAACTCCCTCTTGCTTCCAAGCACTGCAGTGTCTCTGTACTGACCCTTCCCCACTCTAGTTCTGCTTTAATCAGTCAAAAAAACCTGTGGAAAAACTGGCAGCTCACAGGAGAGCTCTTGTTTGTACAAGAAATGTTCTCATCTGAGCGAGCACAACAATCTCATTATTTTGAATAGCCACACATTTGCTGGAAGCCCAGACAGCAGATACCTTCTCCCCTCATCCTTCATAGGACCAAGGAGATTTCTGCCTGTTTGATTCAGCTGCAGTGCTACAAAGTTATTAGCACTTGCTTTTTTGGTGTCTGTAATGAGACAAGCAGTCTTCCAAGCAGCGCCACAAAAGCGCTTTTTCTCATCACCACTAAACCCTCGGACACTTTATGGTCGGCAGAAATGAGTGCTGGAGACCTGCAGCCCTGTTGCTTCCAGCACCTGCTGGTCGTAGCAATTAGCTGTTTCCCCACAGATGGAGCTTCTTAACAGAAGGACAGAACAGAGGAAAACTTGTCCTGCTCAGAGACACTTGTTTAGGAATCTCTAGTGAATCCGCAGGTAAATCCATCTACTTTAGAAACGGTTTGCATGTGTCCTGTAAGCCTCCTGGATGCCTGCTAGAGAAGGGTTGACCTTTACCTGAGAAAGTGCCTTTCCCTGGCTTGGCATACCCCATTTTCATACACCCATGGGCTCTTCCATTTCCAGACTCTGCAGAGGGGCTGGATTTCCTTCCTCCAATAAATCCTGGGCATATCCCTGCCCATTAGAGCCCGTTCTTTATCAACAGAGTGCCTTTTTGCAGTGTGGTCCTGCATATTCAAAACACTCTTTGAAAAGGCCTGTAGCACAGTTTTATGAGCACAAAACCTTTCCTGCAATAAGGTGATGCACAGATGCCTGTGCATGGTTTTTTGAGAACCTTTCCCCGAAGGGACAGACCTCACTCTGTAATTGTGGTAAGTGCCTCGGAGCACTGAGGCCCTGCAGCGCTTTGCTGGACAGTCTTTATTGCTTTGTGATCAGGTTCACCAGACTGTGGGGCTGGAGTATGAGCTTGGCATTTTGCATTTGTATGCAAAGAAATATGTAAAGAAATTTACGAGCCCATTTTGGGCAGAAAGGACATCATTTATCTTGATACATTTCACTCCTTATCTATCGTGTTAACCAGGTGGGACTGGTGGGTAAACCCATTGGGTTGGGGAGGTCCTAGCCAGCCCAGCTTTTTGGGACGGCTCAGGTCCTGAGTTTGTCCACATCATGTCAGGGCTGGCCCCTTCCTCAGGACTCCCACCACTCAGATTTCCTTGTGCCTTTGCCCTCACCCAGGTTGGAGGACACACCATGCTGCCTATCCGCTGGATGCCTCCAGAGAGCATCATGTACAGGAAGTTCACAACAGAGAGTGACGTCTGGAGCTTCGGGGTGATCCTCTGGGAGATCTTCACATATGGGAAGCAGCCCTGGTTCCAGCTCTCAAACACAGAGGTACAACAGTGCTGAGACCCCTCAGCTGAAAACTGTGCTTTTTGCCATCGCTCCTGTTATTTCTTTGACTAGCAGAAGTTGCAGCCCACTAGTGTAGGGATGCACTGTAAAAACGGTGAGGGAAGGCTGGCTGGGATTAGCAGAGTGTCAGCGCTGAGGTTTGAGGCACATCAGCAGAAATGCTTTGGAAGATTTTTGCTCAGAATAGCAGGGGGTATTATAGAAGAGGAAAAAAGATGCATTGACATAGCTGTGTGTGGGAACCTTGCACATTTTTATCCTACTGAGTATCTAATGGATTTCAGAAATTTCACCTTTTGTAATGAGAAATGTGCATTTTCTGCTTTCTGGATACAGATCCCTTAATTAAGTGAGTTGCAGAGATGGCAAATCCAAGGTGTTGCTTTACAGCTCTAATACTTGCCCATTCGTGTGCTCAATGGGGCCTGACTGTATATCCCAAAGTAGCACACGCAAACATTTTAGAGACACAAACAGTGGAATCGACAGCGACAGAAGTTATTTGTCACGCTATTTAATGAGCTGCTCTTGCATTTCCCCGTGAGGGTAAATACAAACACACACAAGTGAGCATGTGTAGCTCATACCTTGACAATAGGCATGCTGGAATGTGGCACCTCCTCTGTGCCTGAGCCTTGTGCCTCAGTTTCCTCTGCAGGGCAGTAGGACTGAGAAAAACCACCCTTAATCTTGAGGGGAGGGCTGGTGAAAACCTGCACAAATGCGGCTGTATCGGTGCGCTACCATCCCTGGGATAAAATCCCATCCCTCCCTTTCCTATTGCTGTATCCACTTCCTTCTGATTGCTGAGGACTCCCACCCCAGAGCCCAGTATCCTGATGGGAGGGAATCACATTAGGTCTCATCTGGCTTGTTTTTCACAATCTGTGGAGGGATGGCAGAGCCTGTGTGGCTGTAGAGGACTGACACCTCCACCAGCTCCCGGGTGGTGTGCCATCAGAGCAAGTCTCTGTGGCAGCCCGGCTGCAGCAGCAGAGCCCCGTGGAGAGGCAGATTAATGAGCCTGTGCCAAGCTCCTGGCTGCCAGGACTGGGCTGGCCAAGCATTGCCACTGCTGGGTGTCAGCGTTAGCAAGGCTGGGATTCCCACTCCCTCCTGTGCCATCTGCATGGCCTCATATCCCCAGAACATTTTCTTTTTTTTTTTTATTTCTTTTCATGCCTGGAAGAGACCCTGTCTGAGCAGAGGAACAAGGCAGGGCACCACTCAGCCCGTCCATTCACTTCTGTCTATGCCCTTCCTTCACCCAGGAGAGAACGAGCCCACCACAGGGCTCCTGTGCGTGCCCAGGATGTCCTGTCAGAAACCATAACTCACCTGCTCCAACAAGTCAGCAGCCAGCAGCTCTGTGGCAGTGCAGGCTTCTCTGCATGCTGTGTCTTCCTTGACTCTCGCTTTCAGCAGGTCTTAATCTCTCCCCTCTGTATTTATATGCAAACAGCAAAGAGATAAGTATCTCCTGTGCTCTCTGGAGGGACCATTACTATTCATAAATGATAAATTCCAAACACCCCTTGCTGGGTGGCTTCCCTCGACACACTGCTTGGGACTGGTGTTTATCTGCAGAGTGTGGCAGGTCACTTACACACTGCAATGCTGGGACTCATCAACCCCAACCAAGGAGGCCAGATGGTAATAGCAGCTCTCTGACAAATCATCCCTTCCCTCTGCATGCATCCTGTAAACAGAGAATCCCAGATACTTAGGGGAGTCCTTTCCAGTGGCATCCTTCTGATGAGACTTTAATGTTATCCAAGAGCTCACATTTTTCTCACCAGCAGCACTGACCTGACCCAAAACAGAGAGATATCACTGCAAATTTTTTTTTCTCCATCAGAGATGTGATTCGACATGAAATTTCATTATTTTAGTTCCTTTTCTATGTCAAAATGAGGCAAAGCTGCCCTTGGAGAAGCATGTAGGCAAAGATGCTCTGAAC
Source organism: Grallaria varia (assembly GCA_013396735.1). Lineage (NCBI taxonomy): Eukaryota > Metazoa > Chordata > Aves > Passeriformes > Formicariidae > Grallaria > Grallaria varia. The sequence goes on along the minus strand of VWZG01003888.1, from coordinate 326,393 downwards.
TCTTTCTTGTAAAATTCTCCTGGGCTTTGCAATGGAAAGGACTCTCAGTTTTCAGGCAAGAAGAGTATTATTTCAGCTGTGCAAAATATTACTTTACTTTCGGGGATTTTAAGAATCTTTTGCCTTCTTCATTTAACAGGAAAAACTAACATCATAAATTAAAACTCCATTTCATTTTCTTGTGAACTCCTGTTTGGAGGGTCCATTGAGATGGGTAGATGTTAAATGGGGAAGATTTTTGGGATCTTAAAAAACTCCAGCTGGAGAGAAACTTTTCACTGTAAAATAGTCATTAACAGCACACAAACAGGTGAGCATTGAGGATCTGCAGACCTCTTGGATTCTGAGTGCTCCCATTCTTGAAATGGTACCACATCAAGAAGAGCTGGGACAAGACATCTTCTAGAAACTGCCCAGCTGGTATTCAGTGTCTATTTTCTTTCTTTCTTTTAGGTAATTGAGTGCATTACCCAAGGCCGGGTTTTGGAAAGGCCCAGAGTGTGCCCCAAGGAGGTTTATGACATCATGTTGGGCTGCTGGCAGAGAGAACCTCAGCAACGGCTCAACATCAAGGAGATCTACAAGATCCTTCATGCTCTGGGCAAGGCCACACCAATCTACCTGGACATCCTTGGCTAGCTGTGGCCACCTGTTGGAAGTCCCTGCTCCTTCCTTCCATCCTTTCTTCCCTCTCCCCCTCCCAAGTCCTTTGCCCCTCAGCTCCCAAGCAAACATCTTCATATAAACTCAAGTGCCTGCTACACATACAACACTGAAAAAAAAAAAAAAAGCAAAACAAAAAGCAAACCAACAAAAATCCCAGAGAACAACAACCTGTAAGGCAGTTTGGCTTATATATATTTATAGATATCTCTCTATATATAACTTCCACACCAATACAGAAAGAAGCTGCTGTTACAGAAAATTGTAAGACTTTAAAAAAAAAAAAAAAAACCAAACAAAAATGGGATAAAAATTACTTAAAAAGATATATATAATTAAAAAAAAGACAAAAAAAAGAGAGACAGACAAGAGAAGGTATCTTTCCCCCGAGCAATGAAGCAGTGAATTGCAACCCTGCTGTGAGTATGGTTCGGGCTGCTGGGCAAGGCTCTAGACTGGCAATGGCAGCAATGCCGTCCTGGGTATGAGCCCCAGGAAGAAAACCTTGCCCTGGTTGTATGATATGCACTGAATGTGTGAAATCAGTCCTCCCTTTTCATCCTTGCCTTCCTCCCTCCTTTTCAGCCCTCAGGCGATGGGCACAAAGCCAGGGCAGTGCCCCTGGATGAACTCTCTTTTACCAACCCCTTCCCTCCCTTCCACTCAGTCCCTCCCCATCCCTCTCTGCCTTCTTGCCTTTTTCCTCCCTCCGACATTTCAGGACAATTTTTCTAATTTGCTGATTCTTAAATGTATAGACTCAAGGCTTTCAAACACACAGTCAAAGGATTGTGGCACCTACGGGTAAAACACACACCGGGAACCAGCTGCCCTCCCGCAGACTGCGAGCTGGCCTGGCCCAGACCTCCCTCTGCCCCTCGCCGGCAGCTGCCAGTGCTGGGAGAGCAGCGGGACCAAAGTGGCTGCTCATGGGAGTCGAGGGGGGTCCTGGAGACCCGGTCCTGAATCATCCCCAACCCATTGCAGGGTGTGAGACAGGAGTGCTGCTCGCCCAGGGCGTCCAGCGCAGGCGGTCCCTTTAGGAGGAACAGCCCCAGTCCTCCCCACCCGTGGTGGTTGCTAGAGACCATGGGGTTGTTCTCCTTCCCTCAGCTGTCTGCACAAGGGCCAAATTGGTCCCTGGTGTAAACCTTTATGAGCAGGGTTGGATCCCTGGCTCCCCTCAGGGGGAAAAGGCTACAGGGTGCAGACAGCTGGGAACATGCCTGCAACACAGCTGGGCATGTCTATGGGGTCAGCATATCCTAAAGCTCTTCCTCCCTGTCCTCTTCCCTTCCCCATTCCTGCCCCATGCCTCCGTCCAAGCCTCAGGCACCAGCCAGCAGGGGACAGGAAGGGGGACAAGGCTTGTGAGATGGCTGGGAACCTACGAGCACCTGCCTGCAGCTCCCTTGCCATTCTCCTCACGTCCCCATCCCCTGAAAGGATTGATGCATCTGCCTTTGAGCTGTTGTGAAATGCAGAGGCTGAAGAATAGCTCCACAGGCAGCCCCGGGAGGAGGGGGAAAGGAGGGGAAGGTGCCTTCAGGAGCAGACGGCTCAGCGGATGGCCGCAGTGGCCAGCCTTGCATCTCAATGAGGAGAAAGGCCTGTCAGGCAGCAACAGGGGGTGGTGGGGACAGCGAGGGAGAGACGGCAGCATCGTCCCTGCAGCCCATTTCCCTGGAATGGGAAATAATCCCCACCTGGGGAAATACTGAGTCAGACGCTGAATCCTGCCTGTCCAGACTGGGCTGAGCATATGAAACCTTTCTGGGTCTTTTTTTTCCTTCATGTGGCCAATGGAGGATGAGGGGGGACCTCATCTTGGCAGCTGCTCTCAGGAGGCAGGGAGTGGGTGGCACAGGCATTGTCAAGGCAATTTTGAGAAGGCAACAACTGCTGGCACAAAAATAGCCTTCTCGGATGTGGCACTTGCCTGGAAGGGAATGCAGATGGGGAAGAGAAGACAGAGAAGGGATCTTGGCTCCTTCCCCATGGCCAGAGGAGTATTCATGGTCAGGATGCAAGGGGGACATGGGTTACTCTGCTGATGGCTTGCATTGAAAGGGAAAATTTTGCATTCTCTCCTCATCCCCCATGTTTCCTGACAGTCCATACCTCTCACCCATGGCTCTGGCATGACCTCTCTTACGGTTTCAGGCAGAGGCAGAGGACACTGCTACAAGGAGGATTGTGGTGGCAGTAGTGGCCAAGGGTTTCTTCTGTGCTTGTGTAATAAGGACTGGGTTTGGAGGTGATGGGTGGCAGGCACCATGTGGGAGTAAGGACATAACCTTCCTCTGTGTGTTAGAGAGATCTGGGCTAGTGGGACAGACTCGTGCCAGTGGAGGCTGGACGGACTGCCACTGAACAGGGACCAGCTGTTCCACAGCATGGACACCAAGGATGGCATGGTCATAGACAAGGGTGTGGACTGGCACATGGGGTCTGCACACAGGAACAGTGTATCATGTCCCCCCTCCACAGCAGGATCTTGCTCCTTTGGGAGAGCATGTGCAGTTTTCCTCACCTGCCTACTCAGGTCTAGCTTCGAAAGTGAAAAAGATTGGTTGAAAGTTTGCCTGCCTTGGCCTGGCTCCCTTTGTGTGCAGGCTGCTTTGGCTAAAAGGACTGGAGATTCTGCACAGACGGAGAACAAGCAATGGCTGTTAATTGCCCAGTGTCTCCAAAGAAAACCCTTTCCTGAGACTGCCTGTCTCTTAACCCAAGTGGCTTCTTGCTCTTGTGGCTCCCAGGCACTGTGTCAGATTTTGCAAGGACACTCTTTTGTCCATCCATCGCTCTCGATGTCATGGTCTCATTTCTTTTTTGGCCACTGTCACGGGTTTTAACAGTATCAAATCACCTACAGACAGTCTGTTCCCAGTGGATGACTTTCCCATGTCACCATTCTTCACAGCAGCTACATCCTCCCTCCCTTCCTTCTTTCCTCCTTTCCCTCCTCCCCAACACCACCACCCTGTCCCTTTCACCACCTCTCTACGGTCACAACAGCGAGGTGATCTCAGGAGCTGAGTGTGACACCGAGCCCTGGTGCAGCATGTTTAGGAGTAGGTGGTCTATGAGGGAAGTTTATGGGTCCCCAGAAGGTGTGAAGTGGCCTAGACCAAGGCTCATGCTCTGACTGCTCTAAGGTCTGCCCCACCATCTGCAGTAACTGCCTCAGAAAAAGGTCCTTTTATCAAAGTTATTTGAGAACAATTTGTCAGAAGAGCTGGATGAGCTGCAGTTCCATGGTGTGACATCTGCCCTTTTGCTGCTGTTGCTGCTCTAGTCCCCTTGGCCTGTCAGTGCTGGATGGAGGTTTGTTGGGGGGAGGAGGAGACTGCTTTGTGTTCAAAGACATGATGGAAACTGCTGCATCGCTTTTTGGCATGACAGTTCTGGAGGGGAAGAGGGAAAGCAGCTGTGCTGCATTCCTGGTGAACACCCTGAGACCGCATTTCCAGAAGCACCTTTCCTGGACCAGAAGTGGAGCTGCCCATCTGCATAGGTGATGCTGATCTTCCCTGTAGGAAAACAGGCTCTGGAGTGGACCCAACTGCTTGTGAGGGGAGGAAGAAGAGCAGAGTTTGGGGAAAACTCTCACAGAGTACCAACATCTTGAGTGTTTAGAGTCAAAGAGAAATGAGTTCATGCGTCTCTATTTCTAGGGGAGATACTTCCCAATGCCTTGCCTCTGCTAAGAGCAGAGAGCTATTCCTGCTGCTTGGGAACATCAACAAGTCCTACCCAGTGCTGGGACAAGCCAGGCCTAATTCCCAGGATGTCCAGGCAGAAGTTCCCACACCCTGCCTCTTCCATCTGCAGTTTACTCAAGGGGCTTGTGAAAGAGAGTTAGAAGGAACACCGGTGTGAACACAGCTGAGAAGGGGCCATGGAGTCTTCCCTGTCGCAGCTGCCCCCTGTTCCCTAAAAATTGAAATTGTTTGCACCAACTCAGTCACCCGAGGGTGTCATTGTAGTGATGCTTTCTTGGCGGTGAAGGTGCTACTTTGGTGCATGCTACAGGTAGAAATTGTGTACCAGGGCTGCAAACTGTGGGCAGTAAATGTGGCTCCATCCAGAGGGTCTCATCACATCAGTGACCTGTCTTGTCTTCTCCAGCTGTTACTTTTCCCTCCACCCCAGGCTGTCAGGTTGCAAGACCAAAGCTAAAAAGTAGTAAAGGGAAGACATGGAAGGATCTGTGACGTTGAAAGTCCATCCTGTCTCCTGCAAAGCTTGCCCATCTGGTCTTTCTAAATTTCCCTCAGTGCATGTGTTTTGGGGGTGAAAAAGTCTGAGCTGCCTCACTCCAGGCCTGTCCTTCGATCTGCAGGGTGTTGAATTGCAGACAGGTGACTCTGGGAGCTGGGCTGCATGGAAAAATGTGGAAACTCTGGAATGCCTTTAGAGAAGCTGCTTGCTTGGGAGACGTCATTAGCTTTGTGCTGTTTGCTTGTCCCCAGGAGTGGGTGGAACAAGTTGAGAAAATATGTGGGGAAATAAAAGAGCCAAGGAAAGGGGAAGGCGGGTTTTAGATGGCAAGTGAGTGTCTTGGGTTGGGAAATCGAGACAGATTTGGGAAGTGTGGTGTAGAATTCTAAGTAGCACAGTGGGTACAAGCGAAAACAGATGAAAATAGCTATGTACTGGAGTTCCAGGAAAAGTTAGCTATAACACTGGGCAAATACTGGTTTAAAAAGGAGGCAGAAACCAATAAAACGAAGGGACCATTTATGCAGGCAGAAAACAAAATTGCTAGGGTTTGTGCTTTTTGTGTTGGGATTTTTTTTTCCTATAAGAAAATGCAACTAAAAGGAGATCTGAAAAGTTAAGCTTTTCCAGGGGCACAGGCAGAAATATAATACTATATGAGCTGTTTCTTTTCATGTGAAAGGCTCTTATTTCCCCAGAAGTCAAATGTATAGGTTTCCTTGAGTTCAGTATATAGGCTGAAAAATGCAGAGGTAGGTCATCACTTCTTAGGAAGATTTTTTTTAATCTTTCTCATTTCTTCCCTCCCCGTGGAGTATCTGTATCCTTTCCTGATCTGGCCAGGAATCAGCTGAACCACCACAACCATGTCTCGTACCCAGTATTTTTTATAGCTCTAGGTATTCTCTGGTTATTAAGTCAATGATGAGGATAAGCACGGGAGGAAAATGAGATCCTGGTTGTGATGCCATGCTGTGGTGGCTCCTCTGGTAGCTGGAAGAGTCTGGGTATCAACAGGGCTCCTTTGCAATGGGACTCACAGACACAGACATGCCTTGGCACAATCCAAAAATCTTGTTCTCCGTTCACATGCAGTGGCTTTCTGATGGATGGTGGAGTCATGGAGCCTTGTCAAACACCGCTGTCTCCTGATGAGTGCAAAAAGAGAAATTTCCCCTCTCAGCACTGCTTTCTAGGAGTGGACAGACTTACTTAACTCTAAAGGTATCTTTTCCATTCCTGCACCAGTGTGTCTGTTGCATCAATACCCATTTTATGTTTAAGAAGCTGCTAAATCCTAAAAATTGTTTCCCCTTTGCCGCTCTTCTTGCAAGAAGGGATATTGAGTTTCAAGCCTGAGAAAATAGGTGTTTTCAAAACATCTGTTCTGGCTGGCAGTGTCATAAATGACACAGGCAGAGATGTCAGTCACTGCTCTGAGAGGAATGCAGGAGCATTCCATCTCTGCTGTGTCTCTTCTTCCTTTCCAATACACCACTGAACCCTGAAACAGCTTCCTGAGAGAAGTGATTGGAGCCCTATTGCCTGAAACTTTGAAAAACTGAACTGAGGAAAGAGATAAGAGACCAAATAGAAGGAAGAACAAAATATTCCAGCTTTCTTCAAGGGTTAAGTGAGCTGGTAGGTTGGTTTCATCTCGATGGTTTCCGTTTCTCGCAGACCCAATCTGACAGCTCTTGTCAGACTAAAGGAGTGACCATTGGTTGCTCCTCCCTTCTGCTAGTCCCACAATTTTAGCATCTCTCCAAGGAGAAAGCAGGCACAACAAATCTGAGCATCAGTTCCTCACTCTGCCAGGAGTCCTCCACAGGAACTGATCTGCTGCCCAGCACAAGCGACTGATCCCACAGCTGAAAACTGGAACAGTTGTTCTGATGGGGAGTTTAACTGCTGAACCACTGGCTGCTTAGGACAAGGTCCCAGCAGGGAAGGACTGAAATACCTCTGTAGAAAATCATAGCTCTGGGAGGTCCAAATGTCTTCTTGCATGCTTTCTTTCGCTCTCTGCTGGCTTCCAGCCTCCCAGTCTTTGCTGCTTGATACTCAGATAGCTGAGTTTCTGCATTCACTCCCTTTACAGAGCATAGAGAACTGGTGAAGCTGTTTGATTTGGATGTGGTAGGTGAGATAGATTTCTTCCCCCATGCCCTCTTCTTTTTCTCCCTGCACAGCTCCTGTCCTTGCACTTCTCAGGACTTGACTAGCAGAGTTTTTAAATGAAGTGAAAGTCTTAATGTGAGGTGAATCCCAAGACCACAAACAGTTTGGACTTCAAACAGTGAGAAAATTGGCGCCGGATGATTCCGCACACAAAGCAGAAAACTTTCATTTCCTGCAGGCAGGATGGAATTGACTGTTATATTAAGACTTCAGAAGGAGCACTGCCCCGGAGTAATTTCACTGCTGTCAGGCAGTGTTGACATCTAGATTAACCTCTGTGCAGTGAATTTTACAGCAAAGCTCATTGTAATGCATGTGGAGTATCTCCTGTAAATCCTAGCTGAAGCCCACAGTGTCCCACCCTTCTGCACAGTAGGAAGGGTCGGGGAGCAGCCACTATCATTTTTGACCCCAGCAAAGTGTCACTCCAACCTCACCCAGGCCAGTTCTGCTGAAACTGATTTTCTACGGTGCTAAAGTGACAGTAGTTCCAGCCTGTATTTTCTTTTTTAATTCCCCAAAGAGGTTTGCATCACAAGGATAAAATTTTTGGCAGTGACAAACAGCTCCCTTCAAGTATCTACCCAGCAACCCAGCCCTAATTAAAAGGCACTAGTAAACCAGTGGCAATTAGCTGCTCGCACTGATTAACTCCAAGACATACAATCCCCACCCACAAGGCTCTGATCAGATGTGATCTAGGACTAAATGGCAGACAGGCTCTCAGCTGATGTGAGCCAGTGGCATCCCATTCTATCCACTGGCCCACAGGCACACTATCAACACTGTCTACCAAACCAAAACCAAATGAATTAAAGTTCACACAGTTAACTCAGTGCAAGTCAGAGGACATTGCAAAAGAAGTTCCTTGGCTCCTGAACTGAAAGCTCCTGCTGGCTAGTGGGAAGCATAGGCCAGACCTCAAATCCTTTTGTCTGTTGCTGTAAGAGCAGGTGGAGCAGTGAAATTTGCCAGGCAGTAGCACACCAACTAAACTTTTGTGTGAGTAGAGAAAATCCTGTCTGTGGTTCTTAAGGTGCATCTCTGTGATGCACTTTGTGAAAAAAAAAAAACAAACACCAGCGTCTAAGAAAAAATGGAAGAGGAATGGTAGGCTTCTTTGTATGTTTTTGTCGCACCTTCTTACTCACACACTTGTTTTCATACTGTCATTGCTCTGCAGTCATCTGTAGGTGGTTCTAGACAAGAGACAGGCTATCAGGTACCAAAGAGATCAGCCACTAACCCCGAGGGCAGTATCTCAATAGGATACCTCTTTCAGAGCCCACCCATCCTCTCACCCACAGCTCTTCATAGCAGGCTTATCAGTATATGCTACTGGCTCTGGACAGCTTGTGAAGAGGGGACATTGTAATTCCCCTTCATCTTCAGAAGGAGTTGTGGCATTTCTTCAACCTGACCCAAAGGGAAGAATCCTTCAAACTAACATTTATTACCCCCAATCATAATACAGCTGAAAAGGCTACCCAAGGTTATAGAAAAGGTCAAGCTCTTGCTTTGGACTGGAATTTGCTTTGGAAGAAATTTGATGGACCAATTTAACCACCACAGCACATCAAAACCTGGTTGCTTCATTTAAAAAGTAATCAGTATTGTATTTCGCTTTAGACATCCGTGCATTAGTGTTCTGCAAATATGATTTCCTCTTTGTTTGCATTATTGATGCCATAAAATGTCAGACACATTAAAGAAAAAAAAAAAAAAGGAGGCCAACCTTTGGGGTTTGGAATGATTCTGGCTGAATTGCAGTTGGGTTACTTTTCTTTTTATTTCCCATGGTAGCGATGCACTGTTACTCATTCTGCTATTGCCTTACAAAGAGTTCTCTGTAAGCGTATTTATTCAGCCAACCATATTTCAGGAAACACATGACCTTGATATTTTTTGCTGTACGTGGCACTGTGTGTGTGTGTGTGTTGGGGAGAGGAAGGGAGGTGGAGCTTTTTACAAGAGCCCTCTCGTGTCTAGTAGTGTGTTGGCTTTGTGTAATGCTGCGTGACTCCCTCCTGCTCAGGTGGCTGGTTTGATTTAACCTCAAGAACTGCCTTTTGTGATCAGGATTTGAGGTCTTCTGGTTTTGCACTGCCCAGAATCTGTCATCTGCTTTCACTGTTCAGCAGCCATCTGCTATCCACAGAGGTTCCTAGATGTCTGTGCCACAGAGATTACACAGCACTAGAGTCTCAGGCATGTGACAGAGGAGTTTTAGCACATTCTGATCCTGGACCAACAGCGAGTTTGCTGATTTAGCTTGGTTCCCACCCAAGGTCTGACTAAGTTCCCAAGACAAATACTATTAGCTGCTCAGTGCTTTTTCTCACAGACCATTAGGAGTACAGGCCGTGGTGGGTGTACGCTCTCTGACTCACCTCTTTATAACGAATGAAGATTCATTTTTCCATGTTCCTGTGGACTTTTTGGAAGAATATATTCCCTCTTAAAATCTAAAAAAATCTCAAGTATTTTGTCTTCTTGAAAGTAGAAGTGAAGAAAAAAGAAAAAAAAAGTGGAAATATCTCCCCTATGTAGGGGATTTTCATCAGTGATAAAATTTCTTTTCAGCTTTTCCCTCCAGTGACATCAAGACTTGGGTGCAGGGGGAGAAGAGTACAGGGGAGCAGTCTAAGTAAGGGATTCAACTAGGACCTAGGCTGCAAAGTCATCTGTTCACATGCTAGGTCCTTGCCAGCTTCACACAGAAAGAAATTCCCAGCTTTTCCTGAGCAGATTCCTGCCCGGCTCTCTTGTTCCTAGTCCAGTCCTGAGCAATGACTTTCAGATGACATTTAGATCTCTTTTATCTTCACAGATCTCTCTCAGAGCTGTTCAAACAGCCCAAAAGAAGTGATGACAGGGGCTGAATGAGTGTGCAATTTGGTGTCTTTCTCTCACTTTTTCACCAGGGACAGAGATAGGGAAAGTGACAGAACAGAAAACCTATTTTTTCATGGCAGAAGAGATCCAGTTTCTTCTTAAACTCTGATGTTTAAGATGTTGTACAGCAGTAGCTATAAATATGCCTTGAATTGGTGAATGAGCACAAGTAGTATATTTTATTTTGTTTTTATGTCTATAATTTCTCTCACCAAGAATTCAGCTGTTACTCTGCTCTCAGCAGGTTGTTCTGATTGCTGGAGAGATGTTTGGGATTGATTCCGGCTGTGACCTGTTCGAGTCCAACCTCATTCTTATGTAGCTAGATTGAAACAACAGAAATCAGCAAGAGACTGAATTGTTCCTATGTAACTAAACCTTCTTGTGCAATACCAGGCTAAACCTTGAAGACATTGAACACCCACAACTTTGAAATCAGTAAAGGCTGTAGATACTGAAAGGCACGGAAGGTCACTATGATGTTAGGAAGAGAACGGTGGGAGAGAGAAAAAGAAATGCTACAAGAAAAAAGCAACAAACATTATATCAGAAAAGACAGTGGTTGGTTTATAAAACAAGAAAATCCACTGCTGTAGATGAGAAAAGAATCAGAATATTCACCCTGGCAACCAAGAACATTGGCCATCAGGACAAAAGTAGCTCTCTATCCTACAAACCTCCTCTCACTTTTAATTTCCTTTTTCTCCCTCCTCTGCTAATACAGAACAAATCCTGGCTTATGCCCTTCCTGAAAACTGAAATTAAGAGCCAGATTTGGGAAAGGATGAGAGAGAGCCGGTCCTGCTGGATGATCAACAGCTTTGTAGCCCAGCACCTTTCAGAAGCAAGTGCCTGGTGTGTCCCTTCTTTTTATTTATTTTTAAATAAAACCCCTATTTTGTGCAATTAGTGTTCACAACGAGACTTAAACAATTCAGTCCCCAAGAATAACAATAATAAAAAGTCTCTCGGTCAGATGGATCAGCACCGCGGACAGCGGCACCTTCCGCGCCGCTCCCGACCCTGCGCTCCGGCCGCCACCGGGGGAGGACCCGCTTCCCCCTTCGAAAGAAAGAACTCTGCTTTAGGAGAAGGAACTCTACTTTTGAAGAAAGAATTCCACTTTTCAAGGATTCATGCACACCCTGGTCAGGGCACTGCCGTCTCACCCTGTTTTCCTCTCTCCCATCCATTTTTATAGTGTGAAATCATTATCTGGTGTCTTGTTTTCAGGCGGTGGAGGAGGGATAGTTTAAAACACAAAACAATCATCACAGTGCAAGAGGGAACCATTTTTGCTTCAGAATTAAACTCTCTGCCCCACTTCTTCCCGCACTGGTGTTCCACCTGTGAAGGCTCCATCTCAAATTTGGATTGAGAAAGTTTGTTTTTTTCTCATCCTTTGGGACAGTTGACAAATGGAGAGATGTTATACTGATAGTCCTTTAGAAACAGAGTATTTATGTTATTGGAGGCAACACATGATTCAGCTTTGGCCATAAATTGCATTTACTGTTGGTAAAGGGTAAACAGACAAATCTCTTGAAAAATTGCAAGTCAGGGACATATAAATGACACTGTGGCCCCTGAAAGTTATTTTCACACCAAGCCACAAAAAAAAAGCTACATTTACTGTGTAGTGGAAAGTGGTCAGAATCATAGAATGGTTTGGGTTGGAAGATCAGCTAGTTCTGATCCCCCTTGCCATGGACGTGTTCCAACTGACCAGGTTGCTACAACCTGGCCTTGAAGAGTCAGGCAAAGATGCAGAGCCATGCAGGGAAGGGCAGACATCAACAGACAAGGCTCCAAATGGACAAGCAGTCATATGTCACATAGAAAAAATGTCAGGTATTACAGTATGCACCTTGCTCCAGCTGTGTACTTGGGATTTCATCCCACACGTTTTCCTGGATCATATTAAGGAAGAAATACCCTCAAATTAGGGCTGAACATCTCCTGGACTTATTCGTTGTGGTGAGCTGTTGGGCAGGAGCATGCACGTTTGTTACATCCCTGAAAAACATAGTATGAGGAAGAACAGCCATAAAAGTGGTCCAGAAAGTTGGGCTATTCCCCCCACTCAACATATGCCACTTTCTAGAAGCAGTTTCCTCTGTATCCCACCCCCCCACAACCTCCCCAGCTGTGACTGGCAGTAACTACGATGGGACATGTGGATGGACATTCAGAGACAGTGAGGACTGGGAAGTGTCTGAGACACAAAACCTCAAAACTTGTAACAGTACTGAAAATAAGGAATAAAGGGCAGACTTCTGATGCTTGGGGCCATCTAGAAGGCAGAAAGGCTAATCCTTCAGAGGCTGGCAAAGATGACTTAATAAGGGGCTTAGAGAGCAAATAGTGCTAAGAGAAGGGAGCAAAGAAGCCTAATGAGACTCCGGGAGAGGAAGGAAATGGGCAAGGACTTGATTCCCAGTGAAGGGTCAGTGATCATGGAGGCAGTGAAAGTCAGATGTGATCTGTGGTGAAGCAGAGGACAGCATTGGCTGGGGAAGAACTATGGATGTGAGGAAGGAGTCACTAAAAAAATGAGGTGTGCTCATCTAAATGAGTCCTGAAGGTTCCTCCAAACCTTCAGCCCTGCTGGGCTTCTCTCAAGCCCACATTCTCTGTTTCAAACCCTACAAATACCGTAATTTTAACCATATTAATTTTGCTCCCTGACAGCTCTTGTTACAGTACAAGCAGGCTAGATTGCTTTAGCTTCCCTCACTCCCCCTGCTTTGCTTCCACAACCAGCCAATTCCTTGTGTGAAGGAGAATTGGCTTTTTTTACTTTTTTTTCCCCCTAAAGTGTCCATTACATTTCCAGCTAAACTGAAAAGCAATTTTTTGCATGAGAGCTTTGCATAGATAGGCAACAGAACAGAACAAAAATTAATAAATAACTATACTAAATCACCTCCCCCTCCCCCATCTTGTCTTAATGAAGTGCTGTTTTACATAAGCTATTTCAATAGAAATGAAGTATTTTGGGGCAGGCAAATGATCAACAATATTTAGCTTTCCATGAGTGTTGCCGCTCAGTCTGACTCTTCTGGGTCAGGCAAGGAGGCAAAGTTTTTCCAGGTAAAAACAGGATACAAAAACTGCACATGCCTCTGGTAATTTCTTCAAGATGTGTGTTGAAGCACTATTGCCCACCAGTGGCTTGTGTGGCAGTGTATGGCATTGGCAAAAAAAATCACTCTAATTTCCTGTGCTGGCACTGCTGCCTCAAGAAGAAACATTCAGCTTCCAGAAATCTGCAAGAGTAGACTTAATTTCCAGGAACTGCCCCTGCTCCCAGCTGAACTGCCCCTCAACCCTGAAGGCAGGCTTGGTCCTCAGAAGGTGCTGCTGCACAGCTCGCTCTGGCAGGCGAGCTGGTACTGAGAGGAGGATGGGGCTACATCTCAGAGGAAAGACATTTTGATGACATTTTTGTTGTTACTATTATTTAAAACAGCTTATTTTAATCTCAGTTAATGTCATGGAAAGTCTGCATGAGCAGAAAACAAATCCTCTGGTGATGTTTGCTGAATTGATTTTCTTTTTTTTTTTTTTTTTTTTTTTTTTTTTTTTTGGTTTTTTTTTTTTTGGCAGACTTCTTTTTGCACTATGCACCAATCCACTTTTTCTTAGTTTGGAGTTTGTTTTGTATCTTTTGAATCCTATTTGCCGTCTTGCAACTGAATTGATGGTTCTCAACCTTTTCCATCCTGCAGTCTCCCCTTCTCCAAATCAAAATTCACAATTTTTCCCCTACTGGGAACAAGCCAGGTTGCCCCTTAAAGGAGTACCTGGTGAGAGCAAGGAGGTCGTGATCTCCGCCTGCCCACTCCACCTCCACTGGCTCCAGCTCAGAAGATAAGGAGCTCTGACCTGAGTATTGACCAAGGTAGGGATCCCCTTCTCCCCTACCTGCCACATCATGTGCATCAAGCACGTTGCTACCCTGGAAGGGGACGACTGATCCAGTATTAGTCAGACTCACAGGAAGCTTTTTTTAAGTTAAGGATTTGCAGTGAGGTCAAGGGACCTGTTAAAGTGCTGAGGTATTTACCCTCCCCCGACCTTCCCTTCCTTCCTGCCCTGCTTTGTCCCTTCCACTCTCTCCAGCCTTGAAATGAAACAGAAAATTATTTTTTTAAAACTGTGTTGATAATTTATGTTTAGTATAAAGGATGATTTAATGGCATCACCAAAGGTCATTTTTTTCATCTCCTTGTTACTGCCCCAGCCCCAGAGGCTGCACATCCCCTCTTTCCCATCTCTCTCTGCTGCCCTCCCTTTCATTCACCTCCCACATCCCCTGCCACCACCCCACCACAGCGTTCCACACACCTGACCTGCTTCAGGTTCAGCCAACAACAGTCGGAGAACAGAGATTTCAAACCGAAACCTCCACTCCAGACCACCACAAACTGGAACCATTTCCACCTTGAAAACAGTCAGTTGCTGCAAATAACAGGCAGACTCATTTCTTGAATTAAGTAAGGTTTTTTTTAAAGCCTTTTATACCTATTTACGTGTGCGCGTGCGTGCACCGTGTGTACACAGTGGTATCTGTGTGCACAGATGCACACGAATATCTCTCTCAAATATAAATATATTGTATGTTAGAGCTGTAAATATTCCTTGGTCATGTGTCTATGTCTTCTTCAAAATATCATATCCTCAGTGTTATGTTAACAACTCCATTTATTGATTGATGAAATTGTGTGTAGACCTGTACCCTCCTGACAGTTTATGTAGCTCTCTCTTCTCAAATAAAGTACAAAACTACCACTAGCAGGCCCTGCTCTCCTTTTTGCTCCATGATGAACATTCAGCCTTAATTCATGGAAGTCTGACACAAAATTTATGCAGTTGTCAGCTATCACAACAGTGCAGAAACCTCTACTTGGTGTTCTAGGAATTGTGTTTTGCTGGTCAAGTCAGCAAGTGCAACAGTTGTTAACAAAAGTAATAATCTGTAGGCAAAATACTGTCCCAATTGCAGTAAATGAGGGTCTCACCACTGACCTGATTCATTCTTCCCACCTACCTCCAGGTAGAGCCTACACCACTCACAGCTCACTTCATCCTGGCAGAGACAGGAGAAGTCCATCCTCCTCCGCCCCTGTCAGTGGTCACTGCATCATTACATCAAGCAACTGTCCCTCAGTTCAGAAATTCTCCCTTGGCTTAAAAAGATCCAGTCACTTCTCTGTTTTATTGTTGTTTTGTTGTCGCTTGGATTGCTCAGCACCTAAAGCCCCAAGTAAATCTTGGGGCTGGGGACAAGACTCAGGATTGTGGCAAAATCCACTGCTGTCACTGCTTTCCCTTAACTCCTGAGACTGCTGAAATCACAGCAACCAGAGGATATTTACCATTGCAAGCTGAAAAAAACCACCCTTTTTGCACTGATACACTTACTGGGTAAAACCATAAAGATGATTTGTGAAGTAACACTTAATTTACTGCAACTGACACCAGACTCCAGCTGCCAGAAATTTGACTGACAATTTCTATTTATTTATATGCTGCTATACAATATCTGCCTTAATGTTGTAAATTTTTCTGATTGGAATTTCACAGTGTCTGCCTGGATATTTATTGATCATAAAATAATCTGCACAACCCGTTAAAGTCAAGGGAGGGAGAATGGATGCCAGAGAAATCACTCGACAGGATCTGGGTACCAGTGCCCAGGTAACAGAAGATGCTCAGATGCTATTTTTACAGCATTATGTAGCACTGAGAGCCAGTCTTTTGAACTGCTTTTCTGCTGTTTCCCGAAAGTCTCTTCTGAAATGCTTCCAAGAGCCTGGTGTTGAGTTCCTACCAGCAACTCCATATGGACCCTGCAACATGCCTCATTTGCAGCTCCTCACCGTTGAGAAATCCCACCTTCACAATGAAATCTGATGTTTTCACAACTGTTCTTTAAGACAGCCCACGAGGGAAATGTTTGGCTCTTCCTGCAGCAGTAAGACCACTATTATTTTTGGCAGGCAAAGACAGAAGCATACAATTTCTGCCCACAAGGGAAAAATTGTGAAAGTTGGTCCCAACCGGGAGTTCCCACATTGCCTGGTGAACAAACTCTCTTATTTCATTTACAGCTTCAGCCATGCAGCTTTCCATT
Source organism: Grallaria varia (assembly GCA_013396735.1). Lineage (NCBI taxonomy): Eukaryota > Metazoa > Chordata > Aves > Passeriformes > Formicariidae > Grallaria > Grallaria varia. Next base: position 310,291 of record VWZG01003888.1, on the reverse strand, counting down.
ATCTCCAATGGATTTTGCCTCCTGAGTTTGGTCTTTTTTTGTTGGTTTTTTTGTTGTTTCATGTGGTTTTGTTTTCCTGAGGGACATGTTTTCTCCCTTGTGGAAGCTAGAGGCATGTGCTTTCCTCGCGCGGGTGAACACAGAAGCATACTTTGGTCATAGCCAAATCCATCCTTTCCTCCACAAGTCTACACATCCCACCACCAATCCAGCACACACCCACCCTCTCACCAGCAGCCTCCCAGTGTGACACCCCTCCCTACCTGGTGCACATGGATGTACCCTCTACTCCAACCCACCCTTCTTCTGCCTACGCCTGCTCTTGTTCAACAGGAGCTTGCTCTTCTCCCTATAAATGCTGCACTAGGTGTTCATTCCTGCTGCTTTCTGAGCTTATACATCAGTCTTCACCCTCACCACTCATCAAACACAGCTCCCTTTCCTTTCTCTACATCAGAATAATAAACCAGCAGTGGATGATTTGCCACATTAGCTCTGAGCAGGCACTCTGATGGACAAGGTTCCCTTTTGTTATTGATTTAGGGCATTTCTGTGATAAAGACCTTTTGAAATTAATTAAAAACACCATAAAGAAAAAAAAAATTAATCGGAGTTTGACCAGCTTCCCTAGGAGTCATCTTGTTCTGCACCTTCGTGAAACCTGTTGAAGTTTGCCTTTGCCTCTCCAGAATAAGGTGGTTACAGGACTTTACAGCAGCTGGTGGAGCACCTCATGGGTTTGGAATAAAACGACACCAACGTAAACAGCAGCCGAGGTGGCCCATGACTGGGCTGTCAGACTAAAGGCACATGCTGTGGACCAGACAGCATCCTTTGTGGAAGGGTGGGCCATAGGAGGACTGGATCTGCTCAGGGCTCCCTATAACCTTTTCAAACTCCATAAAACCCTTCACAGATTACCCTTTAGAAAGCAGGAAAGGCAAGCAGACCCCTGCATGCCCTCTGGGGAGAGGGAAGGGAGAGGTCCTGGCCTTCCCCCAGGTTGCAGAGAGAGCTGGACTAAAGGTTAATGGCACCATGTAATCACAAGGTAAAAGCACAGGGCGGAGCAGGGGAAATTATTTCCTGTTCAGTTGTGGCTTTTGTTATTCCCAGAGAAAAGCAGCAGGTATTCAGGAGCTTCTCATTAGCCAGCATGATTTCCATTAGGCTTTCTATTAACATTTTGTGGCCGTAATAAACACCTACGTAATTAACACAAAAAGGAGCCCTCTCCAGGCTAACAGAAGTGGCCAGAACAAGCTGGGAATAGCACAGGCAGGTCGGTTCCTGCCTGGAACTTTCTGCTTGCAAGCGAATTGCTCTTTTCAGCCTCCTAGAACAATTCCCTTGCAAAGAGTTAAGTTTTAATGAGTCTGTCCTACTGCCTCAGTCTAGGAGGACATCTACCTCTGCTTTGTAGCTGGAAAAAAAGGGGTCAGAGCAGGGTAGGAATTGTCCCTGCAAGTCCCCTGAGGATATTCAGGATACCCCTATATTTCCTAGTCCTCTGCCATAGCCCTGAGGAGCCTTTTCCTGCTAAAAACTGACAGGGAAAGAAATCCCTCAGGAACACATGCATGATCCCAGCTAGTAGACATGGGAAGATGACAGGTAAGCCCTGCTAAGGGCTTGAACAACATTTCTGAGCATGGTACCTGCAGGGAAAGCTCACAGGTAGCTTCGGTTCCTCCCCAGTCCTTGTTCTCCTCCCCACCAATTGCCAAAGGTGCCACTGCCACGGCTGTGTGCAGGAAATTGAGGACATGTCATTTTGACAGGGGTGCCTGTCCCTCTCTCCTCATTTCAGGCTCCTGCTGCTAAGAATACGTGTGCCCTTTATCATAGCTCTGAAATAGAGAGAGACACTTTGGAATTCAATTAGTCAAACAGTTGCCACAGCAACAAAAACATATAAACTTAAATGATTTATACTCACAGACACCACTTCAAATAGGAATAAATTTAATACAGCAGCTGGGAATGAAATGCATTGTACAATAAGAAAATTGTATTTTTTCTCTCCCTGATGATAGGCCTCAAGGTCTTAATGCAATATAGATGAAAAAAGATATTTGGGCAGAAGGAAGCGGAATATGTTGTGCTGTATGTACAATGCCTGCTTGGAGAGTACAACACATAATGAGCATGTACATCTAATCACAGAGCTGCGATGCTGTTTGCAGGCAGCCACAGATCAAAGATTGCAGCTACCAAGTTGACTGCTTGGTTTCACTTTCTTTCTTTGGCTCTCCTCCATCTCATGATACCTTTCCTGCTGGCCCCCACCCAGAAATAAAACAAATTTGCCCTCACTCCAGCAGTTTCTCCATTCACTACAGAGCCAGGTCCCCACCTAGTAAAGTGAGATTGTGTTTTTTAACTAGATGAAGAAAAAAAAAATTGCTTTAATTCAAACATAGTTCTGGGACTTGAAGGAGAAGTAAATTCCAAGAAACATGCAAGAAATTTTTTCCCTGCAAGAATATTGCAAAAGCTTGCAAGAAAATCTAGAATAGTCATTCAAAGTGACAGGCATCTGCAGTATGATGCAGCCATGAAGGCTGAACATGCAGTGAATGCTACACTCCCTCCAGCCTTCCTTTGGCTTTGAGATTCTCTAGAGAGTGCTATAGTTACATGGCATGTGAGTTCAGCAGCAGATAATGCATGTACAGACCTCTCACATTAGCACAACTTTGGTACATTCTCAGTCCAAGACATACAAATATATCTTCTTCCAACCAGAAAAGGTTTCATGAATGAAAGTGATGTAGGGGCTTAGAGGACCTTATGGTTAGCTTGCAGGAAATAGGAATTGTCCAGAACTTGTACAGAAACTGCCTCTGTACAGGCGCAGCAGCAGGTTTAACCCAGAACTGTGGAAAGCTGTGCTTGCAGTTCATCTGTCTCTTTGTTGAGGTGCCAAAGCCAGCTGCCTTGGCAGTGCCTGGACCAGAAACAGCCAACCAGTGCCTAGAGTGCAAAAGAAAGCGGAAATCCAACCACTGCTCTTCATTTTCCCCAAATGGAAGTTATCCTGTCATCCTAGGAGGCAGTTTGGAAGTAGTCATCTGCCTCCACAAAGCCTGATCAGTGTGGCCAGCCACAACTATGAGTGAGAACTGAGGTTGCTAACACTCTTGGAGAGCTAATACAATGTTATGAGCAATTATATGAGATCTCTCATCTGACCTGCTCAACTAGACAGCATTTATGGTGGGAATAAGAACTTTATTTCCTGTCCAGATCATGCTCATAACACCTTCTCCTGCACTTCACAAGAACTTAAACAGGACAAATCTCACGTACTTTGGGGCCCTTTGTGCAAATGCAACTTCTCTGGCTTAGACTGTGTTTTGAGTGAGCACTGCAGATCTAAGTACAACAGGGAAAAGACAGAAAAGTACCTTTGAGAGAAACTCAATACTTTTGCCCAAGTATAAACAAACAAAACCACAGGCCATGGCTCTAACAGAAGTTACTGGCTCCTCAATGTAAAAAATTACTGGGATGAGTTTTTATGGATTGTTTTAGGCAGAAGGTCAAGAGTCCTGTTCATGATTGGAGTTGGCGGGTGGGGTAGAGAGTTCAGGATTCTTTAGGTGCAAATTGAGATCAACACCTGCAATTCTCTTTGGCAGTTTTGGAAAGGAAAGCACACAGATGCAGAACAACCACCAAACAAAACTAATAATGAAATCATATTTATGTAGGCAGGAAGGAAGCTCAATTGCCAGGAGAGTACTAAAGTCTACAAGTGTAAATACATACCAAATAAGTCAGCTTGATGAGATGCCAAGTTTGTTCAGCAGAGGATGGCACTTCACTGCTGAAGTGCTCCTGCAGGAGGGAAACCAGAAAAATGTCAAAAAGGTCAATGGGTGAAATGTGTGGCTCCACCAAGAAATTATGCAAACAAGCTCATGTCAGGAGGATTTAGCACTGTCTTGCAAAGAGCCTGTTGGTCCTGTCACACTGAAGCACAAACATTTTACTCCTGAGCTCTGTGTGTTACTGATCTTGAGCTCACTTCTCTCTCCACATGGCAAAGCAGAAAGCACCAAAATTTATGGGTTTGAGGTACTGACTTTGCTTACTTGAAGGTTCTGGATTTCAAGCACAAACTTAGAGAAAAAAGGTATTGACACTATGAGGGATGTGGTGGGGCAAGTGTGTGAGGATTTGTAGGACTTGTATGGCCAATATTTGACAATGAAGGATCCAAGGCAACAAAGGAAACGAGTAGCTTTACAACATCTCTGAGCCTCACTCTCAGACCAGACTATTCACTTACTCTGAGACAAGAGGGGGGGGAAAACCCCTACAAAACATGTACAAATAGTGCAAAGTATCTCTGGAGATGTTAAAGTGGAAATCAGAGACATCACAATATTTAGACCCTGGATAAAACTTCCTCAGGGGTTGCAAAAGGCAAGCTCCTAAACAGCTGAAAGATGGAGCTGAGCCAAAAGTTTTCAACCTGTGACAGCAAAAGTCTTGACTCAGCTGGGAAGTCCCCTTCATCTCTCTTTTCCTAGGAAGGTAACATCTGTTCTGCTCATTCCCTGCTCCATCCCTCTTTGGTACAACGGCACAGAGAACAGCAGGCTGGCATGTCCATTCCCACTCCGTTCCTTCTGGATTAGGGGATGGAGCAGCTCAGCAAACAGCTCCCCAAGCCACAAACCACATTTATCATCATCTTTACACGCCTTTACACAGCTGGCTCTCCTGATGATAATGCGTTCTACAGTTTCCCTTGCTGGGGTGGCTTATGTTAATACTCCATTAACATTGCTAATCAGAGACAGACTTCTGGCAGTATCTCCAGGGGATGAGTGAATGTTGTCCTATGCCTTTCAGTTTAGGAGATCAGACTTTCAGATGAAATCCATTCCCAACATCTCTGATTTCAGCAATTAAATGAAGCTGCAGCATGTGGGAGCTGTTCATTGCTGGATGCATGTGGTTCCTACTGCTCCAAAATAAGACCTTTTAAACTGCCTTTTATGCCAATGCTCAGATATGTGACATTTGGAACTTTAATTCACTTGGGAAATCAAAGACTGCTGGAAAGATGAGATGGATTCGAATCAGAGATAAAAGGTGCAGAGGTCCTGAAGGTCTAACAGTGCATGTTCCCAGTTTGGCTTACCCCATCCAGAAATCTATATTTTAGTTTGATCTATTCCTTCTCACATTTCAGGAACACTTCCAAATCCACTTTAGCTTTACAAAAGGAGTCTGCTTTTATTTGGATTAGTAGAGTCAGTCACCATGATATATTGAGTCTCAAGAAATTGTCTGGAAGTTCTAGCTACATTGGTTAAAGGAAGGCAACTGCTCATTAATTCAATTTTCAAGTCACCTCAGATTTTAGGTGGACTGCTATTCTCTACAGGATTCAGAGAGACTGTAAAATTAACAGTTGTTAAACAAATCCTACACTGTGGAAATAACCTTATTTCCAATGAAGCAGAATGAAACACAGCTATTGAAAGGAAATGTGATGCCTGTATCCTCCCAAACTCCTTCAGCCACAAGCAACAAATTTATGCTCTCATTCAAACAGATGTATCAATCCAGTGAAAATTAGGACAGAATTCCCCTCTACTTTTCCCTTTCCAATCCTCTTGTAGTCTCCCTGATAACACCTCATGACTTCTTGTCTGAAATGGAAGGCACTTCCATTACAGGAAAATATACTTGCTGGTAATTCTCAGTGATAGAGATGCAAGGTAAAATAGCTCAGTTTTAACAAGCACCTGCAGACCAGCTACAACTCACAGCAAAGCCAACACTTGCCTTTCCTCAAAAAAGCCAACTCAACTTACAAAAAAAACCAGAGAAGAACTCACAAACACACAATCTACATCAATACCTAAATTATTAAGTGGTATATGACACACAGCTCCTTAGAAAGGCTTCTCCAAAGCCCTAGAGGCCTCACCAGAAGCTCTTTAGATACACAGCTCAGACAAGCAGTAGGTGCAGGGTGTATTTCAAACACTTCAGGAGTGTGGCTTCTATGCCCATCCATTTTAAGGGTCTGATTTCCAAATTCAGGTAAGAATGTAGCATGTTCACTGAGGATGGGGAGAACCCTGGGCATACGTGCAAGGTCCATGGCACATGGATGTGACCTTCAGTCACAGGTTGGAAGTGATTTCTAATGCATCAGCTCATTGCTATAATGATGTGCTTTGGAGCCATTAATTAACTTGCTGGTCTCTGAGGAAATTCCCATTCCCTCCATCATCCTTGTCTGCTTGGAAGAACTGCAGGCCCACAAAAGCTACGTGTGAGAGCCTGAGAGCTGTGTGGGATGTAGCCGAGCAGACCGTGGGCAGGTGCTAGGAAAACTTCCTCATACAGTGCTCCAGTGCAGCTCCACCTCATCCTGCAGCATCAGACCGATGCTGCCAGAGCAGCTCTGCCAGGCGTGCTTCAACTGCCTGTCCCCAAAACCACTGCCAGTGGGACATCCCAAATCTCAGTTCCATGATTTTAGGCTCTCCAGCCTCACATTCTACCTTAGTGGAAAATGCCAATTAATGGAAGATGAATAAAAATGTAGTGAAAATATTTGCTTGTTTCTCCTTGGCATAAGTCGTCATCTTTCTCCTATTTATTCATTATTCAAATGTTTTCACAAGCCTGATTATAAATTTTTACCTTCTTGGACTATAGTTTATTTGCAAGCAGTTGAATGCATGTTCTTCCTATTCAGTACCAGAGCACGAGGGAAGAGCTAGTTCACAGATACTGCAACTCTTCCCTGTCTGGATGAGGGTTAACTGCCTTGAATGAGGGCTAAGACCCAAAAACTAAAGATGATGTCTGCCTTCTATGCTGTTCTGCAATATTAACTATTCTGCAGTTCACTTCTGTTTTGTTTCAGCAGCTTCCCTCACTGAATCATCAGAGAGCAAAATTGCCTCAAAATAATAACCAGCTACATGGAGGGTTATTTTGAGATGGAAAGAGCGGAGTTTTACTCTAGATTTACATAAATCTCGACTCACGCATTTCAGTTGCCAAGTAAAGTGTTCCTACACCTCCTTCTTCAGGGCCAGCACCTTGGGAACCCACCTTCTCAGCCTGATCTTTGCTTCCTCCCTTTACAGATCAAAACACCTTCCCTTATGTAACACAGAAATAATGTCTGAAAAGATTGTCAGCTCAAGAAAGTAATTTTTCCAGGTTAGAAACAGCAGTGAACGGATTTTAGGCCAACTCAGGTCCCACACACCCCATCTAATATTGTGGGGCTGCTGCAGGTTAGTATGTTTGAAACCCATAATAGACTAGTCCTGTCAGAGCATATAACATCTCTGGCTCTGACTACCATCACTGCACGCTCTGAAACAGTTCTATCCAGAGGATAGAAAGTACATTTGTAAGACTTCCATTGCACTTGTCTGTCTCTTTCACACACAAAAACTAATCTTAAAGCACAGATTAATATTTAAACAGCCAGGACTACAAATATCTTCCAACCTGCCTGGACAAGAAAGTTCTTGTATGGAAAAACAGAGTGGGGAAAATGCACAGGGGAAAAAACCCCCTCTTTTCAAATGGGAATTTACTTTTCATTTCTGTTGCCTTTGATATAACCAGGATTAACTGCATTTTATCCCCTTCTAAAGGACACATTGGGTCCCCAGCTGTTTTTCCACTATCAGTCCCTGGAGAACAAAGCTTAGGAAGTTAAATGAGTTTTGGGAATCTCATCTTCACTTTTAATTAATTTGAAATGAAAGCATGCTAATGACAGCACCACAGCAAGATTGCCAAAACTTTCCCCATCTGCATAAGGAAATGGTGAACACCAAAGAGCTTGGGGTCTCACCAATAGCTTTAACCCTTACTTACTGCAGCTACAGCCAAAACCTCGGGTTGAAATAGGGTCTGAAGGGGTCGGTGGTTGTCATCTCTATATACATCATAGTACTTCCACTCCAAGTGGAGAAGGGAGGGAGCCCTTCAAGTCCAGTTCTGCTGCCTCTCAGAGTCTCTGCAAGAAAAGTGACAACCAGAAATGTATTTTGCTGGACTCAGACTGTGAGGAGCAGAACTGCTGTTTCCCCGTTGAGAGCCACACTTGCATCTCTTCCTCTTTGTCTTACATGAATTATAAAAATACAAATGCACTTCAAGTCCTTCATGTGAAAAAAAAAATAAAAAAATAAAAACCAGAAAACAGCCCAGTGAACTTATTTTCCTACCATTATCCTCACTCCTGGGTGGCATTCCCAGTGGCATCTTAGAAGGAAGGCTGTTTGTTGGTTTTTAAAGGTAGAGAGTGGCGTCATGTTGAAACAGTGTTAGGTTGCTTCTGATGCTGACAAGGTGAGCTATGACAGAAATGAATGTTAGGACAGGAATACTGGAAATCTGTGTGTGGAACTGGAGGCTGTTAAATCTGAGAACAGCTAACTCTGATTTTGGCAGAGAGCTTATAGAGGTTGGGGAAACCATTCTGCAGGGGCCACAGCCCCAGCTGCCAGGAGTAATAAAACAGCTCAAACCACAATAGAGAAATGGTTGAGGGGAAGGACAATCAGGAAAGTGGACTGGCTGATCTACAAGGAGTTTTGCTTATAGTCACTCCTGGTAAATGGAAAATAAAACAGGGAGCCAGACAGATCTGGATATTAAGCCAAATGAAAAGAGAGTGTAATGTGAGAGGAAGGATTTGTACCCATCAATCTGTGTCAAGGGTCTTCAGGAGAGACCTTAAGGACATTGTAAATGGGAAGGAATGAGTTTAAACAGAGCAGCTCCCACTGTCCTCATTCACTGGGAACCATTCATCTATCACAGCTCTGGTTGGCTTCTCTTGTTCTGAGCCTACAGCTTTGCAGGAATTAGGTTCAGGAGATGTGTCCCAGCAGTTTCCTTGCCTCCCTGAAGAGCTTCTGCCTCCAGTCTCCTCCTCAGGCCCCCAGTTTGTCCACCTTCTCAGTGCAAATACAGAGCGTGCCTTGCTGTCCTACAGAGGAAGGCTGCCAAAATTAACGATGTTCAGTGTGGGTTACAGAGGTAAAAAAAAGACCCCAGATAGGAAGGAGAAGAACTAATTAATTAAACAAGTTTAGATACCCACCTGCTCTGGACCCTGCCTCTGGTTATTCAGACAAGGAGCCAGACACTTCCAGATATAGGCACACACGGGCTGTAACCATAAACATTTGGAAAGACCGTGCCCAGAGGAGGCTTTCATTCAGTTAAGACCTGACATTAGCACCAGCCTGACTGTGATCTGAATCTGTTTGTGCAGGTAACCATCCTGCACTCTGAGGTTAACATTAGAGTGCCTTTACAGATGGGGAAAGCAATTACCTCATTTAAATTAAACAAAGATTCCTAAAGCTGCTGTTGTGCAAAGCTTTCCCCTCTGTAACTGAGCACCAGCATATTTACATGGGGGCTTTTGTGGTTGGGTATAAGTCATTTGCAAGATATTTTTACTGCTTGCAGGAAATCTATGAAAAAGGATGAGGCAGAATGTCTTGGAATGCAAAGTACCGAGCTGGATTTTAACCACTGCACAACAGCAAATGGGTTATGCTTGGCTTTTTACTATTCAGCTGGTAGCAATAAAACAGTGCTTGGCTTACTCCTTTACAGAGCCAAGTTCTTTATCTTGAAAGAACAATAGTGAAAAAAGGCCTGTAGAGGAAGGAGGCAGCCTTCTGAAAAGCCCCCTTAAGACTGCCTCAGAGCTGAACACAGGAGGCTTAACTCCTACACCTCCGGCCCCACCGGGGCACCTCTCCTGGTTCCTCAGTGCCCCTGGGCTGAGAAAAGCTACAGCTCAGCCTTGGCTCTGGTGAATGAGATAAGCAGGAGCACACCACTTACAGCCACCCATCTTCAGGGGCAGGGAGACAGCTCCAGCTGCCTCTCAAGGCAGTGCTCACCCATCAAGTGCAGAGGAAAAGCCCTTTCAGGTGGTGGGAAGGGTTGGAAGCCTCACCGCTGCGTTCTGGGAGCTCTCAGCTAACTAATGCCTGCAGAAGTACCTGGCTGCATCCTTGGCGGCACAGGTATCTGGAAGGATGATGTTCACCCAGAGGCGCCTAATCTTAGCATCCACTTAAAGCAGAGAAGAGACAGGCCTCAATAGCAATGAACAGAAAAGCCTTCTTAAGTAAGACTGATGTCACAGACAGATCCTCTGGTGCTCTGCTTGGCAGCTCCCAGATCTCTATCAGCATCACATACATTATGTGGTCGTCTCACTTCTTGGCTAGGGACACCGTCATGGTTCAGTGTTTTAATTAGCCTACTCCAAGCTATCTTGGTCATAAAGGCTCACAGAGAGAAAGATAAACACTATGCAGAAATCACGTTAATTTACAAAATATTCAATTAAAGAAAACAAACAGCATAAACTAAGATCATCAGAGCTATATGACAGGGAAACCATCCTGCTGGGAGGCAGCTGCCTCTGGCCTTGGGCAGGCAAATATATTGCTCCTCTGCACTTCTTGCACCAGAAGGGGTCAGGGAGAACAGGACCACCTGGGAGGTGAAGTTACAGAATAGGTCCTGCAGCAAGTGGTTTTGACAGCTCAGTCCAGGGCCTCTTCACCCCTCAGGGATCAAAACACTTGCTTTCATCTCATGTTTTCTTCAAAGCAAGGAGAGACACAGTCCATTCCAAGTTCTTTGCTGGGCAGCAATGTTCTGTTCCTTCAAAGCCCTGCCCCACCATTTGCAGTTCAGGTATCTGTAAGCTGCTGAAGTGTAAAGCTGACTTTCAGGGGCTTCTCTTGCACTCACGCCAAACTGTGACCCTTGAACCCTGCTGAGGAAGGATTATTTTCTAATAGGATGTGTGAAATGAGAGAGGAGATGCTGGGAACGAGTAGCACACAGGGTTGGACTCACAGCTGCAGGAGCAGCAACTACATTCAGGGCTAGATCTCACAGAGGAAATGAGGAGTAGACAAAATCACAGCATTTAGGGATGGAGAGGTCCATTTGCTGTCTCTCCTCATCCAACAGTGACAGACTGCTCTCCTGTGCTTTGTCCTGTGTGTAATGACCCAAGCAGCCAGGGCTTCTACTTACTCTCTCAGGGAATGACTCCACAGCTTCAGCAATCTCCATGAGAGAAAAACTTGAGGCACAGCCTGGGTTAACCTCAGTTAAATGGGGGTCTGTAAGTGAGTTTGAGGGTAAATATTGCCTTTAGCCAGTGCTGCATGTCTAGAGTGCTTGGACCAGGTCTGTATCAGACCTCCCACCACTAGTGCTCCAGCCAAAGCCTGCTTGCCAGCATGCATTCCAGCTGAGAGCTCAGCATCCATGCTGTGGGGACTTGCCTCATTTCCTGCCAGCCTGTGAAAATAGAGTCCCTCTGCGTGAGCTCCAGGCAGCAACAAAGCAACAAGTGGAGAAGTGCCTGTGCCACTGGCCCTTGGCATTTCTTCTATGTCTTTTCCCAGCCTTTTTTCTGCAGGGCCATTGCTGCTTTCAGAGACGGGAAGGAAGCAGTGACCCTGCGAGTATTAGAAACCACTAAGACCCTCTCTGGGGAATGGAGAGACAGGACTGCTTTGGCCTCAGTAAGTTGCACATTGTGTTGCTATCTGAGATTCTCATTATCTCCAATGGAAGCTGTGATTTGTTTCTCAGTTCTCATTTCCCTTTGTACACAGTTGCCTCTCCTCTTCAAGGCAGCTTTTCCTAGGAGCTCTAGCCTCAAAGGTTCCTTTTTCTTCATGTGTGAATTACAGATGTCACAAACACCTCCGACATGGTGCATGATTCCTCATTCAAATGCAGACTAGCTGAGGGGGGGAAACAAGTCCTTAGATCTGTAGCATTCCCTGGGGATATCAGCATGGGACACACATGCGTGCCAGTGATAAGCCAAACTAGACACTGGATGTCACCAGCACTCCACTGGAAACATAGAGGAGGTAGCAGGTATCTGGCAGTAAAAACCTCCACTCTTAAAGCAAGCAGTCTGGTTAGCTAGAGGAAGTATTGGCCAGGCATGAATTAACAAGGGTCATCTAACATACTCTAGGACCAGAATAAATCCAGCAAAAGAGGTCCATGTGAGGCAGTGAAGGAAAAGATGAAAGGAAATGGGTATCCTATCTTGGATGGAAAAGCAAGACCAAGGATGTTGTAGGAGTCTCCCAGATAACCAACAGCCCACCCAGCCTTAAAAACTGCCAAGGAAAATGGGTGGCAGGATGGAGAAAGCCTCTCTTTCCCTTGCAAATCATACATATCAACATGCCTTAAGGGCTCCTCAGAAAGGCCCTGCAAAGTCAGTACAAATGAGAAATACCTGGCACCTTAAATGGCTATCTCAATGCAGAATGCCCACCAATGCACATCAGCACCTTTAATTCCATGCTCACAGAATCCTTTCACTCCCTCTCACCTTACCAAACACTCTGCACCCCAAGACTCTGTGACAGCGTAAGAGAAGAGCAGCCTTGACAAGATCTCAACCTGGCTGCTGTTCAATTCCTAGTATGGCAGAAGAGGAGAAGACAACTTTGGGCAAAGCCCCAGCTCCTTCTAAATGAGATCCTTGCTCTGAAGGACACAAAGGCAAAGTGCTTGAGGAGAGGGATTGTTGCACAAATAGCCTGTATAAACCAGCCCAGCTGTTCACTCTACAATAGCACATTAAACTATGTCTGATGCTTTCTGGAAGGGTCCCCACCCCACAAACACACATTGCACAGTTGGTCTGGTTGCTTCCTGGAGAAATGACTGGGATTATGGTGTGTGCAGCACCTTGAGTAGACATGATCCACACTGGGCTGCCAGATATTTGGAGCTCCTGGATAGGTACGAACCACAAATCTCCTCAAAGCCCTGTTAGGCTGCAGACAGATTCCTCACAGTGAGCTTAGTGCTCCAAAATACTGTGTAAAAACAGGGATTCACACATTTGTCTGTACATCGACAACATTTCCCTCTTGATGGAAAGAAACAGCACAACTGGATGGAAAGAAGCAGCTCAGACCTGCCAACAGCCAGAGTAGAGTCCCTCATGAGTGGGTTGTGTTTTGCCAGTTCAGTAAAAGGTGAGATTTTTATACAGACCTCCCTCCCAGCTCTGCAGCGAGGATTTGGGTGGAGGCTGTGAAATGCAACACCAAACTTGGGACAGCAATGGCTTTATTCCAGTTTGGGAGGTGAAGGGTCCCACCACAGTTTTCCTAACATGAATAGCTCCTACCTGGCTGCATAATTACATTTCTGTGGGCAGCTGCTTTATTTGTTTCTTCTTTTAAGCTCTCCTCTGTTTAATACCCGGATTTTGCTGGAGCACCAAGGGAGACAGGCACTTGAACTGACTGCCACCCTGCTTTGTCTCTCCATAAATGAAAGCATGGGAGTGCTTCACCGACCTTCGAAATACAGAGGCTTCAAATTAAATTATAACATTGCTGATTATCAGCAGACCAGGGATTAAACTGATTGGGGCACTGCCAGACCAGATTTAGCTTTCATTAAGTTCTGCCCACAAATCAGACTTAGCCATATCCTCGCTCTTGAAGTTATAACGTGCACAAATGCACAGAGGGAGAGCGAAAACCAAAGTACTTTACTGTTTAGAATTCTAATCCTTTCAAGGTCTGGAATACCTGGGGTCCAGCTACTGTGCTGCCTATCCACATCTGCTGTTAGAAGTAAAAACCTGAAAGCAAGTCATTTACATGAGGGTTTAAGAGGGATGCAGAGAAACGACAAGAGCAGGGATGTAATCAGTAGCACAGAGAAAGTCTGAAAGGAGCTTGTCGATCCCTATGAAATAGAGCAAGAGGCTTAGCCAATTTTTTTTGTGTCCATGTGTGTGTGTAAATTTCCTAAACAGCTGACCTAAATGAGTTCTTACTACGATCAGATAGCCTAGGACAACAGAGTAATCCTTCTAATAGGATTACAGGCTGTGCTAAAGGAGACTTCAGCCTTCTCTGCTCTGCACTGTAATATGTACACATACACACAGAGGTGGACCTGGTACCTGTAAACTTGGGGTTTCCCCCAGTCATCCCCTTCTTTGCCCAGCCCTTCTCACCTCACTGCTTGTTTTCTAACAATTGCTATAACGCAGTCATCCAATCTTGAATTGAGAAAGGAGGAGGGAATAAATCAGAGAGCTGAAATCATAAAACTGGATGGATGGATGGAAGTGTGGGGAAATTAGCATCCCAAAGGGCTAGTTTCAGTAGGATTCCAGGGGTATTGCCTGATGCCAGTCAACTTTTCCAGTGCTGTTCAGCAAGGCACCATAAACATCCCTGCCATTAAGGTCTGCAGGCAGCACAAAAGCTGGTGAAGAAGCATAGAGCAATTCAACAGGAGGTTCCACACAACTTTGCAACCTCCTGGTACGTTGGATCTGTCCAAACCAAACACCTTGGTAGATATAAACACAGAGTTACGTGCAAATAAGGCAGGAAGATCTACATAGCAGCTGTGGATGAAGAGCTGCAGGGAAGTGTGAGGGAGTCTCTGTGCAGTGAGGGCAAGAGAAGAAAGCAATACACGCACCCACAGAGAAGGGAGTTATTTCCTAATAAAGAAGTAACTGACTCTGAGCTCCCAGAGAAAGATGTAGTCAGCAGTGTCGAGTACAGCCTTTAGTCCCATGCAAAGGGATGGAGGAAGTGCCTTGTAACTTCAGACTGCCCGAGTGAAACCAGTGCTGGTGTGCTGATAACAGCTCTCACAAATATGTTTTTCAAAGGTTGCTAAGAAGCACTTAGAGATGGTGCTAGAGAGAATTACAAAAACCACCAGATACAGTAGGAAAATGCCTTGCTGCAAGGGACTAAGAGGAGCTCAATTCTCTTTATCAAAAAGATAGTTATGAAGGATAACAACCTCCAGCAGCAAAGATCTCAAATATTAGAGAGGTTTCAGCTCACATGCAGAAAGGCAGAGTGAGAACCAACAGCAGCTGAAAGATAAAGGCAGATGAACCCAACTGGGAAATCAAATATATATTTGCAATAATGAGGAATAGGAAGGAAGGACACAGTCCCTCTCTCTCTCTTTTTTTTTTTTTTTTTTCTTTTTAATACCTTCAAATTAAAACTTAGAAGACACTTGGAATTATCCCTGGGAGGCATCCTTCAGACAAAAAACATTCCTGCAATCAATGCATGAGAAAGGAAATAAAAGGCAGTGCCCTAGAGTGCAGCCTGTATCATGTGGCTGGCTGCAGACCAGTGTCTGCTGCAGGATGACTCCATCCCACCTGCCTTTCTCTGGGGATACTGGGAACAGCTGACCAAAAACATCTGAACAAAACACCCTGCTAAAACAGATGTCTCCCCTTGTATTCATGCATGGACAGACACAGGGCAGCACCACCTCTTTGGAAGAGTCCATCCCTTTTGGACATATACAGACCTGCATCTGAGAACATGCCCCTCTACACACACGAGCTCCCATGGTTATGGCTTAGAGCAGGTCTCCCAGGAAAGCACCAAAACAGATACTGCATTTCTTTCAGCATCATGGACTTTACTACCAGGATCCAAAATGAGATCTTACCGCAAGGCAAAGGTCTGGAAGATGAGAAGTTAATCCCCAAACCAGCAGGAAAGGGAAAGAGGTTTGAAAGATTTAGAAGCGACTTGTTGCATGACCTGGAAAGAAGATGCTGGAGCCCTGGGTCAGCAGCTCTCCTGTGCCTGTGATTGAGTAGGTGACATAAGACAGATGACTGTGGCTGAAAATTAATTGATGTTACATCCCTTATAAATCTGGACTACCTGGCCAAAGCATAACACTCTCACAGAGTGACTGAGAACTGCTGAAACATTTGTAAGAATGAGATATTACTTTGGCCTAGCTGGAATAGAGGATTAACTTCATCACTCTCTTCTCTCTCCTCCCCAAAAGAGGAAAGCTGCTTCAAAAGAAGGAAGCAAAACTTTTCTGTATTCACTTTAAAAAAAATGTTATTTTGAAATCAGAATGAATTTCATTTTCTAGGAGTATGAAATCCCTGTGGGCTGCACAGCCTCAGCAGTATGCCTGCAATGTATAACTAAAACACAGGCTGGTACTTCTCAGCTCTCCCATAGAACTGTACACCCACCCTCCCCCGGCAGCAGGACCATACTAACAGAATTATTTTTGAAGGGGAAGACAAGATGGAGGCATAGGGTTCCTTTTCAGATGCTGCAGTAAGCCATTAAACATGCTCACATGGTTGAGCTTTACTCTAAACACTACCACATACACAGCAGTGAAAATCTTGTCCCTGAAAATGAACCATGCTTTGGGAAGTGGAAATGAAGCAAAGGAGATTCATCACTGCCAAGAGAAGAAAGCACTGCTGGAGCCCTGTCCTTTCTGCAGCCCATCTGCTTGGTGAACCCAGGATCTAAAAGATGAAAACAACAGAGAAATCCCTGTGGGGCTCTAGGCCTTTCTTATACAGATCTTCTTGGAGGTGGGAGGGAAGAGGCTAAGGGGAGCTGCAGTGATAACTAATCCAAGGAGGAGGAAATAGGAAATGAGGAGAGAAGAAAATAGGTGAGGTGGTGAATGAACGAAATCCAGGTGGGAGCAGGAGCCCTCCCATGTGTACACTTGATGTTGTCCAGAATCTTAACCCACTTCTCCCTGAGCTGGTCCCCACTTTACTTTGTGCCTGCTTTGCACAACAGACCTGAAGCCTCCAGCCATTCCCTGTGCAACCAGCCAGGCATCCCCATGCTTAGCAGCACCTACTTGGTCACATCAGCCATTTTGCTCTCCATTCTCAGAACTAGTTAAGAAAATGTCTGTACATGATATTATTTGTAAGATATTTTACGTTTATATTCCTTATGAAAAAGGAGTTTGATATGTCATTTGCCCATTACTCTGCTCATCTCCCGCTGAGCATCATTTCCAATGAGCAGCACTTGCTGTCCAATGAAGAGCCAGGACAGACCTGGTCCTTTTCCAGTCCTAAGTCCCAGAGCCCTTCCTGGCAGGTCCCAGCAGCAGCAGCTCGAGCACAGAAAGGGTTATTATTAAAAAAATCCCTTTCTCCATTGTCTGGGGCTCTACCACAGCTCTGAGCCACACAAAAGCTGCTGGCTGGGAGAATAACAGTGCCAGGTGAAAAGCTCTCCCGCTCCGCTGTGTGATGGGTCACACGTCCACTGGGATCAGCACTTCAATAGCAACGCAGAGAATTTTTAAAGACATTTGTTTATCGCAGCCATGTGCCACCATTTGATTGCCTGAAAAGCCCAGGAGGGCACCTAAACACAATATCTCCCAGAGAGTGACAGTCAGGGCACTCGTCACTTGGAATTAAACAGACACCTTCAATCCAGATGAAAAACACTACAAAAGAAGCATTAAAAGAGCAGTTACATCCCTCTCTTACCCCCGGTGCCTGTTTCAACTTCTCAGCCTGTCATTAGGGACTGCCACAGGGGGCTGTATCAGAAATGAGCAGCAGGACCAAACACAGCAGAGAGCAGCTCCCGCTCCCCCGGCGCGATGCCGGCAGGGAAAACCTCCACAGCAACACAGGGCAATGGGGTACAACTCCTGGTACACCTGCACTGGCCAGGGACCTCCCTTTTCCCCTAAACATGATGATAAAACATGGAGAAGCTGGTTTCTTGGTGAAAGGGAGGAGAGGAATTATTGTAAGCTTGCTTTAGGATTTCTCATACAATTCTGTAAACACACCAGTTTCCAGTTGTTCGTGCTGGGAAAGCCATCATGATAGTCTCAGCTTCTATCTACGGCTTATAGAGCTGGTCAAAATTTTTTTAAGTCCATCCTGCCTCTCCAGGGAGCTGTCCACCCACCTGACCCCAATTTGTTGGCCTTATTTTCCAAGAGAAACCAAAGACAGGAAAATTATTTTATACTGAGTCAGAGTTTTCTCCCTCCTCCTCTACAGCTGGGATGGAGAGGCAAACCCCACAAAATTCTGAACTGCCCAAATAAAAAAAACCATATTCCTCATATGAACACTCAGGGATGGTTTAAAGCTATGAAAAATCCTTCCTGTTCAAAACCTGCAGAATGTCAAAATTCCTCACAGAGTCATTTTGACAAGCTCAGACTATAAATGCTGTAAGGTTCGCTGCCCATTAATATTCTCAGATGATTCCTTTCTCTATTTGATTGTCACCAAATGCAAACATCAGTTCTCCCAGACATTCTTACATCTTGTAATGAACAAAAAAAAAAGTAAGGAAGTCAGAAAAATAATCTGACTATCTAAGATCTTGCAAATGAGCACTCAGTCTGCCTATAACTACATTGTCTGAGTTCATCGCCCTTCCTGACAACTTTGTGCATGTAAACACAATGTATTTTTACTGTTTGGCACACATTGAAATAGAGCTTATGAGGGCATTTCCCTCTCCAGCTTTTAACATTACATACCTAGTCTTGTCCAACCAAAATGGACAGGGAACTAATGTCCATGAAGGAGAATCCCAGAAGGATCTTCACATCCAGGCTGTCTGGCTAAGGAAATATCAGCAACATCCTGCAAGTCCTACCAGCTAATCTGATCCCATGAGTGCTCCTGGAATGGCCCCACTGTGTGCACAGCCCAGTTACATCGCCTGGAAATATTTATGGAGAACAGCAGCACTTTTCTCGTGTGCCATGAGGCACTGTGAAGGTCTATGTTTTGCGCTCCTAGGTATTTTTAGGCGGTGTGGATGGCTGCAAGATGGACCAGCAGTACCACATGTTACTCCTTACCCAATGGCCTGTGCCTCCCCAGGAGATTTGGCTGCCAGCGTCAGACAACAGCACAGATCAGCAAAGCTCTGCACTCCTGTGAAACGACACCAATAATCGTACAGCTGAGACAAGGGAGTGGGGGGACATATATATTTATGATTAGATTCCCTTTGGTTTGAAATTTCCCTGCACAGTCTGCCTCTGGGCTGCACCTCCCCAGCTTGGTTGAAGCAACCAATATACACTCTGTCAGGCTTTTGATGTATATATATAAAAAAAGGAGATGTCTGAGTGCACTCTAATCCTCTTCACATGGCTCATTTTTAACCAGGCTTTCTCAGAGAAGCCATCCCAAGGACACCTCCTCCAGCTGAGTAGGGGGACTGGCATGTCTGCAATGTATTCACTTTTGAAAAGTGAGAGAATAGCGCAGAAAAAGGTGTTTTTCTCTCTTTCTCCTCTCCTAAACATCGAGCATGACTGACTGCTGCCACTGCAGCTCCAATTCATTTGTGCAAACATTAGACCCTGTTCTGGCTGGGGAGAGCCACTGCCTGGATGCTGCAGGAACAGATGGAAATTTCACCTGGAAGAGCAGGGCATAAATAAAACTGATAAAAAGTTTTAGGACTTGTGGAACGTGCATAATGTGCTTTATCAGAGATATCGGCTCCCATGCTTAAACATTGCCAGTGGCTGCCAGGGAAAGAAAAATAAAAGGTCTCTTATAGAATTATTATCCTGTCACTTAAGTCAACAGCAGTGATACCACGATAGAAGCCAGCAGTTATGTCACATTGTTTTATCACTATAATTATATCAAGAACACAGTAACTGTCTGTGAGCGATAAGATGATGGAAACAGCTCTGCTGAAGCTTCCTGTTCCCAGCACTGGGATTTGCAGGCTGGTTTGGGGTTTGGACATTACATTCAATTACTGTCCTTGAGTGCTGAAGAGCCACGACGGTGAAGAAATACAACCAGAGGGCTCCCCTGACTCCTTCTGCTGCAGGTGGGATTGTAGGAGTCAGCAGGGTCAGTACCAAGGATCACAAAGGGATAAATTAAAGGAAAATGGCCTCTGGAGGATCCTTGGGCTTCACAGGCTGCTCAGGCACCTTAAAATGCACAACAGGGTGACACAAACACACAAAGTGGTTCAGGAGAGCATGTAGCCACATTTGTTGAGCAGGAATTAACCTTTCCCCAAGCAGAAGGGAAAAAAAACCCAACCATTTTGTAGGCTAAGAAAGGACTAGGAATGAGAAAGGTAAGCAATTCTGTGCAGTCTGTACAGTTTCAGAAAAGGGCATTGAAAGCTCTTTTGTTGACCCCAAAACAACTTGCTGTCTTTGATCTCACACACATGCAAAGTGGCATAATCCCTCTGGACCCCATTAACACTCCAAATGCTTTCTTAAGTGGGTAAATGCCTAATGCATCATGAGGTTGTCACTGTTTCCTGCTTTTTCCATCCCACTTTCCCCTTTGCTCAGGAATATAGTTCAATGAGGTTCCTTCAGAAATCCAGAAAACTCCCTGCTCCTATATCATGCTGACAATTCTTCTGTTTCTGTCCTCCTTTCCCACGGATTCTGCATTTATTGTAAATTGTTCTCAGGCACCACAGCATACAGCATGCAGTACAACGGAGCCTGGAAAGCTGGAATTGCGACAGCTTTTAGTTGTCAAGTGAGACTGTGAAAACAAATAGTAAAAATGAATTTCAGGGAATAAGTAGTTGCTTGGGATTTTTTAAATAGAAAAGACAAGCCAGGTCACAGACATTTGTAAGATGAGAGAAGGTGCCAGACTGGCCCCAAACCTGTTTTTCTTTCCCCCACCTCCCACTTACTCAGAAATTCACGGCATCATACATTGGAGCTTTCCACACTTGGAGAAACAGGATTCAGGCTATGAGCACACGTGAAACTCTCCTGCCTTCATTGCACGTGTGCTTCATTTTCCTCTGCTTACAAGCAGGCAAAGACCCTCACAACAGTATTGTCCCTTTCCTCCCAGAGTCATCACTTTCAGGTTTGAGTGGAGGTTGCCCTACGCTGTCCAACACATTGACACGCCCAGCACTGACCAGGATGGCACCTCAGTCACCTAGAGAAGAAGCCCTTTTCAGTACATTTGTGTTATTGTAGGCTGGGGAGAAATCCCAAGGGAACATCAATACTGTGGATGGCGGATCCAGGGGCCATCTTCTCCACCAGATATAACAGAGGAAGATGGTGCTGGGGAAAACAAACCTGTTTACTATCCTTTCCACTAAAGTTTGAAATAAAATATCCTCTTGTCTGAAGTCAAGAGCAACAGTGCCATTAGGGATGATCCGTCATGCCACAGAACTTTATCACAGTAATTACATCAGGAACAAGTTTACCATTTGAAAAAGAGGAAAGATTACAAGGAGCAATCCACCAAAACAGCAGCAGTGTCACAGCTGAGAGATATGCAGAGAAGAGAAATGCATTACATGAGAGCAGTTGAGAATGAATTCCAGGTGGAAAGGGCTAAGTGTTGGTAGATTGTGTTTAGAGCACTAGTGAGCATGCCTGCTTACAAGCATGTGATCAATGGTTCTGCAAGCACAAGATTTTCATTTGTGTGTAATTTTGCACAGCCGTAAATGGATTTCCAGTGGACCTTCAGAAAAACATAGAATCATCCACAGGTTTTTCAAGACTCCCAAGGAAATTAGCCTAGTCAAAGTCCCTGACAGCTACACAGGGTGGAACTGTCACGCATCTAGAAAAGATTGTGCTTGCATGTCCCTTGACATCTCACAGTAACAGCACAGCCAGCAGTCCAAATTCTTGACCTGTCAGCAGCTCAGGGAAGGCACCTCTGTTGTTTTAAAACCTTGTGGAAACATCAGTGGATTCTAAACTGGGATCTTGTATTGAGCCTATTCCCAGTATGGCCAGATCAGGCAGGCACCAGTGAAACAGCACACTTTCTTTCCTAAGACACAAGGGCCACATGTCACATACAAAATTACCTGAGATTTTTTCCTCTTTGACTCAGCCAGTGCTCGAGGGGGAGCATCACACCACCCTTCTAAGAGAAAATAAAGGTCATTACAGTCGTTACCATTACAGTGGTAGTTTCCCAGCAGCAGTATCATTTAAAGCTATTTCCTTTGCCCTGGGGTCACCCTGGTGCCTTGCTCATCACAAACCTCCCCTGCTCATTCCATTTGGAGGGAATGGCTAAAAAGGAAAACATGGATCATGATGATACAAAGAAGGTGTAGAGTAGTGAATGCAGAATGGAGGAACACTCAGGGTAGCACAGCTTACTACAGGCTGATGCAGTCACTAAAACTTTCTTCTTTGCAAAGCCAGGCTCTGCGAAACTGCTGCTCACAGCAGAGTGCTTGACCAGTCCAGGTATTCCCACACCACTTTCACTGATACCTAGTCCTGGGCGTCTTAGGAGGACACCAAGAACCTCAGAGCCAGAACAGGATGAGACAGCATGCATCACTATTCTCACAAGGAGTTACACATTCACACAGATCATGAGTTTGACAGTCATTTGAAGGGCATGATCAGCACTGTGCCCTCACCTTCCTGGCACAGGAAAGCACAGGATGAAGACTTTACTGAAACAGGCTGTTGGCTTTTTTCAGGCCTGGACGAAATTTTCATATAGCCTACAACAAATCATCATCCCAGTAATAAAGTTTCCCCTCTCTTCTCTATGCCAAGCCCTGATCTTACTTTCTAAACAACTCTAAACAGCGCACACACATCAGTTAGCAGACTCCAGTCTCACCTGCTGACTGCTGTGATCCTGGATCTTTTCCAGACCAGCCCCAGGCCACAGCACAATACAGAGAAAACACCCATTGCTGGGGAAATTGTCCTATTATTGTGACAGATGGGTTCACTTATAGCCCTCCAGCTTGCTATTTCCATGGTACCTCTAAACACTGGTCAACCAAGGATTTCCAGCCCTCCCATATTCAATACCCAGGAACACTCCCTGCCGTGGGATATATCCTAATCAGAGCTTCAAAGACTCATCCCTACTGATCTTCAAGGCACTTTATCTCAGTGCCTAAACAGAGCTCAGGGTGTGCAGATGCAGACGTTCACTTCTGGAAGCTGCAGCTGGAGGAAGGCACAGAAACACGAAGTTCATCCACAAGCAGAGCCAGGGCCCAGTTTGTCCAGGAAAGGAGCCCAACAGCCAATGCATCCTCTCATTGGGAAGTCTTTGTTCATGCTATCCCAGGTAACCCTTTAACAGTTATGAAAAAGTCCTTCAAAGATACTATGATTGGTGGTAATAACTTCTAAATGCCCATAGAAGCTGGTAGAAAAGCAGGTGGATTAGGAATGTAGTCAGGATAGGTGAATAGGAGTCAGAATAGAAGTTTTAGGGACTATTTGCAAAGGGCAAATACTTTGGCTTTGTTGTTGTCCAACCTCCTGTTTAAAAAAATCATCAACAAATCAGGAAAAGAGCATTTTGCATGTGTGTGTTTGCAGAGGGCAGGGGGTATAGGAAGTCAGCTTTCTAGACAGGTAGCTGCATTGCTTATTTATTAAATACATGGTAGACTGAGGTAGGATTTATGGCACAAGATGTAAAGGAAGTTGAGAGTGTAAACAACCAGTTGACTTTTAAAGTCATTTAAGAAAAGTTATTCCTGATAACAATAAAATGAAGATGGGATACTACTTCTCTAGTAAGCAAGCTTCAATTATGATACCCTGCCCCCAAATATCTTGAGATGTGTGAGTAGTTCCCCTCATCTCCATTAGCTGGGCTGTGGCTGGGTTCAGGTTGGAGCTGGAGCTCTTCCAAAATGCCACCGTGCCCTGAGAGCCAGAACAAGGGCTGGGGCTTTATTTCCTTGCCTATATTTCACAGTCAAACACACATCAGTGTTGCTAAGGTCCCATCACCTCCACCCAGGGCTGTTACAAATATTGGGCAGGTGCTGCTTGCTGAGGCAGAGAGGAGAGCAAGTTCTCTATAGAGTTTGAGAGGCAAGGGTAGAGCTGGCTTACCACATGTGCTTTTAAAGCCATCACTATGTTCATCCAAGAATTCATATGGGTGTTACAAAACTGACAAACTGGGGATGCACCTTCCATGAGAATGTTTTCTGCTTCCCCCAAAAATCAGATCCTCTCTAACACAGTAGAGGCCAGGTTGCAAACTAAGTTACAGCAATTCCAGGACAGCAGGGTCCCTTTTCTGTCTGTATTTGGCTGTGAAGGAGAGATTCAAAGCCTATGAAGTCTTTCTGGTCTTTAGTGCTCAAACACTTAGCCTCCATAGTCCACTGAGCTTGCAAAAACAATGTCACATCCCCCATAACAGCATCGCTTGAACTAAACAACACTGTCCTGACAGTCTCTGGTCAGTGCCCAGACAGGCTGACAATATACTTCCCTAGCACATTCTCCAACAAAAACAGAAGCTCTCAATACCCAGGGCTTTCAAGCTGATACTTTCACTCAAGCTTTAATCTCAAAAATCAATTAAAAGCAAAGCAAATAAACCCAAGAGATCATCTCCCCTGTGTTTCTTTCAGCTTCACAGGCAGGAGAAAAATTATCCTTCATAATATCACATTGAGAGCACGTACTGCAGATGGCTGTCACTCAGTCATTAAACGCAGTTTTGCAATTCCACCTATCGCTCTATGAACCAGGATGATTTGTGCATACTCGATGCATGAGTAACATACTGGAGCATTCTGCATCCCTTATGAAAAGTCATTATAGATAAAACAGACAGATCCCCGATAAGGCTTCAAAGGGGCTGAGAGTGTATTGCCTTCAAAAACATTGCCAGTCCCTCCTGAGATAAGTCCCGCTCGACCCTGGCTCACACCTAAGCTCAGCCAAGCTTGCTTTCACACTCCAGAGCTCTGCTTCCTGTTGCTGTGACTAAACACGTCATCTTGTCTGCAAAGCAAGGATGTATGAACAGGGAAGAGGTAGAACCTGGTTCTTACAGCAAAATGCCTCTTTGGTCACAAACTGAGCAGATTTTTGTGACCACCAGACGTCAGGCACAAGCGGTCAGGCCTGCTGGGTTTTCACCTGGCACAGAGCTGAGTCATAATGGACATTTTACCTCAAGTCTTCACCTTTTGGTACTGCCAGGCGTCATCTCCAGGGTAGTTTGCATGCAATGCTGCAAGACGGCAGCGTTGAGTCATCCCACTCATTGTGCATTACACTGCGACCAGTCTGGTGAGATTTTCACTTGTGTGGATGCCTGTCCGATCAGTTTGTGAGTCACCAGTCACAGAGAGCTGCAAGCCTCCACTACGAGGAATATCTCCTCCAAAAAACATGGTGCCTATGCCTTGCTACAAGTGAACTGTCAGCTAAGCCCCGTTGCATATCAAGGGCTAGAGGAGTATAATATAAAAAGTTGATAGCAAAGCTTGTATTTTATTGGCATGTTTTATAAGAAAAACATTGTTCTTCGATAATGTTTTAAGCATCTGACAATTTTGTGAAAGGAGCCACAGTAACAACTCTCATGCTCCTTAACACATCCATTACACATTTCTGAGCATTCCCTTCAACTAGAGCTGCAGAGACACCAGCTTGTTAATTATATTAAGATAAAGGAGAATTTTGGCAATTAAACTCCCGTTTTTTGCATATGTCCCTGGTAGGCTTCTGATAAGGCTGTCTGCTGCCTCAGGGCAGCATTCCCCCACGCAAGGTTTCCTGGAGACCCGCTGCTATGACTAAGCCTTCCATCACTGCCATGTAATCAGGAGCTCACACCAGGAGGTAAAGCTGCTCAGACTGTGGCAGCCATTGTAACTTGAACTTTTCCCACGGAGCATCTTAGGATGAGTTCCTCTAGCTGTGGAAAGCTCAGCAAAGCAGCTTTTAATGACTCTGTCAGCAGGAGCTGGTGGAATTCTTTGCCCCTTCATCTACAGGAGGCGAATCTCAAGGACCTGCTTTTGTGTGTTGGCCCAGGTGGTTACTAAGGTTTGATCATTAGAAAAGGAGAGGAGGTGGAAAAGAGAAAAGCTGGTAATTTCAGTCAGCTCGCATGCACACCGAGCCTCCCGGAGCACACATGAACCTGCAGTTAAGTGTACGGTGCATGCTGATTCCACTTCTGCCAGTCTGTCCCCATCCAAGATAAGTCTGAGACCATAGAAGTGACCTGAGTACAGTATTTAAGTACTGCTGTACCGTGCCCAGCAAAGAGCAGCCAAGCACAGAGAGCAACATAAGAGAAGAAAGAGCAAAATACACAATATGGACTATTTCATGACCATGTTTCTTATTCTGGTTCAACAGTTGCTGCAGCTTGGAGTGTTTAATCCTGGGTGTTCATAAACATCATGAAGCAGCTGGTATGTGCCCCCCGAAGGGATGAGACACAGCAAAACCCCACCCCATTTCTAGTCCCTACCACATGCTTCCCAATAAAAGAAAGTAAATGCTGAACTGAGATGGCAGGGCATCAGTGAAATCTGAGCCAAAGTGATGGTAAAACCTCTCCACATCCCAATAACACTAAAGACTTGTTGACTGTGCAATTCCACATAAGGTTTTATAGCAAAACCATCAACGGCATGGTTT
The DNA here is from genome assembly GCA_013396735.1 of Grallaria varia. NCBI lineage: Eukaryota > Metazoa > Chordata > Aves > Passeriformes > Formicariidae > Grallaria > Grallaria varia. The sequence goes on along the minus strand of VWZG01003888.1, from coordinate 283,978 downwards.
GTTTCACCAGTAAAATGCTGTTTCTTGGTTTGTTACCTCCACCCAAGAGCCAACCTTTACCAATAGCTCAGAGACAAGTGAAATGTTCCTTTCATGATTACTGCAGAGCATTCCCCAGACAAACACATTATCTTACCTTGAACATTATTTAAGCATGTAGCTAGTTGCATCCCCTGATTGTCTGTGGAAGATTGACTTCTCCTCTACTTAGCTGAATTAAAGGGCTTTTGTTCTTCTCCCTCCAACTCCTCACAAACAAGCAATCGCTTTCCTGAAGAGCCCATCTCTTCTGTTGGTTTCAGCTAAATAAATTCTGAAGTTTGAAGCTTCCATCAAATCTAACCCCAGAGACAAAGTGGCAAGTTGAAGATGAGGAGAATGGAGGAAAAACATGCTTAATTAAAATAGCTTAGAAATATCAAGCATCAAGATCAGAAGGTGAGATTTATTCTTTTCTAAAGATCAAAAGGAAGAGGATGGAAGAAGTGAAAGAAGAGATAAAGGCGTTTGGTACTGCACAAAGTGGCCATCAAGAGGCCCAACTAAATTTTCATTATACCTTGATAGTCACTATAAAAGCAGATGGAATTCACCACCTCAGAATAATGAGGAAAAACACTCAATTTGAATTGTCCATAAATACCCTGTGCTTGGAGGCTTTGCACCGTTCAACATTTAAATGGCACTTTAAAAAGAAAATAAAGACATGAAGGAGAAGGGAAGACGTACCCCTAGGGAAAAGCAGGAAAACAAAGATCTTTGTATCCATTCAACTTGATGTAAGCATTTGCCCTATCAAGAGCTAATTAGCAATGGAAAAATAACTATTGGGATGCCTGTAAACGGTGGTTTGTTACAAGCAACATTTATTACAGTGAGATTTGACTACATTAGAGTCTGACAAGCACATGCCTAATATACCATGTTAGTGCTACACTGGCTGCTGCTTCCAACAGGGTTCAGATCTCGCTCTAACCCAGTGGCACTTGAAAGCCCCCCCGCTGCAATCAGGGGGTGGGTGTACAAAGCATGGTACAAATACTCCACAAGAACTACTCCGTGTTCCATGAACAACCAGCCAAGCAGGCAAGACAGACAAAGGCAGGAGGAAAAGTATGATCCTTATTGCTTGTACAAGAAACTGAGCCACAGAGAGGTGAGTGTGTACTTAGGGCCCATGTGCTGTGTCAGTGATAGAACCGCATGCCTTTCTTGTTTACCTAGACATGCCAGGAGGTCCTGATGCCTTTGTGATTCCCAGGGTTAACTGCACAGGCTTCCAGCCTTGTATTTGTTCAGATTGAACAGCAGGCAGTGAACTCAACAACCTCCACACATGCCACATGACTGGTGGCTGTTAGAAAGCCAGGTAAATGAAAACTGAAACACAGCAGTGATATCTAAACAAATACAAAAGCCCTTGTAGTCAGAGCAGAAATTAATCCCTAAACTGATTCCAACTCTATTCCTCTTACAATTCCTCTGAAAGACAGCTCTTGCATTCTGCCCTGATAGGCAACAAAACTTTGCAGTTCCAGGGATGTGCTGAAGGGAGATGTTCTGGCAGTGCCAACTACCAGTTGCCCATCATGGGATCACACGATCCTAGTCTAAACATCCATTGTGGAGCATCACAGAGTGGGACAATCTCCATTTACAGGAGGTTTCAGAACATTTGCTGCATTACAGGTCACACATACACAGTTCTGTACTTTGTCTATGAAGTGTGATGCTGCCTGAAGAGCCATACCCTGGTACAAAGCAGTTTAAGGGCAGCTTTGAATTTAATGCATGAGAGGGTCCTGCTCAACCTGATGAAGAAAAAGCCTTTTTTCACTCATCTAAGTCCACAGGGTGTTAACTTGGCCCTTGTAGGATGTCCTTCTATAAATCAGGCTCTAGCTGACATGTGTGGTGCAAACAGACTCTTTGGCCATGACTTGAAATGGGGCCAAAGCCATCACACTTAAAAGGGATGAAATGTGTCTGCTCTGTATTATATTTATTGTTGATATATCTCCCCACAAGTTTCCATTTTTTATATTTGCACTAAGCAGTTCTCCCTCAGCCTGATTCAGTACTAACAAGTGCTCTAAGAGAATCTGACTTACAGAATCCATGTTAGAAAACAAACCAGTCACTGGAGTCATCTTAGCATACGCTTCCCACTAACTCCTTCCTCTCTCATTTCCCACGTTGTTCAAGAGAAAGAAAAATGGAACTCTTGAGATCTCCAGGGGATTTTATTTCCCCCCAGGAAAAGAAAGGGAATTGTTGCATACAGTTCAGCCCAGGATACAAGAACCAGCCCTCCTTCCACAGTCTCTACATCAATAGCTTCACATAACTAGGAATACCCAGGAGAGCTGAGAGGTATAATAATCAGCCTCACCTTTCGTGCAATTACTGGAGGAATCAGGGGCTCTTATCAAGCTTAGTTCTACCTTATCACCTTCTCACTGCTTCTGACATCCTCTCCTGGAGGTGTTTCATGGTCAGCTTCTCACAGCCAGATGCTTTACAGGCCTAATAAGAGCAGACAAGCAATGTCTATGTCTGAGTGATTAGCTGATAATCATAGACATTTTATCTGCCAAGTGTTTTTTTGAGTAGAGAAGCCCAGTTCAGCCTTCCTTCACCCCAGCATCCCACTGCCAAAGCCCACAAATCACATCAACATAGGGGACGGGTGAAAAGCAAAATCTAGCTTGTATTGTCTGCCATCAAATGGCTGCTAAATAATGCAAAGAAATGAAAACAATTTGGTTTGGATGATTGATTATAGGGAAATTGCTCATACCTCCAAAGTGTGGCACTTCCAATCGCATCTTTGTTTCATTTGTCAGCAAAGAAATTAAGTTCCTCTCCTGGCACAGAGCCCGTGCTGTCCTGTTAGCCATGTTTGGCTCACTGCGCTGCTTTGCAGCAGTTTCTTGCCCCACTTTGACACCTCACCTTGGCCCACCTAAGCTGCCAAGTTGTGACCCTCTGAGCCATGAGGTTTGGCTCCAGCTGAGTAGACTGCAGTGGCTCAGCATTTCCCTGAGGCAGTTCTCCCAGCTGCTCACATTAACCCCAAAGGACATTCACTCCATTTAGCACAAAGTGCAGCCTCGGAAAAGAGGACACCCAGCACCTGAGGATGTGCAGTTCCCTTCGAGAAGGTCTTCTCAAACTTGGAATTCCCTCCTTCACCTTCATGCAATTATGTACTTTTGAACAGAGATGTGACCTCCAGATCTTGAGAAGAAATATTAGTAATTGTCTCAGACATGCAAAGCAGAGGGATGAAAGAGACACATTCATGTCAATAAAGAGCAGAAAACAGTCCCACTGGCACAAAAATACTTCTCTTCTTCTCAGCTCCCAAAATCCAGCAACAAAAGGGATCTCCTAGTCCTACCCTCTGCTATGACAGGCAGTAGTTCTCTATATCCTTTGAATTAATTTAGCAACTCTATTTTAAAAACAAGCTCTGATTTTTGCCCCTAGCATTCCCATTATGAAAGGCTGTTTCAGAACATTGCTGTTCTGACAGTTTGAAACTATCTTTCAATTTCCTGCCTAATTTATGCCAGGCCAGTTTTATACTCATGTTGTTACAGCAGTGCTGTCCTTTGGTTTAAAGGGTTCCCTTTCCTCCTGATGTTTGCTCCACAATGATGTATTAACAGAGCTGTCACATAAGGCACGTTTAACCTAGTTTTACCACTGAAAGATGAAGGCTTTGTCTATTTATAGATGGGGTTTTTTACTCCTCAAGGAAGAGACTGTGTTTTTATATTGTGCTTAATTATAGATACGTATGGCAGAAAGACATTCTATGGGTTCATCAGAGACAGGATCAAATATACTGAAGTAACTATTTGTCTTAATAATTGCTTGTCTAGCCTATTCCTAAAATTCACCAAGAAAGTGGATGCCAGATCACTCCTAGACAGTTTGTTTCAGTGTTTTACCTGTCTAGGGATTAGAAGGGTTTTCCTAATAAACATCTTAAATCACCTTCACTATGAAATCAAGCACTTTTTCTTACACCAGTGACCACAGAAAACAGCTCATCATCAGCCTTTTTAGAGGTATTAGTTTTATGAGAAAGACTGACTGCATCCCATTTCCATAATTTCTCTCTTAAAACGAACAAAATAAGTGTCTTCAATCTTTGTCCATAGCAGTTGTTTGTCCTACCTCTTATCATTCACCTGTTTGGTTGCTGATTTTTTCATCCTGGACTCTCACTCCAAATTTCTTGACGAGTGTAGACAAAGTTCCACATCAGTTCTGGGCACTCACACTTGGCTGAAGCTCTGCCAGTCCCAAGGATGTTGTAATCATTGCCTCACAGGTCCGCAAAAGAGCATTTTTGTTGATACAGTATTGGATACAATGAGGTATTTCGCAGCAGCCTCAGGGTTGATTCATATTCTGCTTGTGAACCAGCCCAACCCAGGTCCTCTCCTGATGCCTCATTGCATATTCCCTGTTTTGTGTTTGTGCATTCTGCTTTGCCTGCCCCAGAGGAGTGCTTTGCACCTGTCTTAATTTCCTCTCTTTTGCTTTCAGGCAGGATCTCTCATTTGTAAAGATTTATGTAAGGGCTGAGCCTCTCTCGCAGGGTCCCATATTTACCTGGCACAATGACAGTCAGTGTTTAAGACCTCCAGATAGCAAGGCTACGATGTCCCTGCTGCAGGAGCACGCTGCCCTCCAGCACAGCTCAGCCAGGATGTGGATGCAATCGCAACAACTGGTTATATTGCTCTTCCAACTAATATTCAGGGAAAAGTCTCTTTTTTTCCTGGTTTTTAGAGACTAATTCCCCCAAAACAGATCATGTATCTCCTCTTGAGCAATCTTCTATGACTACATCATCAATGACATTTGTCTTTCAGACTTCTTCTCCCACCACCTGAACCTTCCCATCTGCCACAGGACACTGTCCCTACACTATGGTCCTACTCTCCCTTGCCAATACCCTAAATCAGTCACGATCTCGAGGCAGGATCTCCACTTTCCCTGAAACAGCTGCATGACACTGGCCAAAGCTGTAATATGCCAATACAAACTTTAACACGGTTTCTTTTAAAGACAGATTAAATAAGAGTTTAGAAAACAAACTTATGTTCTAGTGATTGTATCCCTGCAGCACAAGGTCTGCTTCTAAGCAGCCTTCAGTACCTCTCTGCGCCTGAGTGTCCTCCGTCCCACCTTCACCAAGGCACCAGGGCATCGCAAAGTTCTCAGCAGTCCCCCAGCCTGAGCATGTTCAAGAATGAAGTCTCCAAAAAAAATATCTCTAAGAGAGGGCACTCCAAGAGAAAGAGCCCTGGGACCCAGCCTGTGCCTTTCAGCAGAAAAAAAAAAAAATCCCCTGCATTATTCCAGTGGCCAGGGAACAAGCAAACTAAATGGTCTCAATACCCATCCACTTTTGTTTATTTTGACATAAATACAGTTCTCCCCTTCTTACCACATCCCAACTGAATTTTGACAGGAAGGGCAGAGGCCTTTAAAGCTGGCAGATTGTGAAGAGCAAAATGTTCTAAATGCCATTTTCCTGAAGGATATAGTGCTCTCCTGTCATGCTTTCACCTGAGGATTTTGAAGTGCATCCCCAAATGGTTACCTCCCATGGCACCACACGGAGGTATGGGGCGATACAGCCTAATTCTGAAACATGGAGAGGCTGCCTCAGGTTGTTCATTTTGAAGGTGATGAGACCAGCAGAAAGCTGCTGAGGGCCCACTTTACAAAGCCTCTACTCAGAACCAGAACTAGTATGATAGCAAGTTTAGGGCAGAAACATAGTATAGGTTAAGCCTTGGCTTGTCTGTGCTCTTGGGAGTGCGCCTGCACATGCTCAGGTATTGGGGGAGATGAAGGATGGATAACTGCATCCTTGCACCTATTGGAGAGACCTTCTGCACACAGTGAGTGCCACAGTCCTTCCCTGGAGGTTGCCAGCTGCCTATCAACGAAACGACAAAGCCCAAAACCCTTAGTGCAGCTTGGTGCTGGTGCTCGTGTGCCTGCACTGGAGAGGAGCAGAGTATCAGCAGAAGCGCTGGGCTAAACGGAGCAAAATAAAACCAGGTAGTGCTGCTGCTCCTTGTAAGAGAGCAATCCTTCAGGACTTGGCTGGAAAGCTGTTCCAAACTGCTGCCATGGACAGAATGCTGATTCCATGCCCAGCTCTCTCACCCATCGACATTTTCCAAATGGGCTTTCCTTGTGCTTGGCTCAAGCATAGAGCAGAACCTTCCCCTTTGCCCCGGTGCTGCCTGCTCTGGCTCTCACCTCTGCTCCCCATTCACGTTAACCTAGGGCAGGATCTTTCCTGTTTGCCAGAGGTGTGAAGCCAACGTAAATTACTTTCCTTTTTTCATTGAGGGAAAGTCTTATTATCAACCTGTCAGATCTAGACAGCTGCCAAGATGCTTTATAAGAAGAATTAAACCAGGCTCAATCTCAACAGATAGATCCTTGTCCCTCTTTGGGGGCCCCATGCAGGGCTCTGGCCTTTGCCAGCAGCAGCAATGCACATCGGCACTGGGCTTTTTTCTCTCTCAGCTGAGCTTTATCAGTCAAAGCCAAGCATGTGGGGAAGACTGTGGCAGCATAAAACAGTCCACAACCATCAAAGAGTAGGTCATAAGAAAATTGTTTCCCAGGCTTTTAGCCAGAGACATCTTACAACGAGCTGACAGAAGAATTACTCGGTTTCGTTCTTGAAATGCAGCCCTTGCCATTATTAGAAATTGATGGTCGGTAGGGACCAACACAGCCCCCAAAGCAGTGGCATGCCATAAGGGGAGACAGTACTCCCCACAGATAAAGGAAATCATGGGAATTTTGCATAACAGAATGGGATTATCTGCTTACAATCCAGCCAAGGCAGAAACGTCTCTTCCTCTCTCTGGTTTGGTAGGTTCTGTCCATGCATCACAGATTCCAGTTCACTGTGGAAATGGTGGTTCTGGCACTGCTGTGGCAGTGGCTAAGTTAAATTATAACTGTTATTCTGGGGGAGGCTCACTTGTGCCATTGACTTCTCCAGCACTGAGTATCAACATTTTTCCTTGTGTCATGAGGCTTGATGAGTTCCCAAGTCACAGTTACGAGGCTGGCATTCAAATTCAAGTGAAATTCAGCAACCTCAGGCTCCATAAGCTATGTGCCTTTTGTCTTCCTCTACTGGGGTGGAAAAAATATATTTAAAGCACACAAAATTAAGAGCAACTCAGATCCTTTCTCACTTGTTCTCTCATCCACCAAAGCCTCTGTGGCCTTCATACTTCTATAAACTGGTTGCGTTGGAGATTTGACCTAATACAGTGACACTTGGGTTTCTGAGACAATTCTCTGCCCTGAAAGGTTTCACCTATTTTACTTTGGCTTTGACAAAATTCTCAATGAAGACATCCTGGTGAATCAGAGTCTGTGCAAGAAGAACTATAGTCCTCTCCCCTTTGAAAGGTTGGATTGAAGTTAAGGGTTTAGAAAAGAGGGAAAAAGATTAGTCATGCCAACCCCTCCAAAAGAGACAGGTCCAAGGATGGTAATGTTGGTCTCAATCACTGACCACAGACCCTGTAAGATCCCACCCACTGGACAGATAGCAGCAGTCATGTTCACATTAGCAGAGTGCAGAATTCATGTCCAGATCTTCAATAAGCTTCTACACAAAATCCTAAAAAATTTCCAAATGGGATGTACAAGTTCTTTCACAGGAACTGAATTCAAAGGGACAGGAAACAGATGCTGAGCTAGCTGTCACCAAGTAGAGAAGAAAAGAAAGGAGCAGCAACTGAAAGGATTGCAGATACTCCAGGTAGGCAATATTAAGAAGGCTGGAGGGGAAAAAAATTAGGAAATAGTCCAGAAGGTAAAACATTACAGTTGTCTTGAAAGCAAGTTGCAATTTTGTGCCATAGATCCTGGAAAGACCCAAATACATCAGCAAATCCTCCTCTTCACCCTCTAGAACACAGAAGGTTAATTCAGTGCTGAGAAGGTAGAGATCACAGGCAGGAGATAAGTATGACTTCAGAATACCTCAGTGGTTCAGACCACGAACTCCAGTTCATGTTCCTTTCTCCTTTCTCTGCTTCTGCAGTAATCCCTGGTCACCTCTGTACTTCCTCTTCGCAAGGAGAAATAGCCTCCTCCCTCCTGAGAACATGAAAACCTTTGTGACAAGAAAAGTGGAAGAAACAAAATTACTACAGACATAGATTTCTTATCTAAAAACACTCAAATAGCAATTTATAGCCAAAAAACTTTCTGATGGGAAAGAAAGCTGTTATTTGAATACCCTTATGCTCCTCATTGCCTTTACAGCAGCAATTGCTGGTTGAAGGTCAGTGGAGGAAGGTTTTGTGAAATTCAGAAATGGTGAAACCAGTGGGAATCAGGAGCCCTTCCTTCTGCCAATATTTCCACCCCACTCCTATAGCCTACAAACCGGGATGTGGCTATGCAGTGTCACAGCTGCATTAGCTCGCTTTCCTGCAAATCACACACTCCCAACCCAACATGCTCCTGGCCACACAAATGACTTGTCTCACTGACAAGTAAACTGACACATTTTAAAATCTTATTATTTTCACAAAGCTCTAAACAGTGTGGACTCTCACTCTTTACTCATCAATGCCCAACTGCTCCCACTGTTCATTCCTCTCGGAGCAGCAGTTTGTTAGCTGCAGGAACCGTCTGTTGTTTTGAGCTTGGGAACTAGCAAATTAGAAGAGCCTCAGCCCAGGATTTGATATCTCCCTGCCAGAAGCTCAGATTTGATGCCCAGATCAGAGTCCATGACATTCTGGGTGTTTGAATTCTAGTCCCATGTGAGCCATGACAGTCACGGCTCTTGCCGGTTGGTTCATGGGCTAGAAGGTTGCAAGTTCTGCTGAGGATCAGTGGAATTTGAAATGGGATCAGGTAGCTGCAGGCAGATGAAAACCATTCCATATTCCTTTCTTTTGACTGATGCATAAATAGGTACTTTTCCATAAACCCTGCTGCCAGGATGCCCTGCAGCAGAACTGTTTGTTGGTGAGTAGGGGTGCCAAGGCACCCTGGATTCCTCCAGAGTTGCTGTTCCCTTTGAGCTGGTAGGATTAGTATTATCTGTAAAAAGGAACAGTTCATCTATAGCTTTTATAGGCCAAGTCTAAAAGGAAGTGTCCCATTGCCAGTGTATTCTAAGGAGTCTGCAAGACATCAGTCTCCATCCAGGCTGGCTGGAGACTTCTCCAAAACCAGCCTACACACCTTGGCAGCACAGCCTGTCACTCATCTCTAGAAAACAACACCCCCTGAGAGCTAAAAATAGATGTGCCCTTTTTAAAAAGAACAAATTAATAACTCCTAATTTCCAGCACAGTAAAACAATTCTCTACCTTACTGCCCTCAAACTGGCTTTTCACCTTCACTTACCTGTTTCCACACACACCAATTATGGCAGACTGGCAGATCCAGTGCCTGCAAATTAAGTGAGCTGTGAACCTTCTTGAGCCACAGATGGAGAAGCACGAAGGTTGTGTGCAGAGGCTTGTGACACCAGTTTGTTGCTCACAGATGAGCAACACCGGCTGGAAGAACAAAAGCATTCAGCATAACCAACCACCAGAGAATAAATAGTTGGGTATTTCAGCAGGTGAAATTCATGTCTCTCTCCCTTGTTAAATCTGTCTTTTTCCAATGGTCATGGGAAGCACTGAAGTCTTCATAATAGTTTTTAACATAACAGAATTTGATGGGTTGAAATTCTAAAGAGGAAAGGTAAAAATATAGTGCAAAATTATGCTCTCATCACAGCACACTGGTATTGCTAGGCAATTTTTTTTTTTGTTTGGTTGGTTTTTGTTTTTACAGAAACCTTGTTCATTAAGTGCTTGTCATACTTTCAGCAAAAGCATTCACATTTTTAGAAGCATGGGACTAATTTTCTTCCTCCACTGCTTTCAGTTTAGCTTTTCTAATATGGAAAAGGAATAAGATGTAAAAGCCAAGGATGTTTCTATTTAAATCAATGTGTTTGCCCCAGTAAGAAACCACATTGGACCAACTCACAACCAGCCTACTAAGCATCACATAGAGAACCTTTTTGTGAGAACTATCTCCATTAAGGTCATGCCAGTTTCCACTTAAATGGAAAGATACCTGCGATTTTATTAGAATCTGGGCATGGTCTGCAACAAACAGCACTTTCCATCCAGCTGCAGGAATACAAGTCAAATCTCTGGGAATTTATAATCTCATTGCAAAGTATCACTTTATGTATTATACATCTTCCCTTACCTTGTGGTGCTTAGAGCCCCACCCCACATCAAAGATGTCAGTTAGAACAGCCTTATACTTCCCTGACATTTCTGAGCTTGGTTGTAGCTTAAAGGCTGGGGAAAAAAATAAGACAGGAAAAAAAAAAAAGAAAAAAAGAAGAAAATTTTTTTATTTGAACTTCAGCTCTGGCACAATTATGGCCTGGGGTAAAAGCTCAGGTTGATTTCATTTTATCCCAGTGGCTGATTTCTTCTTTCATCTGCCTCCCTATCTTTTCACCTGTTATATAGACATATAGAAATCAAGAAGGCCTTAAATCTGCAGTCCCTCATTAAACAAGACTCAGAGTCCTTTCAGACCAAATACAGATGCATCTTTATTTCAAGTTATCCATGCATAGCGGGGCCTTAAGTAACTTTAATCAGCACCATGACACTACAATAAAAACTATAAATTAAAGCCTATTTTTTGAACCTGGCCTGGATTCCCTATGATAGAAAAGCTAAGTTTTAAAAGGTGAAGAAACACTCAGTGCACTGTGCTGCTATCAACAGACAATCCTTCTAGCTCAGCAGTCTTGGGTTTTATCACACATGCACAGAGCTCACAAGATAGCAATCAATTAAACATTTTTGCTAAAGCGTTTAGTCAGAATGGGAACATCTGGAGTTGGGATTCAATTGTCCAGAACTAGCTGCCTGATAATTAATATTCCTTCAAATGGCTCTTCTTTCAAGGTGTCCCTCATGTTTCCAGCCACTCCCCTGTGTCTTGGATACTCTGAGTTATTGCTCATCCCCCAGCTCAAGACTTGTGTAGAAACACAGGAGAAAGACGAGCTGGAGAACTTATGTTTCAGCATTGCCTCAGGCATATCCACCAGACTAAGTATGAAAAATGTCACTTCAACAGCAACAGGAAAGAAAACACTTGAGGAAACATTCTAGGAAATATATTTGTATTGCCTCCATGGGACAAGTGCAAGGAGGATGGATTCAGTCTCATGAGACCTCAGGAAGATTCACCTCCAGTTCCAATATCTGCATTTTGCAACTCTAAAGGATCACATCCTTCAGCGGCCTTTGGATCGTGCTCTGGTGCAACTCAGGAATGCATCTTTTGACATCACTAGTCTGGCCAAGCTCTATGTCTCTGTATTTCACATGTACAAACTCAGGCTGCTCAAGCACAAACTGATGTCTATATAATTGATCCGCTCTTAGACAGTGGTTGCTTCTCCTCAATTCCGACCTAAAAGTCAGCCCAATTGAATTGTATTTCACTTTCACACTGAATGCTGGACAGCCAGGGAATTTTTCAGCTATCTGAAAAATCTCTTTTCAAAGAAATTTTGCTTTTTAGTTGCAGGGAAACAAAATAACTAGACTAGAGGGAATGCATAGACAATATCAAACAGGGATGTGTCCATAAATATTGATAGATCATATGCTAAGTACTGGTAGCTACCAACTGGATATCTTTACCTAAGAAACTTTTGATACTTCTCAATTTTAACTGAGTTTGTCCATTATTTTCTTACCTTCATTTTGCCCCAAACCATATCCCCGTGGCAAGTCTGCCTGCTGGTTTAGAGCCCAGTCCTATCTTCACAAATCTGTCTGAGGGCATCTTCTTTGATGTCTTCATTAAGCTCTGCCCTGGGGAAGGGTAAGAAAAATCAAAAGGCCTACACAGTCTGCAAGTCCAGCTACGTCTAGTTGGTTTCAAGTGTGTTTCCAATCTCTTTAAGCTTCCAGCTGGGAGAAAGGGATCTGACTCTATGCAATCTCTTTCACACTTCTCCTGCTGCTGCAGAGGCATGATGTTGACTTCTCAGCAAACACAGCCTCGTTCCTCAGGGTCTCCACATTGCTTGCTTAGCTGAGCCCCATCAAATTATGTTTAAATCACACTAAGACAAGAGAAAAATCAGAATGTGCCCTGATCATGCCTGGCTTTATATTTATTTGCTTCTAATAGAATATATCATCCAGAGGAATTCCAGTTTTCACAGAGCTGCTTCTCTTTCGTCTCTGTGATTTGGGTCAAATCCTATCACCGAGCTCCGCTATGTTTGTTGCAATATTAACATTGCTGTCCCCAGACTGGTGGGGATGTGACAAGTAAACACCCCTGAGCTGTGCCCCAAATCCGGGCTAAGAACACCAAAAGTACTGTGGAAAAGTGCTGAGATACCTGAGCCTAGTTCCAGGGAACCTGATAATGGAAGATGATTGAACAGGCACGGAAAAAGTAATGCCCAGATCTTGCGTGGGAGTGGAGGGTGGGAAGAACCTCTGCAAACTCCACATTTCCAGACACTGACACACAGACTTCTTCTGGATGTCCTGCTCTCTCTGTGGAGATCATGCTGGAGCCCCCAGTTTCTAAATGGGAGCAGACACAGGGTCAGAAAGAGAGGATAACAATGGAAGGACAAATAGACAGGGGAGGTAAAATCACAAGGAAATAAAGAGAAATGAGGCTTTTTATGGGGCCCATTCTGATGATGTACAGGTGGGAACATAACAGGGGCTGCTCTGACATGTAATTCAGGCTGGCTGTGTCTTAGAAATGGTTGTTTCTCCAAAAAGAAAGCTGCTGTCTTCATTTCTCTCTGTCTGGAAAAACGGGTAGTGTGGAGAAGGAAGTGGACAGAAGGCATCACCTACACAGGCCAAGAGGTTGGAGCTTTGAAACAAAAGCAGTCACCACAGGGGACACATCTATGGGCAGCAGCACATTTCACCACAAACTTCTACCTCTCTACTTGTTTAAAAGCAGATACAGTTTTAAATAAGCATCTTCAGCATGGAAAAGGAACCCCAAAGGACACATCGGAGATCTAGTGGAAGGAAACAGTTCTTTGCAGTAAGGACACCACCTTCACTTTCACCTTACCTGATTCCCATCTCTCCTTCCTCCCCAGGGGCCTGTTTTATAGCCCTGCACAGGTCCCCTCAGTCACTGTCACATGAGTCACTGGTCACATCAGTCTGTCTCCTCCACTGAGGGTCTTCAGTTCAGGAAGCCCCAGTACACCATGTGGGAGCATTCTGCTGTGGACCATGCCAGCACACGAGCTGGACTGCAGCCTTCCAACAAGGAGATCAGGGTGAGCCTGACTGCTGGGTCCTATTTTTAATGCATAACAAAAATAGAGAAAGATGTAATGGGTTTCTATTTTCAAATAAGTGTCCAACTGTGCCACCTGGAAGTCAAGGAGATGTGGGAGGACAGAAACTGAACCATTAGGTCATAAAAGCTCCAGGAAAAAGCCAGCTAGCATTGAAATCAGAAGTCTGTTCTCCAAGGTGCTGCTCCTCAGAGCATCTTCCAGCCTACGTAACTGCTCAGAGTTTGTTTCTGCAAATTTGAGCTAGAGAGTTTCCTACTCTTGGAACAGGCTCAACGAATTTCCTCTTGGTGGGGAATAACAAGTCCTGAAGGCAAACCAATAACTGCACCTATTATCTCAGCCCTGTGAGACTGTAGTTATTTTCCATATCCGTTCTAGAGCTGAGACTCACAGGCTTCCTGCCCTTACAACTCACATCAGAATAGATTTGCATCTCACACAAAGGATACCTGAGCTGTGGGCTGACTCAGTAGCTAGGATGTTGTTGTGTGGTCTGTAGTGAAGAGAGACTCGTGGAAGATGCTTGGCAAAGTCAATTGTACAAGCCAGACAACAGAGAACCTTCTCCCTTTCACAGCCTCTGATGAGCCCTTTGCTTCTTATCAGAGCAGCAAGGGAACAGACACCCCTCCAGCACATAACCAGCCCCTCTCCGAGGGCCAGGAGATGAAACCATATGCAATGAGTTACAAACATGCAGTGTTTCTGAACTCATTTGTCTGCTGATAGGATTCAGGCCTTATTCCAACCTGCAAATGGGATGTGCTTCACTAGTTCTAAATCACTCAGCAGGTGATAAGTGGTTAACGCCTGGAGCCCTGAGGTGCCTTCAAAACATAATTGCTTATTAAAATAAAACAATAATTAAGTGGAAGACACAGAACCTTGTGATTTCTGGAAACTGGATCATTTTTTATAATGAATCATTGAGGCTGTGAGCAGACAAGGTATAGCCATAAAACAAAGGAGAAGGGCTGAGTCAGAGACCTGAGGGCACACACTGCTCTGGCAGCTGAGGAAGGGAAGAAGCGAGAGGGCTTGAGAGCACCCGTGGAAAGGATGCTCCAGATGCCACTCAGCAAAGGCATAGCTGTGTTTGATGAGCAGGGAGTCACAGTCAGGTTTGCCCTGGGGGCAGACAAACTTCAAGCAGAAAAAGTCTGAAATCAAGCCAACCATGGCATCTTTTCAAAGTGTTGGAGGAAGAGGAAGGAGTTCACTTGGTGGCAACTCCTGCCTCAATAATAAAGATAGAAGGTCACAGCTTCTCAGTTCCCTTCAGGCTCCAATTAAACTGTCTCAGTAACCAGCACCTGGATCACGCCCTTCTGGAGTCAATGTAAAACATTTCTCACCCTCCTAGCACCATCCATCAATGATTGATCATGTCTCTGGAGATCTGTATGTGCCCAGACAGGACATCCCTTACAGAGTTTTTGATATCTGAGATGCCTGAAGATATTTTATGTTCTTGTATTCCTCTTTCTTTCTCTCCTTCCAAGCACAGAGACCAGAAGTCTCCATCTCTTTCAGGTAAGATCAGACAAATGCTGCCCACCTCAAGAGCTTTGATTAGTCAGAGTAAAAACCACTGCATTAACAGTGCAGTGAGTAAATACCTGATTGTTTTCATCCTCTTCATCCCACCGGGTGAGCTGCATAGTTTTAATCATACCTTTGGTGTTAATCCTGGTTATTTCATTGCAAACTGCAAGAACATATCATTACTTACAGTGCCATTCTAGGCTATTACTCAGTCCTTCAGGTCAGCAGGTGATAGGGGAATCATCATGTGGTACCACCTTCCTGTGCCCCAGCTTCTCACACAACGGCAAACTCCTGCAAGCCCTGAACTGAGAATTAAGGAGAAAGTATCAGTGTAATTTAGATCCTAAACTTGCAACCCTTCCAGCTTTGCATGTTCTTTGCAGGTATAATCCCACAGAAGAGGAAAAGGGATAGAGAAATCAAAGTGTTGCCATATAACTCTCCAAACACACCTCGCCCTACAAGTTTGCCATAGACAGTGACAGGGTGACACGAAGGTGACACGAAGGAGGCTGTCCCATACACAAGGCAGGGTTTCAGGCTCAGTTTGTCTGTAGTGTAGCAGCTTTAAAATATTTTATCTTAATCCAGCCCAGGGTACCACATTACAAAACTACCCAGTGATAACTGGCTCTTCATGAACTACCTCAGCAGTGGGTCAAGGCTGGAAAGGGCAATGGAGAAGTTGTCCCCAGAGTAAACCTCTTACCCTTCCCTTGCAGGCCAGGGCGAAGAGAAAACCAGACTCCAGTGTCTGCCCTACAGCTGTCCCCAGAGCTCCCCATACTGGCAGGAGGTGCCAGACAATTTTGGCTCCTAAACATTTCCACATTAAAAATGACTGCCAGCACTTGAAGAGATCTGCGGCCTCAGCGAGCAGGAAGGAGGCAGCACACAGCTAAATGCACAGGCTATTTTTAACTGGGGCTCACTTCTTAGGGAAGAAATCATTCATAACCTGTATGCACGCAGTGCATCCCATACAAGACAGGCTTGGCTGCAGGCACTTATTAATGGAGCTGCCAGCTCCCTCCTTTCTGCACAGGGAAGCCCTTCACTGTTTCACAAGGGATTGCAGGGAAATACTAAAGGTGTGAGATTACCTGTTGCACGTCCCCCACGCAGTGGCTGCTATGGTAGGAGAGGAAGCAGAGGCTTTAAGCCACGTCATAATTTTGGCGTTAGTTGCTCATCTCCCATTTCATCCCTGCTCATGCTCAGAGCCCATCCTTGTGGCATTCTTGAAACTCTTCCTTCTTCTGTTTCCTGAGCACTGAGTCCTGCACCCTTCTGGAAGGGCCCCTTCTGAAACAGACACTAGCTTAGTCTAAGGCGGTTCACATGTCTCTTCAGTCTTTTCTCTACATGAGCTAAGTGCAGGTTTCCTGAGCTTGGAAACCCTTTTCTTGCAGCCCTCTCACCTCCCCCAGCACTTACATCCTTCGCTATAATCAGTGGTCAAATGCTTCTGGCCCAACGAGGGCACAGATCACTTTGAACTGCAGTTCTGATAATCGGGTTTGTCAGGTAATATTTGGCTCCAAGACCTTTCTCATCCTTTTAATTTCACTTTTATAAAGTACATGCTCAAGGATTTCAACTCTGAAGGTAAAAAAGGCTATTATGATCATCTAATCTGACCTCCCACTTACCCATGGGTGTGAAAATCCACCCAACAGTCCTCTACTGAGCCCAGGAACTTCTAGTTGAGCTGGACTGCTGCTTTCAGAAAAGTGACCTGAACTTGATATATTGGCTTTAAGTAACAGAAAGCTTACCACATCCTTTAGGCAACTGCTCCAGGGGTTCATCATCCCATCGTTAAAAACATATACCTTGTTTCTCAATTGGAAATCAATGTTAGACAAACACAGACATTGGATCTTGTTGCATCCCTTTCTCCGCTGGCCTAAAAAGCCTCTAACATTTAGTACTGTTGTGCTTTTTCCCCCCAGACTGTGAGCAAGCTACTCCTGGAATCTCTGTAGTGTGCCAGATTTAGAGCAGCATGCACATAACAGATATACACAGCAGGTCTAAAATACACTGGTTCATCACCACTCTTAACCTGAGCAGTTCAGCTTTTTGGTGTTTTTCTGCTTGGAGAGCTCCACTCCCGTGCCTCTCCCTAAGATCAGGGGGCTTTTTTCACACCCTTTCATCTCAGCCAACTCAAGATATTCCACTTGCCACTCACCTCATCGTGACAGCCCTTTTGATCACATTAAACACAAAGGGCAAGTTAGCAAGTGTGCTTTTGGGTTATATTAGCCTAAACCTCCTGCTGTGTTTTAGGCTCCAAAAAGCTTGCAATACCATTATAAAAACATATGGTTTGGTTTCACTGCTTAAAATTAGACTATGAAACTCCACATCTCTTGGAATGGGTGCATGCACAGGGAAGAAGGGAAGAAAAGAGAAAGACAAAGCTCAGAAGTCAGCCAAAATACTCAAGCTCTGAGCTTAGCTCACAAAGAACTGCAAACCATGTTTTCAATCTGCTGCTTAGGGGCTCCTGGGATCAACAGGCCATTTCTAAGAGCTCACAACAGATAGTTAGGAGAGTAAACAAAGCCATAAATTCTTGCAAGAAAATACATTATGCCACTCAAAAAAATTTGGCGCCCACATTGCAGGTGTGGGCAAGAGCCATTGATTACAGGACATGCGTGCAACAACAGCTTGGGCTCCTTTTCCTCCATGACAAAGGACATCACACCTCAGTTAAGAAAGCACAGACACAGCAGCTATCCCAAGAAAGTGAGTGGAAAACTAAAGGTCCCTCATCAGAATGCAGCTTTTGCCAGTTTCTCTCACCAGACCAACAGCCCTCACATGTAACTTCCCCCAGAAATAACACAAAATAGAAAGAAAACCATCACAGGCAATAAGAAGCAGTTATTTAAAAGGGATCAAAGCCAGCACCATATCTTATAGTCAAAATCAGATAAAGTTTGAGAGGAAAGCCTACCCCAAAGATCCAAACAAAAAAAAGTCCCCTCGGCTCACCCCAGCACAAATCCTCCTGCAGGAGCCTTTTCAGTGTGCAAAGGAAATTGAGGAGAGTGATGAAGTGATGCACAGCACCTGGGCCCCTTCACTAGTCTGCACGTCCCTGCACCCAGCTGAGCAATTGTGTGCCCTCCCAGGCAGCTGGGGACAGTGATTAGCCCCTTCTCCCCAAATTTTTTCTATGAGCTTTCTATTTCAGTAACCAGAAATACACCATATGTTGAACTTGCTATTGTGTGGAGGGAGATTGTACAGGCGGGAGGGATTAACCAGGAATAAAAAGCCTGATGTGCAGCAAAACAACAATAATAAAAATCCACCTGTATCACGAGCTTTGAAAAACTCTCCCTTCTCTTTTCAGATACTGTGGTGTACACACACCTCCATCTTTCCCATGGCTATGAATCCTACACTGTGAGCCTGAAAGTTCTTTTCCTGAAGAGAAATATGGGCAAGTCTTTTTGGTGTTTTTTTTTCTGTTTGTTTTGTTTTGTGCGTTTTTTGTTTTTTGGGGTTTTTTTTTGTGAAACAGAACAGATCAATCTTCATATGAATCCATAAAACATAAAAACATACCTTTTATTATCCCCCCCACCTGCTTTTCCACTGAATAGCACGTATTTGCAAATCAGCCCTTGGAATCAAGGGAAAAGAAGGAGAGAAAAAAAGTTACTTTGAAGAAATCCAAAGTGATGGGAAGATCTTAGGGAAGCTGTTGTAATGTATAATCAGCCCATTTAATATGGAACACTAATGCACAGCTGCTGAGAAAACTTGTCCAATATGCTTCTGCAACAGCAAAAAAGACCTCTGAGGTCATCTTGGCGCCTCCATTATGCTATGAAGAAATTGTCTAATTGCAGAAACTTGTGTAGTCTTCAGTATTAACCTCTTTCCCTCACAGCCAGCCAAGCAACACAGCTCTCTTGTTTAGAAAGCCTGGAGCAAGACGACCCAGGGAAAATGGATTAATAAATCCAACATGAAAAGTCTTTTACTGTTGATCCTAGATTTATATCGGGAATAATCTGTTTTTTCCCCGGAGCAGAGTACTAGGCCAATGACGCAAAGCAAGACTCACCTTAAGACTAACAATGTTTCCCAGCTCAGTTTTCCCATCCAATTTGTCTGTCTCTGCCACAAAGTCTCTGGCTCACCGTGTAGAGGCTGGACCTGTACCTTCCCATGGCCAGCGGGCTCCCGTGGCTTTAAGGTGCTCCAAGCCTTGTGATTGCAGATTCAGAAGGACCTCGATCCTGCAGGTGACACATAAGAAACTTCAAGGATGGCCCAGGACAAGGCAGAGAAGAGAGAACAGAGCCCAGGAGAGCCTTGCAGTGCTTGGGCAGGGTGCACACAGAGACCATTTAATCCTTCTGTGCAGGGCACTGACAGTGGTGCAGGCAACGCTCAGGCTGCCTGATGATGGAAACTATCAGTAAAGCAGCCCAGGGTCTCTGGAGAAGCCCTAAAACGTGCAAAAGAATTTGGAGAGGAGGCTAAGGACACCTGTGAGATGGAGTTTCTTCTTGTTGTTTGTAAAGTGTCATCATCACAGGCTGAAATGAAGTGACTTTTGACTCAGAAGTCCAGGGGGTACCTGCAAACCTGTGGCTGTGTGTAAATGGGCCCCAGCTGACAACCAGATCCCACAGGAAAAAGCAGTGAGAGCTGTCATTACAGTTCTTGGGCGTCTACGTGAGAGTTTGAGTTCCCAGGGCTTTCACCATGCTCAGCCTGCACCTCTGAAAGCTGCGTCTGGAACAGCCCTTGACACTTGCTCGCACCTTCCACAACCTGCCTGGCACCCACCCAGCACCAGAAAGCCTTGCTGTCTCTCTTGAAATTTGGCTCAGAAAACACAAATCCCAGCTTCAGGCGAAGCGAGCACTTTGTGAACCATTTGGCAAGTCTGGCCCCAGTTCCTGTGCGCAGATGATATTTTTTTCTGTGAAAAGAGGCTACACAAACTCATCCACCCAACCCGCAAGCTGGTTCCTCACCTTGAGGGAAGGTAAAGCTGAAACAGCCTCTCTGTGCCCGAAGTCATGAGAAACTTGGGACTGCTCAGGCAAATGCTGTCACTGGGTGTTGACAGTCTCTAAAAGCAATTGTTGTACACAAAAGGTAAAGCTTGTAATTTTACTTGTAAGCATACTAAATAAATTTAATGCATTAAATAATCTTGTGTGCATCAGATCGTATCATTAAACAGTCTTAGAGAAATGCTGAGTTTCTTAGTAACCTCCCAGAAGCCTCTTCAGGAGAACAAAAGTGCAGTAGGTGCTGAGATTATTAATCAGAAAAGGACAAACAATTATGTCTGAGCAGGCATCAGTCTGTCCACAAAGCTTTCACCAATTAAAAGCAAAATAGTCATGCCAAAGATAGAGTTCCCACAGTGTTTGATCTTGTCTAATTAGCAATTGCTAAGAACGGGTGGGCATTTTGATTTGGATGAGCTTGGAAAACTCCATGTTAACAAAACCGTATTAGAAGTTGAATTTATTCCAAAAGGTCGTGCAATAGAAAGACTTAACTCTGCTGGTTTGGAAGAGCCTGACTCTGGCCCAATGGACTTAGGTATCAACCCATGGAACATACTCGTTTGCATTGGGATAGTTATGGTGTGACACTGAAAATGAGGGGAGTTTAAATAATAAATCTATTAAACTGTTCCTGATGCCTGCTTGTATCCTGGTGTCATGCTTGGATTAAGGTCACCAGAACAGTTTTGACTTTTATTTTGCTGAGGCTGCTCCCTCGAACATACCCAGTCCTTTGTGTAATTCACAGGCTCAGATAAGCACTTTGAGGTTCTTTCTTTTTGATCTCTGCCTACTGCCAGATTGGTAACAGCAATGGATGCAAAGATTTTTATTTATTTCTATCTTTATCTTTATTTTTACTTTAATTGATTTGCTGTTCCATGGTTTAATATTTACTTTGTATTTGTGGCACCAGCGCTCAGCTTGTGCCTTCAGAGCCTGCAATCTTCCCTTGCACTCTAAGATCAGGATTAGCCCAGCCTGGGACTAATTGTCTTCCAAGATCTGAACTGACAGCCGGCAGTTTGATGTGACCATAGGTGATTGTGATACTACAACACTTACAGTTGTAGTTATTTTCCTAGCTACAAGGGGGTGACATTGTCACACATAGCTTGGCATTAATGTCACTTTGCCAGAAGAAGACATGTTCCTTAGCTCAGTTTTCTCGTGGTACTTAGAACTTGACAAATCCAGGAGAATGGACCTCTGTTTTACCAGCACTTCCAAAATTTATCTCCTTCCTAACCATTGTGGTAATGGATTTCTTTCAATTTCCAATAACTATTAGTTATTAGTCTATTAGTTTTCTTTAGAAATGCAGCTGAGTCCACAGATGAAGCATGTTATGCCTGAATAATTTTGTTTCTGGGAGCAGCTATCAGTTTTGTCCTGATAGATGTTTGGCTCCATTGTACAATAAAAAAAAAAATTGAGAGAAAAGCATTTTTAATTCTTCACCTCTATGAATCAAAACATCCTCATTTGGATGTCACAGCAAAAGCCCCAACACTGAAGTGGCCAGAAGAACAAGGATCATTTTACAGATAATGGTAGGTGAAGAAGCTGAAAACAGGATTTTGTGGAACCACTTTAGAGAGGATATGAAATCTCCATGGGGAATTTATTAAAGCCAACAATGCAGCTGTTCTGTAGCTTTTTGAGGTATACAGAGGATCAGGTCTTCAGCCTCCTTCAAGCTCATTTCTGCACTTGAAATTGTACTTGTTAACCAAAAAACTGTCTGCAATTACTGTGCCAGAATAGGTTGGGCCGTGACTGACTAGATCTCTGAACACCCAGCCCCAGGAAAAGTAGATGCAAATGCAGACTGATTCATTTTGCACACGAAAATTGGAGTTTTCTATCAAAAATTGTGATTCTTGACACCTTACCCAGTATGTCAGCCAGTTTGGAGTGTGAAGTGAGGATCAAAAAATGGGTCATCTCTGGCTGCTTTTAGTATTGATTGTATAAGCACTCTAGGTGAGTCACTGTTGTCTTGTACTTCATTTGAACATAAGAATATGATACTGATCTGTAACTCACGGCAACTTTTAGTTATGTCTGGGGCAACTCTGATGGAAAGACGCTGCATTTCTCTGATTTCTCCTCCATACTTTCTCACGCTTTCATGGACCTTTTCATTTACTCTTCTTTTCCTCTTCCCCTTCCCTTCCCCTCCCTGTTAATCCTATCACAGACAAGTCATAATCAAACTATTAGAACACCAATTAATATTTATTATCTTGAAACCTCCAGCCATGCCCCAGCTGCTGGGATAAGGAGTGGGACCCTGCTGAGCCCTGTGAGCACAGGTAAGCCCACAAGCAGGACACTCACCTCCAGATCCTGCTCAGTCACTGGCACAATTTCAAAGTGTCAAAGGTCTCATATAATTTGTGATCTACCTCAGTTTGTATGAGCACTCAGAGAGTTAAAGCCAGCAGTTTATTTTGGTTATTTTTTTATAGTGACTGTGTGCTTTTCAATTTCTGTGTTATTCACACCTCAACAAATCTTATTTCATTAGATTTTGGGAACTGCAATGGTAATTTTGGTGATTAACTTTAAATTGAGGATAATACATGAGCAGATATTAACATAATGTCAAAACAATTTCGTACAATTGTTACTTAACCTCGGTCAAATCATTTCCACCTCCAGCGTCCTCCCAAATGGACCTTTATTAATATGACACAGACAAACACACGAGAACCCTGGGCTTTATGCAGAGAAATGATTAAACAAGAACACTTATCAGAAATGATCATGCAGGGTAACAAGGCAGCAGGGCAAATCTCTGAATTCTCATATTCTTAAGGCTGCATCTGGCCTTCAGAGGAATTACATGAATGAGTCCTCAACAGGATACTCAGGAAACGTGTCATAAATTGTCTTGCCTGGGTGACAACTAGCAGAAGCTCAGCAGCAAGATGTTAACTTCTTGCATTTAGCTGTTTTAAAGCTGATGGATGGGAATTCATTACTATAAAGACTGAAAATCCTAATTTCTACCTTAATTTCACAGTCAGACCTAAGAAAACCCATTTTTTAGGGCTGGAGGAGAATTCATTGTCTGCAGCCTCTTCAGTCAACGGACAGACCAAAAAGAAAAATAAAAAAAGGGGGAGGGCCAAAAAAAAAAAAAAAGAAAAAAAACCCCCAACCCAAACCAAAAAAACCCACAAGAAACAATGAGTCAGAGGACATGTTAGTGTCTCACACAGCCAGGGGACGTTTACTCCTAAAAAGACCCTACCTCCTCCTTGCAGGAGGCTGCTCCTATGCACTCTGCTCATCACTGCGCAGGAACCACATTCCCATCCCATGCCTCAGTCAGCAGAGAACCCTCCTGGGCTTTCGTCTCATTAACTGCCAGGGAAAAGTGAAAACATTCATCCATGTATCCAACTTTCAGTCTCACTGGATTTCCTAGGACTTCATCTTGCAATTCCCAGAGCTTTTTTTTTTTACCATCAGTGGAGCAGGTTCCACTGGCATCAAGTGGAGTGGGATAACTTTGAGATAAAGGGGTGCTGGGTTTGTTGGAGCCGTGTTGGGGGACAGGCTGGCCAGGTACCTGCCTTGCACTTGTGCTTCCTCGAGCAACCTTCCTAACCACAGCAAAACCTGTACATTTGCTGAAATTTGTGGCTTTAATTCAGTTGGGACTATTAAGGAAAAATATAGGGTAAGTGAAGAAAAAAATACCCCTTATTTGTCAACAGCTCAGCTTTTATCCAAATCTCAACCACAGGGATTGGTGCTGTTGGCAGAACTCCCCTTTACCATCTAGCTGAGGTGCTTCTGACCAGTTTGATGTCAATTTGCACAGCCCCATGTTCTGGGAGAGAAAACCCTTCCTGCATCCTCTGCTTGGTACAACAGCCGGCAGTCCTTCAGGTCTGGACTGTGGGAAATTGCCCATCAGCTTCATCAAGCTCTGAAAATGTAAAGTATATCCTCTTCTGCATGTCCAGCCAGAGTGACCCAGATTCCCCAGCCAGAGTGACCCAGATTCCCCAGCCAGAGTCACCCAGGTTCCCCAGCCAGGACGGAGCGGGTGGTCACTTTGCAATCACTGGCAGTGGATCCACAAATCACCTCCTGCAACTGAATTCACTCACAAGGACCTTAATGCAAATACCCAAACTTTGAAATATTCAAGACCAGTGATTGCCTTTCACAATGTTGACTTAAATTAGTTCTGACATTTATTCCAAATGTGTAGGGGGAAGGAAGAAAATAAAGGAAGAAAAGATATATAACCTTTTTTGTTTGGTTTGGTTTAGATCATGTTTTTTTGATTCCCCCCCCCACACACACCATAATCAGGCTGAATGGAACACAATAAATCTGAGAAGGTAATAAACAGCTCATAAAAACCACTTTTCAAACTGTTGCTAAAACAGCCTCACAACAGTTGGTGCACTAATGGCTCACTGGAGGGATCAGAGAAAGCTTAGGTGAGCCGTGAGCTTCAGGGTAACAAAAAGTGGAGTTGTTAGCACAGTGCCATGGCTTTACATTAGGAAAAGTCAGTACCAGAGTGTGTAGAGCCCACGGGGTACCTATTAGAGTTATTTGCTCCTTTCTTTTTCTTTGATCTCTCTTTTTTCTCTGTAATACACTGCAGTTTGGAAGGTTTTGTCTTTTCTGCACAGGGTCTGAAGTTTATAACGAGGTCTTGCAGGGCAGCTTTTTGTGGCTTGCAGCAGATAGAGGATATGTCACAGATGTTTTGGGGAATCATCTGAACTGAACATCTGCTAAGGGTTGGCAGTGGTGTGAGGAACAGGCTTTGATGCTCTTCTCCATTGTGTTAATAGCTCTTTTTCCATTTGGAGGCCTTTACTGTTCAGACTCATGTGACCAATGCATATGCATTTAGTGCATCTGCATTTTACCAAAACCACATTTATTAGGGGAAAAAGAAGGCATTTATCCAACCTCTCATGGCAAAATAGTGTTTGGTTGAGAAGAAGCCCTTGCTAGTGATAAACCCCACTGCAACAAGAAGCCCTCAAATAGGGAGACCATGCAGTAAACAAAGAAACATGTTTTTCTGCAAGTACCAGCTTGAGGAAGAAGGAACAAAGCATGAGTCACTGTGACATACACAAGTGAAATTATGAATGATAAGCTAAAAATAAAATGCTTTCAAATATAGTTCCTGCTTCTGACTGAGAAACATATTCCTCCAGGGGAGGTGACACCTTCCTGTTTCAGCTGGCCAGCTCCGTCAGCCACATGCAAAGACCTGAAGGAAACAGCTCCCAAACTGCCCTGTAGCTGCAGTGCAGGAATTTAAGCCTGACAGATGATGCCAGCCACACTGTTCCTGAGGACAAGGCACTTCATAGTAGTGGCATCATCACTCTGCAGTCCTTCCAAGGCCAGACATCACCCATTCAGAAGAGATGCCCTTCGAGTCAGCTCTTCCTTGGAAGGAGTCACAGCATCTTTGAGACTGTCAAAATATTGTGTCTTGAGCCTGCACTGAATAGAGCCAAAAGTTCAGCATTAAATATCACTGATGATAGACTTGTTCTCTGATAGGTACTGTGAGTAGCTAATAAGAACACATGAGCCAGGCTGTCAATGCAATGAAGCTCCTCCTAAGCTTTTTAGTGCACTGACATTATACAGTGTGAATCACTTCATCATGAGGGATGTCCCAGCAATGTAATAATATGATCCCATAAATTCTAAGCTTGGTTTTCACAGCTTTTACATAGTGTTTGCCACCTTGCCTGGGTAAGGGCAGAGTAAAGCCTAGGCAATGGCTTTAGCTCTGCTCTTTTCCAGCTGAAAGACTCAGTAGCTGTTGATAACGCTTCCAAGTCTGTATCAGCTCCTGCTGGATGTTACCCAGAAGGGGAAGAAGACAAAAGGCAAAATGAGCTCTTTTAAGGCCTATTTGCAAGATGGAACACTTCCCTCTGGTTTTGTATATTGGTGTAAAAAAGGGGGAAATCTGAAATCTTCCACGTGTACAATACATCACCAGCCTGAACTAGGTTCTCGTCACCAAGATTCTGGCAAATATTTGGAGCAAACCTGGGTTAGGCTGACGTACAAACCTAAGCAGAAGCAGAACATCACAGGGACAACACTGGGCAGGACTAGATCCACCTTGAAGTCGTGGAGGAAAAAGCGTCATCAGCTGGATTGCCAGTGTGTAGTGCTGCATTTCCAGGTGTAGTAGGAACACTGAGAAGGTGATAAATGAGCTTTGAGGAACCACATTAAGTGACTCATGAACATCTGCAGATCTCGTGACAGCACACAGGAGTCCAGGACACTTCTAAGGCTGTGAGACAGACCTCAGTGAAGAAGACAGCTTTGCCTTGATTTTGAAAACTAACTGTTGCTAACCTCCATGGGCTGGGAAGACAATGGCTCTCAGATCTTTGAAAGGAATGAGGAAACAGCAGCGCTATCTGACTTGTCTTTTTTTTTTTGCTAATGAGCTATTAGGAATTGTTTTAGAGCCATACTCTTTGCCCTCATTATAACTGTGTGCCCATAAGCTCTGACTGTTATAATGAGGAGAAATCTGGACCGATGTATGGTTTTAACGAGATACAGTTTAGATGTAAACCAGAAAGTCTAATATTTGAAGTCAGACCTCAAAGTGCAGAAACAGGTAAAGGATTTACCTCTACAGAGAAACCTGAGTAGAAAAAGAGGAAACAACCATTTTCATGTCACAGGCAGAACAGATAAAGCTTGCCCCCCCCAGTCAAATGTGAATTCAAGAGGTGATATCTAGAAGGATGTAATTCAACAAGGAGAAAGGAGGGAAGCTAAAAAGAGATCCAGCAGCTAATAACTTCTAAGAGTTGAATGGTGAAAGGAAATGCTCGCTGTCGACAACACCAGTGAGGAATGAAACAGCCAGCAGAACATTTCTTTTGTTCTTCTCTCATATCTTTTCATGAAAATTAAAAGGGCAGTTTTCACAGCTGGTGAAGGACTTTTTTTTTCCCCCTTTGCTCTGCCATCTGATGCTGTCTTCACTTTGAAAACAGAAAATTTATTCCTGAAGCTGAACGGGTAAAAATTGGACTCTGTTGCCTGTGGGTATTTTGCCATGAAGAGCAGCAGGATCTGATGAGAGATTTCATCCAGATCAAATCAGAGAATATTCAACAATGTCTCTGTTTTCACAGGAGACTTCCAAGCAGCAAGGGGGAGCCGGGAGCCAGGGCTCAGCTGGGTGCACCCCAGGATGCTCAAGACAGTTTGTGCTGTGAGGGGAAGAGAATGGGGTAGGACTGGGATTTTTGTGCCTCATTCTCTGAATCCAATGAGCCAGAGTGAGAGATCTCCAGTCTGAACCCACAGGGGAGGATTTTTTCACTGTGTTATGTCTTATGATGCTAAGAAGCTGGGATAAAACCTGCATGAATTCTCACCTTCTCAACAAACCTCTGTCTGATGTCAGTGCACAATGGTGGCCTTTCATCTTTGTTAGCATTATGTTTTCCTAAAAAGGTTGGTAGTGAAACATTCACCAAGAATTACCCCAAAATAGTTTCTGTCAAGGACCAGGACAGGTCATGGGTTTTGATACAAGTAGAGAAAAATCTTTCTTTCAGGGTTAACTTTTCAGGAATAACTGGGGCTCTTTCCTGAAAGGGAATTTACATCAGACTGGTGACTGCTGCTTTGAGCTGTGCACAAGCATATTCATACGGGGAGCATTACGGTGGCCATATTCAGAAGATAAGTCTTGCAGTCATAAAGACTGAAGATTTCTGATAATCTCTTCAATGAAATTTTAAACATTGTAAATACTGACATGGCTGGCTCAGCATTACAGCACTGCCTGACTCATTCAGCCTCTGGATATGCCTCCAAATGGTTTAGTCCCCTTGTGTGTCGCTGAGAAAATTTCTGTCCTGGGATGAATATGGTCTTCAAAAAATCCCCTGTGTGGAGGGGTATATTCCCCAAACCCTGAAACTGCTCTCTCTCTGACTGTGCTAAACTGCAACCAGATTTCTGTAGCCTCTTATTAGGAGAGAGGAAGCACAAACATTAAATGCAGGATGCTTTCCACAGTAGCTGGCCAGCTGCAGCTCTCAGTCCCAGAAGCCCATTGGGATGTATTCCCCAGCCTCTGTGCCTCCCAGAACTAAGAATTGCTCTGCTGTGACAGTGTCTCTCATTTTGCAGTAGGACAGCCAACACGATGCTTTCACATGGAGAGGAGTGTGTTGTCCCTCGATACCATGTTTGGAAAATGAAGGATTGCTGTGTTTTATTTTTTGATCATTAGATGTCAAGGATTCAACGCCGAACAGTTCTAAAGGGTTTTGTTATTGCAGATGCTGTTGGTTTGAGATGTAAAGCCATGCTCTGCTTCCCTACATCCCACCTGGAGTGAGTTAGAGGAATGAGGATGCTGCTTTTTTACTATTTTTTTTCCTCATTAGCAGTCATCCGAGCAGCCACTGGCAGAAATTTGATACATACATTGGGGATGGTGTATACAAGCCACAGAGTGTGTGAACTAACGGGGAGTGCTTGCATATGTAAGTTCACAAAGTGTGGCTCAGCTGACGGATCATCCACATGCACACGACTGAGGGATGTACCTGTGTGTTTGGGGGTGCCTGAAGTGTCCCTGCATTGTTGTGTTCATCATCTACTCCGGTGCAGCTGTAAGTCTGTGCACCCAAACGAAGAGAGGAGTAATTATGAAAGTTTCTTCGGGCCTAAGAAAGGGTCACTCCTGCTGCCTGTAGGAGTAGATGTGTACACTCAGAGGGAATGGTGCTTTGTAAGGCCATGCTCTCTGCGTATGGCTGAAGGACTGAAGTGCTGGATGGCTTGTAAAGCCCATGTGGCGTAGAAGGAATGAGGTAGAGATAGACCTAAATCCAGTTAAATAAAGGGGTAGTGCAGCTTTGCAACACTGATGTGTTGTATGACAGGAATATGTGACAACCACTGTCAGTGGGGCTCAACTGCCCTTACCCCTGTGACAAATCCCCTTTAGCAATGTCCTGACCCCCTTTCAGACCCACTGGGATGGTATTTGTCAGCTCTTGCAGTGTGGTCTGGATGTGGTCACCCATTCAGTTCTGGAGCATTTCCACTCTTGGCAAGGAGCTGTTAAAAACAAAGGGGTGGCAGGGAGGGGGAACGTATCACCTAATTGATTAGCCCCGTGAATCACAGAGGTTCCAGGCTGTCAAGGAGTAAATCACTGAAGCTGTCTTTGATGTCTCCTTCGGTCAAGGACAACACCAGCCTGCTGCAAATGTTGCCTTTCCTTTAATGTGCTTTCCCTCTTTCTCTCTCTCTCTTAGACTTGTGCATGCAGGGATTTTTTTTCCCCTGGATGTCCGCCGCTAACATACCTTATATTTTGATTCCTTCAGCAATTACTAGCTAAGCAGGCCAACCCTGTAGGACAGGCCTGCAGAGGAGTGATTACTGAGGAATGGGAAATGCAAAGAGGGGTATTAGAGACCCCTCAGGGATCTCTCTTCCTCCCACCACAGTGCTGTCACTCACTCTGAAAAATACCTCCCACTGCAAATTAACTTTCTGAAGGTAATGGCGACCTCCAGTTAATTCCATCTTGTGGTGGTTGGAAGAGAGGGGAGATGCAAATGGGGCTGGCTGTTGGCAGAAACACATAGTCTTTTGTGTTATCTAAAAAGCTGTTAGTTGTTTCTTCCCATTTCCAGCATGGCTGGAGATGCACCAGCAGTCATGTGGTGCTGAAAGACTATAATAAAAAGCTAAGTGATGAGGCAGCTTTTGTGATGGAATTTCAGCACTCCCAACGGGAGCTGAAGCCAGAACCTACATGCAAAAAAAAAAAAAAAGAAAAGTGTTATTCAGACAAAACAGAACAAGTTAACCAAATTCCTCTAAATTTCAAGCCTGAGCTAGTTGAAAAGCTTCGGAAACTGTCATAAGGCACATCTGATCTTCCTGCCAATACACACCACATCTCCTATCACGTGCCATCACGGATGGAGGACAGCTCCCCAGGAATGAGCTGCTTTCCTTGGTTTCCTGCCAATGCCACCTGTCCGGCTCCGTCTAGGTAAAGCACCGTGGCAGCGAGCCTTGGCTCAGGCAGGCGCTCGGATCTGGGCCAGGCTGGGAGATGGCCTGTTAGGAGCTGTCGCTCGCTTGGCTGGGTTGGTTTGTGGTGCTGGGAGAGGCTTCAGCAGTCGGAGGTTTTGCCAAGATTTTCCGCATGACAGCACCCTCCTTACCGCAGTCTGGGGCTGGACTGAGCTTCTCCTTGCGCTTCCCAAGAGTGGGCCTGTAAAGGAAAGGAGTTCTGACATTTCCAGGCTGTTCCCCTTGGAGATCCCTGCAAACACAATCTGCTCCCCGTCCCAGTGCATGCAGCCTCTGTGTTAACAGCAGGGAGCTACTGGCCTTACAGGTGGGGAGAGCAGGGCTCTAGTGGTGACTTTCTTCCTCAAAAGGTAGTCTGACCCTAAAAATGCTCATGGGAGTCTGGCAGGCAAAAGATGGTAGTCCCAGAACATGCCTTACTGTCATTCCCTCTCACTCCACCTCTCTGAAAAGCAGCTCAGGGAATGTCATCACTCAGCAGGCTTTGGACAAGCCCAAAGTGTCAAAAACAAATGAAAGAAACCACTCGAGGGTTGAAACAGCATCAAAGGTGCTAGTGAAGAAGGATGAGATAAGCAGTAATGATGGAAGGAGCTTTATGCTAAGTGCACTAAAATGCACTGTCTAGCTCTTGCTTCAGGCCACTGTAACTGGCTGTTTCTGTCTTCCAGGCCGAGTTTATTGCCACAAAGCTCCTCATGTAAGAATTTCCAAGTTGTGCCCAAGTTAGTCCATCAAATGACCCCTGGTAAAGTACCTGGGTGGAGATTTGAGGCTAAGGTGACATTTCTTGTCTTTGAAATAGTTATTAACACTTTTTTTTCCTATTTTTCCTAAAGCAATTTTCATTTGCCAACAACTTGCTTGAACTGTAAAGACCAGGACACGGCAAAGCTTTCCAGTGTGGATACCTGCCTGTAGTTAATACCAGCTCATTCCTTCTACTCTCCTTCCTCTCTGGCTTCAGCCTATTGCTGCTGAAAAGGGACAAAAAACATGTTCCAGCCTGAAATGGCCCATGGGCCTGTGTTTCTGGGAGCTAGAAATACCAATCCTTGGAGGTTACACATGGAAACACGCAGTGATTTCCCTTTTCATTCCCCATCTCCATTTTGCACTCTGTCAGGTTTAAATCCACTTCACCCATGTCATGCTCAGCCTGCATTGTTCTAAATCCTCCCTCAAAATGACATGCTTCCTCTGGCAATCTTGTTATCATTATCAACCAAACATGTAATTTTGTCCTCGTCTCCCCTCTCCAAAAATATATGATCTTAGTTTATTAGATTCAGTATCGATAAAACAAGGCATGGTATGAGGCACAGGAAAAATACAGAGAAAGGGGATGAAGCATCTTGTTAACACCTCTCAGTTCTGACTGGCTTTCCGGATATGCAAGGCATTAAGCCATCATTCAGAATAAACGTGTTAATCCCTCTTAAAACCTTAGCTGCCAAAGCAGAGGTGACCACTGGTGCCTTTTGAAGGGCATCATACTGTTGAACTTAGCAGGAATGTAACTTGCTGTGATTTCCTTGGGTACCTTTAGTGAGAACCCCCTGACAGGATGCTAATGGCTGGATTCATCTACTGGAGAAGAGGTGATTATTAGAACTGTAGGGATGATGGTTTAACATTACAGTTCTTTTTCTTGGACTTGAGATCTTAAAGAACCTCTCAGAGGTAATCAATGGCACTTTAGTACCCTTTGAAGCTTTTATTCACAACATTTGCATGGTACTTTGTGACACATTGACTTTACTATTTTCCTCCAATTCTAAACAAAATTGCTCCAGACCTGCATTTAAGTTGCTGTAAATGTGGTGATCTGACAGGTTCAATCACGCAGTGCATCTGGGACTTCCTTTCTGCAGTAAAATCTTGGGTCATCATTATATTTTCCGATGCTGTAGGACAGGAATGGACTAATTGCTTAACTGTGCACCTGCCATTCTGTGAACGGATACATTGCACCTCAAAAGAATGCAATAGGATTGGCATTGACCTACCAGAGAATTACAGTGCCTGAAAGCAAAATTGATGTAACACTACAGGAAACTGGGCTCCCAGGCTCTGAATGGGCAATATTGTCTGTGCTAAGTGACTGAGGGATGGATGTTCAAACAGCTTCTTTTAAAATGCAAGAGTGATTTCTTAATTTCAAGTCTGCACATATATTTGGGGGGCTGATTTGGGACCTAAAATAAGGGGGTTTGTTTTTTTCCTTTTTTCTCTCTTACAGCTTTGATCTCACACAACCATATGACCTCATCAGTGCACGGAACAAACTGCCTTGGTCCAGCCTATAATCTCATTCATGAGGGGGAAGAACCATCACAAGCTTCCTGTAAGAGATATTAGTCACATTCTTTGGCATAACGCTGAAAGCACCCAGGCTTAATAATGGTGAAAGTGGTGTGATAGTCAATTTAGAACAGAAAAAAAAAATAGCTATGTGGAAGGTCTTTGAAGAAGAGACCGTAAATGTGGAACATGAAATAGGGAAGTTGTTTTAGCTTCCTTATGATTTTAAACCATATTTCATTTGCTCTGCTATCGTTGCTATCACAGCAGGTAAGAACATTATAAAATCCATCAGAAGGAGCTGAGAAGAAGCCTAACACCTAAAGACTCACATTTCACAATCCCTAAACCCAACAGTACACCAAGAAATCCTACCACTCTTTGTCCTCCACCCCAGAATCCACAACTCAGGTTTTTGCCATTCTATCTATCTATCCTACTCTGCTTAAGAACCTCTTGCTTTTCTGTTGATTTCTCTATATTGAAAAAGTCAAAAACATTTATACCTCAGGGATATAGATTGGAAAACCGGACCTTTAAAAGGACATCAAAAAAGTATCAAAAAGTATAATTTCTTCATCTGCCTGGGAAATGCCATGAGACTCTAATACCTCCATATCTTATATTCAGCCAAACTCTTTCCTGCTGCTGGTAATGTGCAGGCAGTTCTCCTTGCAGTTCAAAAGGTTGCAGTTAACATCATTTTGAAGGAAAGCTCCCTGCACAATGCAGGGAAAGCCAGGAAGAGTTCAAAGATCAGCACCCCAAAGTCGTGCATGGACCAGGCTGGACTTGGCTATGCCATTCGCTCCAACTGGAAGCACTAAAAGTTTGGCACGAGGCATGAAATATTTAACCAGGCTGCCACTGTGTAAAAATGATAGAGTGTGCCTGAGCAGAACATCTGTCAGGGAGGCGGCAGCTGGCGCAGCCTGGCAAGGATTTTCTACAGAGAAATGGGGCACAGCTTCCTAAATTTTCTGGGATGCCGAGCTGCGTGGGAGGGTGAGGGGAGCACGTGTGTTGCTCAGTCGATGGACAACAAATGTCCTGAGAAACCACGTTTGAGAGGGCAGACATCACTGCTTCAGTGTGGGAGGGGAGATGCTCAGCAGGGTGGCTCCTCATGGCCCAAGCCATGGTGCCTGATTGCCTGCATGTTCTTCCCACCCTGGGTCTATCAGCAAACCGTGGTCCCAGAGGTCTTTCCTTGCAGCAATTTTTTTTTTGTGCACATGCAGGTGTCTAGCTCCAGGCCTTTTAAGAAGGGGACACCTGGAGCTAGCTAATCATTTCACCATGGGCCCAAGCTCTGGTCTTGGTGCTCTCACTGCAGATGGGATTGAGCAGCTCGGTTCATAGGCAGATATCTGAGACCTGGCTCAGCAGAAGGAAAGAGGTTTGAATCCAAAAATCATCCTATGTAGTCTGGGGAGAAATGGGTCTGATATTACCCTCCCATTTGTACTCCTACTGCTTTCAAAGAATCTTTATTTGTCCTTTCCCAGGACCAGACTTTGGGTGGCCCATCACTGGCTTGCGCTTTACTCACCCCAGGAATCCTCTTCTCCCAAAACTGAGCTCACAGTACATAGATGAGTCTTGGACGAGGGATGAGACCGGATGGATGAGCACTGGAGGGAGACAAATGCAGAGAGGTTGAATCCAGCTTTGAGAGGGAAAAGCCTTATGAGCAATGAGGAGGGATGTTTGGAGAGAGAGGTTCAAGGGATGAAGTGGTCTGTGGAAGTCAGTCTGGTTGCAAAAGCTCCTTGTAAAGATGACAGGGCTTCAGTTCACCATTCCAACACTTTGTGTCAGGGTACCTCCTTCTGTGCAGAGATGGGTGCCCACACTCCCACTCTCTTCTTTCAGCAGATCATGCAAAGGTTAAGAAGTGCAGGAATTAATTTCCCCATCATTACCACTGCCATCTTGCAGATAATTCTGCTGCGTTTTGAATGCACCACTACTCTAGGAGCAAATGTTTCCGCTTTTTGCACCAAGGTAGAGATTGTCAAAGACTGAAAGTTTTATCCATGATGCAGGTCACCAGAAAGGGTTAATCAACTGGGGGTACGTATTGTTTGATTCCCATAGTGTGGGAGTGAGACAATAGGAGATCAGAGTTGGACTCAACTTCTTTGCATTCTCCCCCACACTCCTTTTGGAGGGTGTTTCAGGGACAGGCTGTGAGGAATGCACACTATCTAATCTGCATGTATAATGTAAATATGCACATTTTTATTTGCTCTCTCCATCTGCAGGGAACTTGCTGGCATTAGAACAGCCATGTGGTCTCACAGCAAAGTTTCCTTGTAAAAGGAAAGGAGAAGACCTAGCAAGGCTTCTTGCTCTCTGCCTCCTGCATCCTGTGCACATGGGTGCACAAAATCTGTCCTACTCACACCTTCACGTTTGCTCTTTGGTCTCAGAACCCAGCCTGGACTGGGCTCCTAAAAGGGAGCTGGTTCCTTGACTGAGCTGGAAAATCAGTGTGGAGGAAGGAAGGGAAGAAAGTGCACTTGGCCAATCTTAAGCCATTGTTTAAACCAATTTCTCTATTATAGCAGAAAATTAAAAAAAGTAATTAATATTTAGGATAGGACAACTAGTCTTGATCTTTTGGAACAGACAAAATTAAACAGAGGTAAATTCAGGAACGCTAATCTTTTCAGCATGAGAAAATCAAAATACTTCATCTGAGTTGTCAAAGTAAAACATCTAGACTGTATGTTTTGCAGGTTTTTTTCCTGTTTGCTTTTGAAGGAACCAGAGTAATTTGCAGATTGACTAAAGCCTGATTCTGCCTATTTTGCCTTAAAAAAAAAAAAAAAAAGAAATTTTTGTGAAAAGCTGTTCCCCAGCTCCATTGTGGCCTTCTGAACAATGTTATTACGCTGGCTGGGAAACAGCAGCAGCAGCAGCTGGAATCCCTTGCCCTGCCATCTATAGCTTGCAGCACTTGGAGTCCTGGCTGCCCTATAAATTGTCTGTCTCCCAACTGGCTGAAATATCTGCCTTTGGTCCACAAAACATTCTGGGCTCAGGTCACCTGAAATCAGGGATAGGCGTCACTGTGAAGAAACCAATGTGTAAAAGAACAGAAGATTGCACAAAGTTACCGGGATCTCGCAAACACTTTCTTCTTAATATCTTTCAGGAACACAGATCTGCCTTTTCATGGAATTTTTTAAAGGCCTTACTGACTCAGAAGGGGTTTTAATCTATTTTCCTTATTGCTCCACTGCATGCGTGTGTATTTGTGTGTATGTGGTTGTGACAGTATAAATATTAATAGCACAAGGGTGAGAATACATGTGGCCCTCAAATGAGGTTATATAAACACACAGCTGCTGTGCTATTTGTAAATTTATAAAGACACGTTTCCATCAAGAGTGTGAAAGTCAAATAACCGAGCAGGGAGAGAGTGCACATATGCTTCATAAACTGCACAAGAAGCCTATAGGAATTACATGGTGGTACTTAAATCCCAGTCCCACTGAGGTCGGCTGGAGCTGTGTCACTGACTTCAGAGGGATCAGGATTTGGCACAGTACACTTGCTGTGATTCCCATGGATAAAGCAGAGCAAGCTACCAGAAAAACAAAGGTCACACTCCTATCACAGTACAAAAAGTGCCAATCCCTTGTGGCTTGCTGACATCTGAGCAAGACGGGGATGATGCAGCAGCACAACACCACACAGCAGAGCCTCCACTTGCCTCCTGTATACTCTACTGTCAATGGGAAAACAGGATGTGGATAGGGTGGTGACAAGGAGGAAAGCAGCTCTGCCTTTGCCTCCCTGTGTTCTGAGCTCTGCTAGAGATGGGCACTGGTGTTGCCTCAGGCAGACCAACAAAAGAGCATCGCTTGTGTGTTTGAAAGGGTGGTGTGTTGACAGTGTGCAGGTCAGAGTGTGGACTGCCATGCAGTCCCATTTGCGCAGCTTTAGCAGCTGCTTGCACTCACAGCCTCCCCAGGGAGGTTTCCTAGTCACTGTCAGGCTACATTCTGGATGACAGGAGCTGATGGGGCTAAGGTTTCATCCCATGGACAACGTGGAGCATGGAAGGAGAGGAGTCAGAAGCAGGAAGGTTTCAGGCATAAATAGGCATTTATATGGGAAATGGATTAAGAAACTTTAAAAATCCTTAATTTTCCTGAGACTTTTACATTCCGAGTTCCTTTATTACATTTTTTGTACTGCAGAAGATGCTACTCAGACCCCAGTGGCAAGTCTAGATCATTATTTGAGCTCACAGAATTACCTTGGTCATGATGGAAGCCTTTGAATCAGGCACATCTTCCTAAAAGACTTTTCTCAGTCTGCTGCAAAGGAGCAAGTCCAGCTCAGATAAAGGCCTGGATGTGGAAATTTGTTTGAACCTTCTGCATGTCCTGTATCCCCCCAGGTTTGGTATAAGTGTCCAAGGAAGATTCCATAACCAACTATTCCATAACCTCCCTGAGACAGCCTATCTCATAGGAAGGGCATTGTGCTAAAATCCGCAGAACTTTTTGCTTTGTAGTATCATATGCTTTAAGAATCGGTCCAAAATCGAGCCACATAGTCACCCAGCACTGGAAGGACATTCTTCTTTGGCATCAAGGGCCAGGATTCCTTCTTTCTAGGTCTTCACCAAAATGCCTGATTGGTATAAGGTTGGCCCAGAAACCCTGGGTATCCAGTGAAGAGAAACAGGCATGTTCTGATGGCAATTTAGA
Organism: Grallaria varia; assembly: GCA_013396735.1. NCBI lineage: Eukaryota > Metazoa > Chordata > Aves > Passeriformes > Formicariidae > Grallaria > Grallaria varia. The sequence goes on along the minus strand of VWZG01003888.1, from coordinate 246,794 downwards.
ATGAGAAGTGGCTCAAATCCAAGTCTCAGTCTGCCTTTGATGGGAAAAACTTATCTTCTAATGTTTTAATGTTGTCCTCAGTGGAGGGCATCCATCTGGGGGAGGTGTTATGCAACAGGTTGGGTTGTAAATGTGTGCTGGAGTGCGCTGAACACTCTCCTCCCTCTGCAGACAAGACCTTATAATGAAATGAGAATAATTGAATTTTCAGTTCACTAGCAAGAACACTACTTTTCTGTATTGTTTTTAACCAGTTATTTCCAAAGAAGCCAAAATTAAAGAAAAAAACCCCAGCATCTTGCTTTGAGCAAAACATTTCTTTTTCCCTTTATGAGAAGCAACAGCTGGATTTTGAGCACACTTTTCAGAGCAAAATGTCAGACAAATTCTAACAAAACTAAATTTACAAAGGAAAGATCAAAATATTTTCTTTGAAAGTAACAAAATGAAACATTTAGATTCAAGTAACAAATTCAATGTCAAAGTGAAGTTTCTATGTTCCCCTTTTAGCCTCTGAGAAGAATTCAGTGAAGCAAATATAAATTTGAAAAATGTTGCTGTTACCAAATCTGCATTGCCCACTGAAAGAAAATAATCCCGAAATGTCTTCCTGATCTAAAAATGATCCTACAAATGCAAGAGATCAGGCAGCTGTTTCTTGGACAAAGTGCAGAGCTGTTTTAGCTAAAGTTTCAGCAAGTCACCCCGAGGCTTTGCAGTAATGTCTCTGTTCAGTGATCATGAATCCCTTGCAATTTGGAACCTAAAAACATCCTGCTAGTGCCATCATAGACAAGCAACAGTCACCTCATCCAGAAGGCAGGATGAGAGCAACCTGGCCTTGATTTATCATACCTTTCTTTCAGCTATTTGTATTTGTTCCAACCAGCAAACTGGCTTTTACTATATTTAGTTTCAATCTGGGGAGAAGGGCTGAAGGGAGTAATACAAATTTTATGGGAATGTTTTGTGTTTTATCCCAAATGTTTCTTTCTTATGCAAAAGTGAAAGAAGGGAATGGTGGAAAAAGTGGTTTCCCAGAGCAGCACAATTGTGCAAATGGATGAGGCACACAGGTTTTGCAGAGGAGGACCGAGGATGAGTTGGAAAGGCACGGCAGGTGCTGATTTCCCAGTTTGCAGGGTGGAGGGAGCACCGCCGGCCATCAGTCAGCAGCAAGCCCTTTTCTGGGTGTGTGACACACAGAGGTGGGTATGGACGAGAAACCCCTGGAGACAGAGAAGCCAGTCTCTCAGTGTCATCTAAGTCATGCATCGCCATGGACAGGTCACATGGCCTGCCCTGGATAGGGGTTTGAGAGCACGTGGAGGGAAGGAGCTGCAGCCTGATCCGCAGGCGATCGAGCGATGTTGGCAGATCTGCTTTTCTCAGCTGCCTCATCTCCCTCAACACTGTTCTTCAGACATGTACTTAGCTCGGCTGGATGGCCTGGCCTGACGTACCTGCTCCATCATTATCCAGACAGGGATTTCGAAAGCTACTTGAAATGCCCGTGATTGTGCTCACATCAGGTGGCAATTTGCCAGCTGGAGCTCCATGCTGCAGTCGGCAGGACAGCAGGAGACTGGTGGAGGTGGTGGCTCACCAGGGCAGCGGGTCCATGTGTGCATCCTCCTCCTCTGCCTCCTCCCTGCTGTTCCCAATGTCTTCAAAGGTTGAAATTTTTGCCCACTTTCAGATGTCCAGACTCCTGAAAGACTTCTTGAGTCATGGCCATGAGGTCAGGGACGTAAAGAGGACCATGTGTTGCCACTGGGAAAGTTATTCTGGAGTTAAATCACTGCACTGAATACATTGCAGTGATTTTCCCTCCCCTACACTGTCCACAGGGAGGGGAGTTTGTACATGGGGCCATCAGCCTGCTTCTATGAGCTCTGCTCAGTGATGTGAGCTGTAGCCTGACCTTAGTGCCACTGGGACAAAATCTTTCTGATTTTTTCCAGGCATACTCTCTATAGATTAATCAAAGGGCCCTGGCTGCTGTCCCTCTGATGCATGTGCTTTTCACTTTGATTTTCCTCTCCTGTCACACAGCATCCAGGCTGTACGATTGCATACTCCCCACATCCCTTCACGATGGATATTAATCTGCTCAGCTGTGTTTCATTCTGGTTTCCTTCAGCAAGAACTGGGCTGGAGCACAGGGGAAGATGAAAGGAGGCATCTTGTAAAGTCAGGCGTGACCCCTGGAAGCAGGAAGGGTTCAGTAAGGATGAGGCTCTCTTAGGACCGTTCCCTGGGACAGACTGGGAATGATGTGTGAGAAACAGATACGGGTACAAACACTCAGGCTGATGAGGGATCACATGAAAGGCACCATCCTCAAAAAGGAAATATGTAGATTTTTTGAGGAAGGGCAACCTGCGTTGGTGTTGGTGTTACAGAAAGCCACTGGTGGCTAAAAAATTGGTGAATCTTCCAAATGAACCAGAGTGTTTGGGAATTTCTGCAGAAAAACTGTAGAGAATAAGTGACTTTGCTAATTGTTCTGCACCAGGTTAATATGTTTGGCTCTAATTATGTCCTTCCAGCAAAGTAAACTATTTCTAATCCCTTCCCTGATAAGTGAGCAATGGAGTAATTACCTGAAATATTGCACTTGAACAGAAAAGCCACCACCATTATGAAAGCTATGACAAACTATAGGGTTCTGCTAACTCCCACTGTTCCCTTTCCAATATTTGTCTATTGTGTCATTCCAGATCTATGATACCTGCTATTCCCTGTCCCTTTGAAATAACAATGTCTGTCTTTATACACCACTTTTCCACCACAGATTGAAAAGTACTTCACAAAGGCCAGCATCACTACTATCATTTTATGGATAAGAAATCTGGACACCAGGAGGTTAACTGCCATTGGACTATCCTGCATTTACTATTCTACCACCCGATCATCCATTTACGATGCAGGTCAAATTTCTCTTTTTCATTCCTGGATCGCTCTCTGTCCCCTGTTCAACCCAACAGAATCCAAAGGCTTCAGCAGGTATTTAAAATTATGTGGAGTTACTGACACTGTGTTCTGCTCTTTGTCTTCTTGCGGTTCCTGGAAATTCTGCTATTTCTGCCTGCTCTTTTGAAAGAGCTGAGATAATTTCTTTTTCTATGAGCACAGATTACAAAAACAGATCTGCTTCATGTATCTCCCAAACTCCGAGGGACCCTGACTGTGAGAATCCAGTTAAGACTGTTTGCAGGATAACGGATCATTCAATATTCAGTTTTTTTAATTCAGTTTTCCACTCCAGCATTGCAGTTGGCTTCACAGGCTGAAATGCTGGTGTCTCTTCATATTGGAGTCTTCTTGGCCCATTTCTGTTCAGCAATGCTTATGGCTGTGTTTAAAATTCAGAGGAAGTTTATTTTAGATGGGAGCCTGTGCCTGAACTTTTTCACCCAGCATCAGTTCTGGTGAGAAGAGAAAATGAATCTTTGCCTTTGAATGATAAACTGTTTAAAAGTAGGGGTTATAATGGTATCAGTGACAGAGTTTCATTTACAACAGCTTCAGTAGGACAAGGATAGTATATATTATGGGACAGAAGAGAATGACAAAAGAAAAGAGGAAAAGAACCAACAATATTTATATCTGAGGTGTTTCCCCAGCAAAACCAATTACTGGTCCTGTTCTTCAGAAGGGTGTGAAGATGCTTTTGTCACACCTGAATTTCCCTGTGGGACTTGGATATGACACCAGAGACAGAACAGATGAAAGGACATCATTCAGTCAGTCTCAGCAGATTTGCAGATGCTTATTTTTGCCAGAACCTTCACCCTCTGAGACCCTGTTCTGTTAGTGCAATGTACACTTTGGTATAAGCAGGGTAAACTCAGAATACCCTCATCAGGAAACCATTAAAATATCTGCACAGGGGCAGCTGTCTTGGCAGGAATCTAAAAAAGTGCATAAGAATAGGGTAAAAATTTATGATGCTTTCCTTTTATCTTCCTGAATTCCTCAAGGTTTTATCCCTTCATTGCTCTAGTTCTCCTTTTGCACTCCTGCACAGATACTTCTGAGTGCACATCCTGACACTCTACAGGCATTTGCATCTTGAATGCGAACAACGAGCCACAGTCCGTAGGGTCCCTGCAAACCAAGGTCAAAGCCACCTGATGACAAATAGAGATGCCAACACAAAGACTTTCAAGTAAGTTCTTAAGGAGAGAATAATTAGAGACATGGAAGTAAACGCAAAATAGGATAAAATGTTAGATAGGTTTAACAAAGACTCAGAGAGTGCCAGACTAACTCAATATCATTCTTTGATAAGATAATTGATTTTTTAGACAAAGGAAATGCAGTAGATCTAATCTATCTGGATTTCAGTAAAGCATTCGATATGGTGCTGCATGAGAAATGATTAGTTTTGTTGGCAAATCTGGGATTTAGAACAGGAACTGTAAGGCAAACAAAGAAACAGCTGAAGGGGAAACAACAATAGGTTTGTTTAAAGGGAGAAGCATCAAGCTGAAAACAGGATAGTAATGTCAGTCCTAGAAGGGCTTCCTGCTGTCTAATCTGACTTAAACTTTCATGAATACTCTTTGCTATACATTCAGTGTGTAAAAGTACATATAACATTGGCATCTGTGGGTAAAAACCTGGAAAATATTACAAATGGGAGGAAATGTTGCAATATTGTAAGAAGAGTTAGATGATTTTGAGAGCTGGAATAACAGAAACAGGGTGAGATCTACTAGTACGGACTTCTATGCCATGTATTTAGCTAACAGTAGTAATATTTTTTACTGTAATTTGTGGATCTGTCACTTGGCAATGACATATAAGAACAAAAACATAGGTGTTGACCCACCCTGGTTGATGACCCACCATGGTGTCACCATCAAAAACTCAGTGTGGGATTTCAGTTCAACGGGTGATGTAGTTCCACTTGAAAGAGAAAATTCTGGATGCTACCGTGCAAGATCAATTCTCCTTACGTGCTGTCTGCTGATCAAGACGAGTGGCCTTCAAGTGGATCAGCTGTGGAACAAGATAATATGGCCAAGAAGAATGGAGAGCTAGTTCTACTAGAAGAATTATGAAGACCTCGCTTATACAGCCTAAACATTGAAAAACTGTAAACACCAGGAAAGGGGAAGAACACCTTAACCTAAAGGAAAAGAAGATACCTATTGGCAAAAGATATTCATAAACACACTCAGCCTAAATTTCAGAGGACAATCTCATCCTAGCAGAATACTGAACGTCAGTTACAGGAAATGTATTTTTAAAATCTACTCATTTAAAGATGGAAAGGGATTGGTTGTGGCAGAGCTGTTTGGGGGAGAATTTAACAGCACGTGCCCAAAATATTCAGTCTCCAGCACTGTTTTTCAGTCCCTTTTTAATCAGCACAGAGAAATGAAATCATAAAACAGTATGAAGGAAACAAACAGTGAGTCTCTTGGTTATATGTTTTGTCAGTCCCCTGCTGGTACCTTCGCTTAGAATTATTTGTGTTCGTTCCCAGTGTCTCATATCTTACCAGTTCAAGCACAATTCTAGCCTATATTTTTGCATTGCAGTTAGGTACATTGCGCTCAAACTAAAATACAGTATTCACAACTCCCTGGTAGCCATGAGATTCCCTTTGATACGGATCCCAGAGGTAAATCCTGCGCCCCAATGACAGGGACATATTATTCCCCTTTTAAAATGACCTTGCCTTTCATCCAGACCTCAGTGGTCAGTCTAAATTGTGTTGCTCCAATAAAATGTAGTTAGCTGATGAGCTCAAAGACGTTCTTTTGCCTTCCCTAGGCATAGCCTGCAGCCTCAGTTTGTAGTGGGTTAGCTGGCACTGATGGAGTGATCTCTGCATTGGGAAAACAGATTGGCATGACGGGCATGAACAGTTTAGCGGGCTGGAGGCAGGGTAACAGGAGTTTACAAGCAAATTGGTTTAAGTACAGATTGTGTCGTTCCTGAGAACGGCAGCAGGGTGCTGCTGCAGCTGTTTGGCCATTAGCTGAAGAATAGAAGGGGAAAAAAATAAATTAGGCAAGACAAAGGAATAATCTTTGAATAGCAACAAAATATTTAAAAATAGGATAAAAAAAGCTTTAAAGGGCATCTTTTTTTGAGTGGTAGGAGACAAGAGGTGAGATTGGCATCAGCAAGGTAAAAAGAGAAGACTATACAGACTCAGAGAATGCACCTTCTCTTCTAATCCATAAAAATATGAATTTAACACGTGGAACTGGGCATCCACTTAATAGCCACGAGGATAATGCAGGGTGAGCAGTGTAAATGTGAAAATAGAGTAAACCCGAGTACAGTTAAATCAAAATGGTCTGCTGAGAGCTTATGAACAGCAGGACTGGGACAGTGCCCACCCAGTGCCCCGTAGGACCCAGTCCCTGAGATCAACAGCAGACCATTTCATTGCAGTAACGTTGCTGGTTTTCGGAGCAACTTCAGCCTTTCACCGGGGAAGGCAAAAACTTCTCTAGTCACAGTCTAAGACTATGGAACTGAGATGTCTTTTAAAGATTAGCTGAGATGTTATTCCTATCAAGCATCCTCCAAAACTGGCCATTAGCAGCAAATTGGCTGTGAATAGTGTCAGAGCACCTTTCATTCTGACAGACACTTTACAGGTGAGGGACTTCCTGAACCAGGGGTGATAGCCTTATATTTAGTAATCCTCCACAGAATTTTCTCTCCTTATTTATCCAGGCATTTTTAAAATCCATATAAAAATTTAGCATCCACAATGTCTCACGGCAAGGGTGCAGAGTAATCTCCTCATGTATGTTTTGAACTTGCCATCAACTAAATTTATTCCATGACCTCTCATTGTCTTATGGAAAGAGGCCAGTGTATGATAATTCCCTGTTCATATTTTCTACAGTGAAACAACAGCAGTAAGAAACATTTCCCTTGTGTGTCCATGAGTATCTAATTTTGACGATAACAGACTGGCTTTGAGGGCATGTCAGACAGTGGGTCACAAATATACTGTTGCTGCATAGCTGGAACATGGGAAGGCAGAAATTAGGACATCTCAGAGACCCTTTATTTTCTGCCTTTCCCCCCCCTCTTTCCTCCATTTTCCAGACTTATTTTGCAACGGATCTGTCTTACAATGCCAACGTAACTAGCAGGTGTTTCATGTCAGTGTTATTCCTGACCACATTGTCTGAAGCTTCCATTATACAGGGATAAAGTCACATACATTTTTTCTCTCGAGGTGATAATAACAGGAGCTTAAGTTTCACTGATTTGTTGTCAATGTCATAACCCGCCTATGAATAGCATCATAACATAGTCATAGAAGCATGGCTAATTGAAGTCCATTTTGGTGAAACTACAAGGGAAATTGTCCTCTTGTTTAAGAGCATTAATTTACTGTGTTCCAAAGTAAGGATCAATAAACAAACAAACAAAAATAAGCTTTTGAGTTTATTCAGCAGAGAAAGAATTATGACATGAAGGATAATGTCTCCCTATTTTATGGTACCTCTGGCAATAATACACTGAAATTGTTATGAAGCCATGATCATATCAGAGACATTGAGCGAAGAAACAACCACAACAAAACTCAATTTTACGTATATTCCTTCACATGAGAGACAAATCAATCCATTCTCATAAATAATATACAAAATCCCTTGGATAGCTCAAAATTCAATACACTTATTAGAATGTCACTAGAGCCCTGGGAACCGAGTGCATAAAAACATAGGTGGAAGAAGTCATCCAAGCCCCATCGGTTTAAAAATTATTAGATAAGAAGTGGTCATTAAAGATCCTGTCAGATTTTATTGGAGGGAAGGGATTTAGCATACTGCATGGTCTCTACTCTTGTTGGTCAGCTGTGCTTACTGAGAGGTTACTAAGTTTTATGCAAGGCAGATGAAATTGGATGAGGATGTGGTCAAGGCAGGGGATTAGACATACAATTTATGAGTCTGTTCGGACAATGAAGACAGTAAATCTTTTGTAGTCATTTATAAGATCATTTTTCACTGATTTGGATAACCTTCATGAACTAGCATGTCATACATAAAGACCTTTTTATAAACATAAGGCCCTCCTTTTTGTCTTTCTGTCTTTAATTTCTGGTGTCCCAATATTAAAGTGCTATGCAGCAAGTTCTAAGTGTTAAAATTGCAGGGTATTACACAGGATGTATCCTTATGTCCATAAAACTGATAACGTGCATATTTTGCCTTCAAATATCTGTTGTTTGCTGATTTTCCAGTGACCCTGAATCCAGAGGCCCCCCCAGGTTCTTTTGGTTCTCCTTCCTTTCTCACATCCCATCCCTGGTGACTCAATCCCCGTTAGGCCACCGTGTCCTCCAACCAAGGCTACCTCTGGAGTGAGTGTTCTGCTTTTGCTCACCTAACCCCCCCCCAAATTACCTCCCCTCTTGCACAGGTACAGGAAAGTGAAGGTGTCAGCCAGCTCCAGACTAGAAATGGGACTTTGAGCAGACAGTGGAGCTGAGAGAGGCACCAAACTGAATTGTACTCTGTGTTTTTAAATAAACTCTGGGAGAACTGCATCTTATGCTGAGCATACGACTGCCATAATAGTTTGTCTCATAACAAGACTGTTAGCCAGAAGGGAAAGCAAAATTGTTGTTTTTTGTATGTGTAACTAAGCATGCCTGGACAGAAGGATGCATTTGGTGTAATTCAAAACACTGATGTGCCTCAATGAAAACTCCCCCCAGGGCTGTGGGAATACCCCACTCGGTGCAGTTTGGGAGCTGGAACAAACCCCGCATGTCATGCACAGGAGTTAGAGTAACGAGTTATTTACTTGAGTACTTTAGGCACAAATAAGCTTGTCTTGACAATGACAAGCCCGTCAGGAGCTCCGATTCTGCCACCTGGAGACACTAAAGCAAATGAGATGATTCCTGCTAAGTAGCCACCTTGGGAAGAATTATCTTATTTTTATTATTTTTAAATAGGAAGCTTTTAAATACAAATTCAAGAGGACTGAGTAGAGCGAATGCATCAGGAGCAGGGAATTCTGATTCTTTATCATTATAAAAACACTGTTATGAATGAGAGAAGGAACAAATCATACCAGCGGAACTGGACAGCCTATCTTGGTGGTTTGCTTCTCCACTTTGGATTAGAGTTCCTGCTATCTTCACAGTCCATTTAACCAAGTCCAAGTGCTTCCTTTCACTGCCTGCCATCCTAATCTATGTAAACCAGCTCAGTCAGGCATTTTTCATTGAATTAATACATATTAATGGGCAGTAATACAGTTGTACTATTGCATACATTTTCTTGAAGTGCAATATTCCATCTAAAGCATTTTATTCACATTGCTGCATGGTAACTGCACCCACAATAATATCTTTAGTGATTATTCATTACAGGGATAATACAGCTGTGCCAAACACTATATTTTAGTCGGGTTTTTTTGGTTTGTTTTGTTGCTGTTGTTTTGGGCTTTTTTTTAACAGAAGATGCAATTATATTTGCAGACTTAAAGTACTGTTGTCCTTAACTGAAGAAAATAATTTTCTGCTCATGTATTGGGAAAAGCAGTGGACAAGCAGAAATCAGGTATTTTTCATGTATCTATGAAGATTAATTGATCTTAAGAATCACAGAAGCATTTAAGTTTGAAAAGACCTCCAAGACATCAAGTTCAACCTTTGACCAAACACCACCGTGCCAACTAAGCCACAGAACTAAGAGCCATGTCCAGTCGTCTCTTGAACAATTCCAGAGCTGGTGACTCCACCACCTCCTTGGGCAGTCTGTTCCAAGTCCTGGACACCCTTTCAGCGAAGAAATTTTTCCTGATGGTCAGCCTGAATGTCCCCTGGCACAGCTTAAGGTTGTGTTCTCTCATCCTGTCACTGGTTGTCTGGGAGGAGAGCTCAACAGCCCCCTGGCTACAACCTCCTTTCAGGTAGTTGTAGAGAGGGATAAGGTCTCTCCTGATCCTCTTCTTCTCCGGACTAAACACTCCCAGCTTACTATTCCACTCCTTATATGACTCTCTAGACCCTTCCCCAGCTCTACTGCCCTTCCCTGGACATGCTCCAGCACCTCAATGTCTTTCTTGCAGGAAGGGGCCCAGAACTGGACACAGTACTCAAGGTACCACCTCACTCGTGCCCTGTACATGGGGACAGTTGCTCCCCTGGTCCTGTTGGCCACATTATTTTTGATACAAGCCAGATGCCACTGGTCTTCTTGTCCACCTGCACACATTGCTGGTTCTTGTTCAGCTGCTGTCGACCAGCAACCCCCAGGTCCTTTTCCGCTGGGTCGCTCTGCAGATGCTCTGTCCCAAGCCTGGAGCGTTCCATGGGGTTGTTGAGACACAAGAGCACGATCTGACACTTCATCTTGTTGAATCTCATACCACTGGCCTTGGCCCATCATTCCAGCCTGTCCAGATTTCTGTGCGGAGCCTTCCTACCCTCCAGCAGATCAACACTCCTACTCAACTTAGTGTCATCTATGAGGGATGACAGAAGAGACAGAAAACAGCAGATGAGGCTTTGGACTATGATCGACTCCATGATTTGGATGTAGAAAGCATGAAGCACATGAGATATAGTAAACACACACGAACAGGTTCCAAATGCTGTTATAAATTGGGCAAAACTGAAACTTAGATGAGATGACTGGAAAATTGTCTAATAAATGCATAACACACTCACGTAGGAGTTTACATGTACTTACAGTTCTGGCAGATATCAGTGATTACATTCAGACAGGACTGGGTATAAAGGAGGGGCAGTTGCTATTAATGGTCAATCATTGCTCATGCAATGCATGTGTACTAAGAAGATGCAGGATGAGCTCCTGTTTCCTTGGATATTAATACCATGTGATGGAGGCATAAGCAGATAGAGAATGTGGTAAAGGTAAATTTGCCTTCAGTTCACACTGAGTGATCTTTTCTCTGGCCTCACCTTCCTCCTCGTGCCCTGGGTGATGCTCTCAGTCACGAGGTACCCCTGGGAACACGAGCAGACTGTCGGCATGCTGCAGTCAATTTGCTGCCACGGTAGGAAAAAACCAGCAATACAGGACACCATGTGGAACAAGACTGATGGGACAAATAATGTGTGTCCATCTTTCTCATTGGAAAACTTCGGCATCAATTATTGTGTCAGCTGTAATTGTGTTGTCTGGTGAGGAGAGGCAGACAGTGGTATTGTTCTAACAAGGCAGGAGGCTCTGTCCTTTCCTATCATGATGCAATAGCTTTCTGCGGGGAATAGAGGCATCTCTTGAAATCTTACCCACAACTAAACTGGCAAACCATAATTAGCTGCAGCAAAATAATTAGCAACATAAAGACCTTCAGGCAATAAGCAATTCCAGTTACTCCTACAGAGGCAATTTGACCTCACTTAGTGTCTATTATACATAACTTTGTAGAGTCTTATTGCTACTATACTGCCAAGACCTGTGGGATCTGCCAAAGTTTGTTTCCATCACTTACTGAGGAAACAGCAGTTCTACAGTTGCTTAGGAGATTAATTAGCTTGTCAAATAATTAAGTGGACAGGCTGTAATGGAGGTTCCCATTTCATAACTGATTTATCACTTCAGAAGCTTCACAGATTGAGATTCTTTACATGAAGACTTTCATACCAGGAGAAAATTGTTAAGACAGGGCTGAGTTGAGGGGAGGTGTGTGTACATTTCACTTACCAGTTTAGGATTGTTTTCTGATTTTACTCTGGGTTTGTGAGGAATGTGGTAGTGATGCAATAAATCCCACATATATTTCACTGAAACTTTTAGGGCTGGATGACCATTTCAATTTTGTTAGTAACAGATTAGTGTTGGCTAAATGACAAGATCAGAGTTTTAGACCAAACTACTGCTTCAGTGAGTGTTAAAATTGTTTGGTCATCTACTGGTCTAATGATCAGGCCATGATTTTGACAGATCCAGTTTCAGCTACCTCTTCTGTATTCAACGATGGGCTAAGTACCAAGTGAATTAATACTTTTTATGTACACAGCCTCTTCTTTGTTACTCTTGAAAGTATTTGCAGTACTTAAAAGACTTCTTTGGGATTTGTAGCATTGACTCTCCAAAGTTTCACTGGTGTATTACTTAACTGAGGTGGAAAGCAGTAAATGAAAATATCATGCATCATTTACCCTGAACTTAGAGCTTCATGTGAAAGTTTGACACCCAGGACTCTGAAGGCTGGCCATACCAGTAAGATAAACTTATTTTCATTGATTTTTTTGAGGAATATGTATTACTTGCATGAATATGCCAACATCTTTTTGCAGCACATGTGAAAAAGCCTGTCTCTTTGCCTGCCAAAGACCTCAGGAAAACAATTGTACTAACCTGTTTAAAGAAAGCATCCATCAGCATATTATAATCCTGGGTGAACAGAAAAATACACAAAGAAATAAATGCAAGACTGGATTTTGAGTCTGCTTGTGTTCTGAGGGGACAATGGTATTGACCAGTTTACTCCAGCCTCTAGTTAACATGAATAATTGTTTTGTTTCAGCCTAAAAACTCTTGACTATCAATAAAACATAGTTGCTGTAGTCAGCCTCCTGTGGGGTACTTAATGATCCATAAAAGTGTTTGAAGGGAAGCTGCCAACCTGCTTTTGGCCCAAAGTGTGACTTTAGTTTTGATGTATCTATAGTATACACAAACACATTGCCATTTTTTGGCTGCTAAGCAGAAGCTTCAGAAAGCGTAGCATTGCCTGTGCAAACTTCATTTGCCTCTTTTATGGACCTGGAATTGTATATCATATTTCATGCAATAATCGCAACTGTAATTTCCAAATCACCAGTGTCCTGTTGTCCTTCTCCCAGAGTGCTCGGAGACAGGGCAACACCGTTGTGGAAATGATGGACAGATGGACAAGGCTGCAGAAGAAGATTCCACCTTCAGTCCCCTACAGATGTGCATGTGATTACTTGAAAGCATTGTTACCACTTTTCTTGCCTGGCTGCAGGGTGTGCAAAGATGCACCTTCTCACCTCCCAGCTTGCTGAGGAACATGTGGAAAATGCAGTTCTTGACTGAATCATGTGGCAGTAAAACTCCAGTGCGTGAGCAGTGATCATGACCATGAGGAGCACAGCCAGGACCTTGCAGACAGCTGAGACCTTTCCACTCCAGAAAAGGCAAATCATATGGCATGACAAATGAACAAGAGAAAATCCACTGGCCTTGTCTTTGGCCTTGCTTTACTTGGCTTTGAACATTTCTTACCGAATGTACCGGAATGGGAGATGACAATGCAGATTGCTACCTCCCCATTGCTTCCACCACCACCTTTTTAGACTAGTGCATCTTATTTGAAATTGTTTGCTGTCATAGTTAATCTCTTTAAGGACTTGGAAGAACAGTTTAATTAGCCCTGATTAAGTGGCTGGAGCCAAGTGAAGCCTGGTGGCTCTTGTTCTCCTTATGTTTGTGTTTCCTGCCGTGTATTTTTGCTGGCATAATCTTAAACTTGACTAATTACTCTTTGTGGTGTCTAGACATCTGTAGCAAGTGCTTCTTTCCTTTCTTATTAGTGCTTATAATTTACATTTTCATGCTCCTCTCATTCAGCATGCACAATTGTCAGAGAGATATCACACAGCACTTAAAGCTCAAAAAACGATAAAGACAAGCTTGGAGAAGTTTGGAAATTGTACCATAGCAATCAGCCATGATGTCCCAGCTTCTCCTGTTACTGATGGATCTTTCCACTGATTTTGCATCACTTGCATCCCCAAGGTCTCCTTGCCTCAGGTTCTTCTTCATGCCTCCCGGTCTCCTAAGGAAGATAAATCAGACCTTTCATTGCTGGATCACTGCAGGTTCAAATCAACGATATCACCTCCTTGCCCACTTGCTGTTATTTTTCTGTGACACTGGAAGAGTCCCAGTGATTAGGGGAGTATAATTCTTCTTTTAGGGAAGTCATCACGTCCTGTGAACGTAGGTGTTTGCTACCAGTAATGACAGGGCTAATTGCCCAAGAGAAAATAGTCATGGTGGGATTGTATGAAGAGATACACCTGTTGACATGGAGCAGTGGGAATTACATGGGCACAGGTCAGTGGGAGAGCTTGTGACAGAATGGGGATCTGCTGGTCTCACCTCAGCATCTGACCCCCCGAGGAGGTTGTGTTAGGGTGTTACACAGAGCACAGGGTTCAAGCTCACAACCAGTCACTCTGACATGTCACCACACTCTAAAATAGCAAATGAAGCTCTCCAGCTATGCTGAACCATCATGGTCAGTCTGCTCAGCTCCTCTCACAGCACACAGCAGAGCACAGGCACAGTCTGGAGTATCACAGGATCAGTCCTTTCCCCTTCAGCTGCCTCTCCTTTGTTCCCTCTGCCCATGTGGAACATGAAAGCTTTTCTGAGCTGTATTGAAAAGCAAAATCCCGTCTCTAACTTGTCCTTCAAGAGAAGAAGCACAAAGAAACCAGATGCCCAGCATATGACTTCAGTAGATATTTGTCTAAGTGAGAACAGACGATCATCTGTGAAAAAATCATCCTGTTGTTAATAGAGCCTTAAGGAATATTAGCAGACTGCTATAGCTTATGTTACCCTCTCAAAGCTCAGCTGCTTTTGCCTCTGCACATGTTCCATATTCACCCTTCTCCTTCTCTTCTTGTAGATAAAGCCATCATTCAGAGCCTCTTCATCTGCCACTCAGTTCCAGCAATTTTCCCCAACTTAAGTTTCAATGATCCTCTTCTTTCCTCAGTTCAGTCCATAGGAAATGTAGCATTAATAGACTAATATCAAATATCCAGTTCTGTATCAAGAGGATAGAAAATTATTTATTTCCACAGGACCAAAAATAACCTGAAATCATTGCAGTTTAATTCCTTGCCTGCTTTACACGTGCTTGGGAAAATTTGGCCCATGGCAACTAGGAAGAGAACGCAACAAACTAATTTCCATGCAGGAGCTGATCAGAATCTGTGATGTTTTTGTAGGGGGAATGCTGCTTTGCTCCCATCACAGTTGCTGTCTTAAAATTCATCAAGCCCATTGTAGTAATTATATTAATCACCTTGAAGCTCTGGCAGGATGTCACACATTATGAAGCCATAGCCTGCTATGAAATGATTATTCAAACATTCCCCCTCTGGAGAGGACAGCACATTTACTTACCTGGAGAGAGGTTCAGGGTTGAGCTGAGAAGCTGAGTAACATGTCTTCCATGAATTCTGCAGTGACATGACTGTACTTGAAGTTAAGGCAGTTACATCTTTTGACACTGAACCAAAAATAGCTACATATCTCGATGTGACAACATTTGAGTGCTGTGATGAATGAGCTTTTTTGCTTTTATATTTTTTTTTTTTCTGAAAAGCATTCCCTGTTTTCAAGTAGCTCTGCTATTTGTAAAAGAGCAATGTTCACATGTTGTCCTGAAAATAGTCAGGGAATACATTTCAGAATGATAGTGCACAGCTATGAAAAAAAACATGTCTTTAAACCACCAAACCCACCAGACAAGTCAGGAAGTGTTCCAAGCAGGGGCATCTTCTTGACTGATTTTTAAAGCAATGGCTCTGAAAATAGCAGATGCTTCTTGCTTACCTGCTTTCTCACACGTCATGGAACTGGCATTCACTTGTGAAATGCCAGATCAGAAACAAGTGTTGCCACTTATTTATAAATACCTTCCCATTAAACACTCTTCATAATGCTTGTGGAAAACAAGGTGCCCTGGGTGACTCTCTTCCTCTCACAACAGTTCATGGGCTTCACTGCAATTATTTTCAATGATAATTGTAAAGATAACACCATTTAAATTATCTAATGTTTTATTCAATATTTTGGTGAGTTTCAATTACTTCCAATTATAATTCAACAGCTTTCTATTTAAAACAATTATTGTCCTTTATAACCTGTTTCAAGTCAAATAAATTGTTTGCCTTTATTCCTCCTTGGCTTCTTCCACAGGTATTCATTCTAGGTCTCCCTTTGGTTTTCCAGTTCCCCATTAACTAGTGTGGTCTTTCATTAACCCTTTATTTGCCCTCCCACTCTACTACCCAATCAAGCCTCTGGAAAAAAGCTGTGAACACAGCCCCTGAGACAGCCACAGCCAATTAAACTCATTAAAAATCGATACGATTCAATTACAAGAAACATGATACAATCCTGGTTGTTTGAATAACGCTGGGGTACCTGGAGCTAAGAGGAGCCCACTGGGACAAGGATGAGCTTTGTTGTCAGAAAATCAGGGTGTCACCATGAGCAGTGACCTCTTGCAGGAATGTTGCTATTGTTCTTCAAACAGGACTATTGTGGGATAAGACCATTCTTTGGTTCACTTACTTTGTAGGGAAATAGTACTTGAAACGAAAGCCTCCCTAAGACCTGCTTGCAGTGTCTTATATTTTCTTATTCCTTTGTAGCAAAAAAATATAATCATGTCCTGATAACAGGAACTGGTTATCCTGTGGTTTGGAAAAAAAAGAAAACGTTTGGTCATAAAGCTATTTCAACCTATGCAAAAGAACTCTCCTTGGACATGGAACAGGAAGAAACCCTTCATTTGCAAATTGTCTCCTTGCAGTTCTTTGAAAGTGAGTTCCCAAGTCAATAGCTTTACATGACTGTGAGAGTTATTGAGAGCAATTAGGGAACAAAAAAGTTTATTTTGTGTAGATGTAGAACAGAGGCACTTCATCCTTTATTTCACTCAATTTCTAGTTTTTTTCTTGATGAAAACATTCCACAGTTAAGAAAAATATTAAAAAAAAAAAAAAGTTACTTTTTCCCCAAGCGAAAAGAAACCTCAGACAAGTCTTTCAATTAAAACCAAAATTTTTTAAAATCTCTTTTTCCTAGTGGAACATTGTTAAAAATGAAAGCATGAGTTCTTCTGTTTGGATTTTTTGCCACAATGTTTTCATTTATACAAGGTTCAAAACAACAACAAACCTGAAACAACAACAGAAAAACCCCACATTAGACTCAAAACAACTACAAAACTTAAAAAATTCCTTTCAGTGATTTTTCTCTGGAAATGGAAAAATAGAAGAAATCAAAATAGGTCAGGAAAAGATTTCCATTTAGCCAAAACAGTAATTTTAAATTAATTTATTCTCAATCAAAACATTTCACTCAGCTCTAATCACTGGACTGAAGTCACCCTGCAGCATTCAGAAGGAGTTGATTTAGATGCTCCCTTGGGTTCCCCTGAATCGGAAAAAATAATCAGTCAATCATCTTCCTGCCCTCTCAGTTTTCTGTTGTTGAGCAATTCCCCAGCTCGTGCTATCCTTTTGCTGAAACTCCTTGTCTGGCTCATTTTCCTACCTAGCAACCACGGCTGGGGCCCCAATCCAGCAAAGCACTTTACACATATTCTTTAGTTAACGTAGTCTCCTTGATGTTAATGAGGTATTCATGTACTTAAAGTTAAGCCCAAGCTTAAGTGATTTGTTGGACGGAGTCCGGAGCCCTCGGAAGGGGAGGCGCTGAGAGCCCAGTTGTGGAAGCATCCACAGCTTTAACGCAGCGTGGCTTGGCGCAGTCAACAGTTGTATTGATCGGACTAAATCAGTTTAGAAATTGATGAAGATCCACTTAAGCGTCTTCCATTCAAGGCTCCTCGCTAAGTCGCCTTAGAGTTAATTGTGTTAGATGTGCTCTCCAAAGAGTTTGAGAGAGGGGCTGGCTCTGGCTCACCAAGCTCAGCTCGTGAATGATTTGCGGAGCTCCTGCAGGGACCTGCAATGAGGAGCTGCTGGTGCTGGAAGGTGCGAGATTTGTCCCTGGGCACCCCTAAGAAACCACCTTGTTGAAGACAAGGCCTGAACAAATAAACTCAACTTTCTAAGTTTTTATACCAATTATACATTTATAGCCATTTTTTAACATCAACGTGATGAACTTATTTTGTTCAAAGCTCCTTTTCAGGTGATAAAACCTGGACATTACTGTAATCTGCTCTGCCCTACTATTATTTACATTAACCTCCCCATGCACATGGTTATATGTAGCTGGAGGGCAAAGAGGGTTTTCCCACCTTCTTGCACTTTGCAATCTTATGGATCCCTTTCAAATGTAGCAGACAACATCAATCATGCTGTGTAAGAACAGCCATGCAGTGCAGTGCAGTGATATACCTGTCCTTAGGCATTGACAGAAAATCCCATGTCTTTCCTACAGAAGAGGAAAAAAATACATTTTTCTTGAAAGTCACCAATCAATTATTTCAGTGTTTTCCTGCAGACCTGACACAAAAAATGTATTTGAAATGTCAATTCAAAATGCTTCAGAGACAAGTTTTCCTGACTGGCAAAAGGAGACTCGCTACCGCCAGCACTATAGGAAAAAAGTATCTGCTGAAAAACATCAGCCAGTGCATCATCTAATGCAAAAGGATTCTGTAATTCAGTGCAGGGCTACCCTTGGGCCAAACATCTTACAGGCTTGGACAATAACAATAAAGCACATTTAAACCAGAGCCAATTCTCACCTGTTGCACTGACATCTGCTTCAGCCACGCAGATTTGGGTGTGTTTTGGTACAGGTGTAATAGGTTGCCATGCGCCTTCCATTGATCCTGACAAAACTCAACATGTGGGGGACTTGTTCTGAGGTCTGTCAGTACCACAGAGTGGCACAGACCATTTCACTGCTTGCATGTCAATTTTGTCTTTCCACACAGATAAGTGATGAGATATTGATGCATTAAATCTCTAATTCATTGATTTCAGAATTAGTCTTACTGTTTTATCACTGTATCTGATCACAGCCATCCAGACACAAAAGACAGGGATAAGAAATCGATAAGCACCAGTGTGTGGTTACAGAACAGCTATTCCAGATAGCACACAAACATTAAAACAAGGACAGACTGAAGTCAATATGCCCAAATATATTTTAATTGCTGCTGCTTCATAAGTGGATAATTTTGAGAGACTTCCCAATCAAACATCTGCTTTTTCCATTCATTCTTCTACAAATCCTCTTTTCCTGTTCAGAACAGAGAAAAGTGCTGGAGAACACCAGTCCCTCTTGCTGATGCTGCCTGGGCTCAGAATGCATTGGAGTCCGTTGATCAGATGGATTCCAGTGTATTCCCATGCCTCTGGCTTAGATCAACAGAAGTACTGTGTTGACCCCTTCTACTCTCCTCTGCCCTCCCTGCATCTCCACCCTACTCAGAGGGGTGGGAAGGGTTCATTTCAGTACCTCTCATCATGGTTCAGTCTGACCCACCCCGCAGCTCTGCCATGCAAAACCCAGCATTCCCAGGGTAATCCGCGTGGCTCCACCACTGAGCCTCATCCCTCTCCTGCAGCCCTCTTCCTAGCCTGGGTAGCCAAGATGGTTTGGTCTGCTGCCTATCGGATCTGCCCACACACCAGCTCTCTCCTCAACCCTGCTCAGTGCTGATCAGCCCCTTCCCAAAATCTGCCTGCCAGGCCCCACTGGGAGCATCCCAATATGCAGCCATTCATGGTTTGGGTTAGCAATGTGGGCACAGAATCAGGGTCTGCTCACCGAAGGCAGGGCTGCTTCTGGGGTGAAGTGATTAAAATATTAACTGCTGGAATAGCTGTCCATCCCACTCATCTCCATCAGAAGCAATTAATATGGATTATATATATTTTGCAAGAAGAATATCTTTCCTTTCAAACCTTGGAGGAACTCCAGGGAGGATTAGGTGGAAGACTGAACGAGCTAATTTGCATAAATTAGGTAAAATGTGAATAGTAATTTGCATTCAGAAAGGCTCTCTTTGACTCTTCATGATATATTGATGCCATCTGGAGAACCTAACTGTGAACTAGACTTTTGTTGGAATGATTTTCCCCGGGCTGTTCCCACAAACTTTGTGGGTATGTTCAGAAATATTGCCCTTCCCTCCCATGGCTTGGAGCAGGGTTAAAGACCTCTTTGTATGATTAGCCTGTTTTATTCAAAAGAGGACAATTCAGAAAGCTTAAGGAGAAATGGACGGTGCATTGGAAATACTCTAATTGCTGTTCTTCACCAGAGGCAAAGGCTTCCACAGTGTGCTGTGTTGGATCCCCACATTAACAAGGTAGGGTAAGGAAATGGTCACGTTGGGGTCTCATGTCATTTTTATTTTCTCAGCTTAAATAATTTCTTTGGGAACCATATCTTATTAGTTTACTTTTATTTCCCTCTAATATACAATTTTTCCTTGCATTATACTAATTTCAGTCCCACTCCTCCCTTTATCAGACAAGTTGCCCCATCTCCTGGAAGTGTTCAAGGCCAGGTTGGATGGCCCTGAGCAACCTGGTCCAGTAGAAGGTGTCCTTACCCATGACAGGAGGTTGGAACTAGATATCTTTCATGTTCCTTCCAACCCAACCCATTCTATGATATGTCCTGTGTGCACTGGACCTCTCACACCGCCACAGGGAGCTCACTGCGCTCTGCCCAGCTCCAGTACATGCTGGAG
Organism: Grallaria varia; assembly: GCA_013396735.1. Taxonomy (NCBI): domain Eukaryota; kingdom Metazoa; phylum Chordata; class Aves; order Passeriformes; family Formicariidae; genus Grallaria; species Grallaria varia. Next base: position 226,358 of record VWZG01003888.1, on the reverse strand, counting down.
CCAGTAAAGTCATGGTGACTGTCCCCAGTGCCTCCAGCAGAATATATTAGATCACCACCTTCCTTCTCTGATGGAGTTTAATGGATCACTCCTTTTTTACAAAGGCAGGAACTGAGGCAATTTGTCCCGGGCATCCATAAATCTCCACAGCTCTTACTCTTCAAGACAAAGGACTTTCTGCTGCCCCTTGGAGATTCTGGTGCAGCCATCACGGAATCCCTCAGCTGAGGTTGAGGAGGTGGTCTGCAGGTTCTCCTCCAAGAGCTGCTGACGTTGCTGAGGCTCACAGGAAAGATCTGCTGAGCCTCAGCACCACTGCTTTGTACAGACAAAAACCATCTGGCTGGAGCTGGACCAGGCACATGTAGCACCATGGAGGTATGACAGTTAATAGCATAAAGACTTTACGTGCCCCAAGGTTTTAGGGCAAAGAGACAAAGACAAAGGGTCAGAGAAGTTCAAGATGCCAGAAATGAGAAGGAAACCTCTTTGGATGTAACCTTTTTAAAGTAGGATGGTGAAGGAAGCTGGCATCAGGGTTTGAATGTGATTTATAGTATTCTTATGTAATGAGAATTGCCACAACTCCCCAAACCCAATTATTTCCACAGCTCTTCCCCAGACAAATGTGTCTGAGGTAACAGACAGGCACGAACTGGGGCATGAGTCACTTGCTCATGCAGTTGCCAAGTTCACAGACTGAAGTCCGTGACGAGTCTGTTTCAGCTGCCCATGCTTGAGAGGCTGGGTTTGGAACATCGAAGATGAGCAGCCCTTGACTACAACTGTCAAATCTAGGGTTAAGGTAATAGCATCAGATGATTCTAAATAAACACATTCGAATTTAAAAGGATTGATAAGGGTTTGGTGATTATTTAATAACTGTGTAAAAAATAAACTTGTATATCCTGCAATTAAATTCTGAGAGCTCTGGAAATCTCACTTAGAGCTGCAGAATTAGGGGTCATTTTTGTGTGACCTGAAGGCTAAGATGGTATAAAAATTATCTAAGAAGTTTCAGCCTCCAAATCCCTGACTGTGCTTAATTCCTTTAGGCCACTTTTTTTTCTCTTTTTGACAACACCAACAACAGCAATAACTTTTTATGCAACTTTGTATGTGTTACATAAACTTTTAATAGTAAATGGCAAGCTGACAACTTTCAGATTAAATGTATTTTCTGTTGGTGAATGTCAGTAGGTCAATACAAGCTGTTTGTGAAGGAACTCCGTTTAAATGAATTTCCCCCTCTGAAGAAACTATAATTTTTTTAAATGGCAAAAACATCCTGTTTCCTCATTTTCAACAGCTAAGTTAATTATGTTTTTATTTCAGAAAGCTCATCACCATCTAAATGAAATATTTTCAAGCTATCTAAATGAATTGCGTATTGATCTGATCTGCACCCTTTTTTTATATTATTGGTTCAGAAACACTGATAAATCCAGAATAGGGAAAACTATTACAAAATCTTGCAAATTCCCACAGAGGGACAGAGCATTTCCTTTACTGATCTAATAACAAATAGCAATCATAATGAATGTCATAATTACGGTGGCTGTGAGGATAGTTATTGGCAATTTAAATCAAACTTCTCCCAGAAAACAGGAGAAGGTGGGATGGAGTGAGGTGGGTGGATGATGGTTTAAAAGGATGGTTATTGATCGAGTTGTTCATGGTGGATTAACTCAGGAAGGGAAAGTTAGATTTATTTTAGCTTTATCTGTAAAAAAAATTGAATATTTGCTTAATTTTATTGCATATGTACAGCATAACTCGATGATTACACACAATTTATACAAAAAGCCCATACTAAAGCAATTAAATACTCATTATGTTAGTTTTTCTGGCTCAGGAAGAGGACTAGATATTTCCTTGGGCTCTCCTCCAGCCCTGTCTTTTATGCTTCCATACCCCATAGGCCTATCCCTCCAAAACTAGTCTTTACTGAGCTGGGCTCAAAGCCATCTGGGCTCTGACAGGAATTTCCCTTAAGATCCGTTTTGAGTCCAAAGAGCATTTGGGGTTGGTGGTGTGGCCAGGCAAAATGGGAGGCTCTCCTACACTCTCCCTAGACTCCAGGACAAGTTCTATGCAAGTGTTATTCAACCTTTTCCAACCTTTTGGACTCTAAAACCTACTTGTTTTCCACGTGTAAGCCTGTCCAGCAAGTCCAAACCTACTGCAAAAAGCTTTACCCTCTTGCAAGATTTATAGCTGCCCACTCCAGGGCCATTAGAAACAGCCCCCAGGCGCCCAGGCATCCTCGGAGGTTGAAAACCTCTGGTTTGCACCAGAGGACTCCCAAAGTAATCCTGGAGAAGGTTGGTGCAGAATCCTGAATGTGCTGAAACTAATGGGACAGGCTCAGAAATCTCAGCTGGAGATAATGGAGTGGAGGATTATTCACGGCTCTGGAACGGCCCGCTCGGGTCCCAGCAGCAACGCAGGTCTGCTTGACCTAATTTACTTTATTCTCAGGCAGATCTTACAGCTCTGGGCTGCTGCTCAGCACCAGGGCACTGCCAGAGCTTCCAGTCTAAAGGCACCTCGTGACCCAGATGCCTGCTGGGTGTGGGTGAGGAGGGCAGGGCAGGCACGGAGAGCATCGGGAATGAGCCAGGGTTTGCCTTGCAGTCCTAGAGCCCTTTTAGAATCACAGAAGCAGTAAGGTTGAAAGGGACCTCCACGCTCATCGAGTCCAACCATTCACCCAGCACCACAGTGTTCACCACTAAACCATATCCCCAAGTGCTCCAGCCACACGACTTTTAAACATCTCCAGGAATGGTGATTCCACCACTCTCCAGAGCAGCCTGTTCCAATGACTGACCACCCTTACAGTGAAGGACAGTTTCATAAGATCCATTCTAAACCTTCCCTGGTGCAACTTGAGGCCATTTCCTCTCATCCTGCCAACCGGGAGGAGATCAACCCATGCCTGGCTACAACCTCTTTTCAGGTACTTGTAGGGAATGATGAGGTTCCCACTGAACCTTCCCTTCTCCAGGCTGAGCCCACCCAGCTCCCGCAGCTTCTCCTCATCAGACTGGTGCTCTGTCTGTGATTTCCTACGTGTTTCAGCACAGGAGGCTGCAGAACTCCCCGGCAGGAGAAATCATTGACTTCTTTATCTTGGATAACACTGAAAAGTCCAAACTCTGATTAAAGTTGGCTTGTTTGCTTGCCCTCTCTGTAGTTACCTATGGGTACATATGGATTCACCTATATCTGCTGCACATTTCCCTCTGGAGAAAACATTTCAGCAGTACTGAGAAGAGTCTAATCAGGTATTAAACCCAAAGTGAATTGCACTTGCTGTAGAATCGGGGTAAATTACTAGTGCAGTGATAGAGCCCCTCTCCTGTTTTAATCCATTTTAATCTCATTGTTGAGTTAATAAAACCCACTGGTTTACTAAATCAATGTAGGGTGTGATTCATTATTATGCATGCTGGTACACAGATCCAAACACAAACTCTCTCTGCTACAGACTGGAGCATCACTGATCCAATGGAAGTCGGCTCCAGGGAAAAATTACCTCTTACCAGTTGTCACAGAAAGACACTATGGTATATTTTTGCTTGTGTGAGACAGAGGTATTATTTGACTTTGCTGATTCTGAATGCACTTGATATATTTTTTACAAATGATTTAATCTACAAACAGAAAAGAAATCTCCTTTTGTTTGAGTTCATATTGGATTCATTTATGACCATAAACAAAACAGCTCTGCCCTATAATGAAGAGGGATTAGTAGGGAAACAAATATATTTGTTAGCTTTATTCTTCCCCCTGCATCTATTAGAACAAGCCTGTGTTTCCAGCTTGCATTGAATTTTCTTTATGGCAGGCTGCAGGAGTTGAGACATAAATTAGATAGATAAATTTATATAAACTCTGAATTTCTGCTGGTTTGTTGTCTCAGTTCATATCATTCTTGCCAACAGTCTTCATTTAGGAGGGTCAATCTATATACTACTAGAGAAAAAGGCACCTTTTTTCATCCTGTTCCTCCCAATATCTCTCTGAAAACGATGAAGTTCTATGAACTTAAAAAGTATTTCTCTTATTTATAGCTTTGCAGATATCAGCTATTTGACAGAAGCTTTTTCTTCTTTAAAAACCATTTTCAGTTTATATTTTTATTTTTATTTTTTTAATTCTCATAAAAGGACTTAAAAGGGCTTGAATCAGAAAGTGCTGGTCTCTTGAGAGACGTGCACTGGTTTTCCTGATCGATAAAAAGCATCGAATGTGTCACACCCCATGTAAAAAAAACGGGTTAAAAAAGACTCTATGCTATATACAGCCACAAGTCCTTGCAAATAAGAATGCATCCCAGGGTAACAAAACCAGGACTCCCAAGGACTTCATGACAGCTGTGAAGGACTCCAAGCTCTGACATATGATCAAGCGAGAGCAACTTAACAAGTTACCAAACATCAGAAGAGCTGAGGTAGCAGTCTGGGCACACGTTCTTGGCTGGTGACAAAGATATAAGAATGCAATTTAACTTCGCTGACAGTGAAACAAAGTGAAGCTACATCATATTATTTTGCATTAGCTGCAGGCAAAAGCATATGTATGGAGAGGCACCCTCGCTCTGCTGTGCAATAACCTATTAAGCCTCCACGACCCCATGTTTTATCCAAAAACCTCAGACCTCTTTGCTTCAAATATCTTAAGCTTTTACTAAATCAACCAAAGCCAAGGTTCATCGGGGAAAGGCAGCAGTGGCACACCACCCTCTGTGCAGATGGAAGGAATGCAAACAGATTGCACTGGGCTAAGGTGAGATCTGCAGCCCCCATTCCACCACCACACAGGGACAATGTGCCACAGGACAGACTCGCGTTTTCAAGCTGAGGTTAAATGCCTAAACCTTAATCCAGACACAGGCCAATTGTAACAGGGTCCCGTTACAGAAAGAGGCCTCAGTTGCATGGTTTAAATATCCAGATTTCAGCTTTCTCCCAAATGTTGAAGGATTTTTACAGACTTAAATGGCCTTTGCCCTGTACTTGTTTGAGGTGTCCTTTCCAGCAAATGGCACTCCAGAGTCTTCCAAAGAACACCCATAAAAATGTAAAGAACTTAGTTTGAACCAGCAGTACTTGGTTTGGGGATGAAAAAGGAAAAGAGAGAGCATGAATGCTTGAAAATGGAAAACCAATTGTGAGTGAGTTCATTAGGGCAGTGACAGACTCAGCTGAGAGGGATGGGCCTCTGAGCTCCATTCATGCATTGCTATAGTTTAATGGAATGATAGACCGACTTGGGTTGAAAGGGTCCTTAAACATCATCTGTTTCTAACTCCTCTGCCATGGGCAGGGACATCTGCCACTATACTTTGACTAGATTGCTCTGTGTTGGTTGCTGTTGCTTTAATTTTCGCCAGAAAGCCAGGTTGGATATTACAGGCTCAGTCTTCCTGTAGACATGACAGGATATCTGTCTGCAATCCTGTCAGAGAAATTGTAATATACAGTGGACATACAGTGGGAGCAGTGCTCACCTCAGAGGGCTAAGTCATGCGAGAAGAGTACCTGAGCATTGGTTGAATACAGGAAGTGACAAGGAAGGCTTTATTCATTGTATAGCCAAAAAGCCACCCCTCTCTGTGGACCTGCCCAGTAAAAGGGATAATGGGAGAAAATAAGTAGGTAAGGAGGACAGTGGCAGAGCTCCCATCTGGAAGAAACAGAACACAGACAACTTGCTTCATCTACTTGCTGAATTGGCTTGTCTTGGAGCTCTGAGGTCTTAGTGATGGATTAAATACGGCAGAACAGGGTCAGCAAATTCTTCTTCCATTGTCCAGTTCAGCAACAGCTGTGGAGGGCAGTTGTGCTTCTGGGATGCAGCGCCCCTTCCTCCCAAGACACCTGCGTGCTGGGGTGGGCTGGAGAGGAGGTTTTTCCCAGCATCTGTTCCTCTTGCAGTCTTTTACTTTCCTTTTTGGATCATAGGTTTCAAATCACCAGTCCACCCTGGCTCTTTTACAGCAACTGACCCGACAAGAACTGCATCAGTAAAAAAAGATCCAGCTACAAATCACTGTCAGACTACAGAGATGTCTTTTCTACTACAGACCTGCAGTAGGTATGTATATTCAAGGCCCACCAAAAGAATCTATTCCTCTGGTCCGTGGGGTATTTTCAGTTCTTGACCCAGGGTTATATCTGAGCACAGAGACAAGAACAGGAAAGGAGGGGTGAGCAGGAGACAGAGAGAAAAAATTAGGACATAAGTACCTATGCTCAGTGGTACAGATATAAATATGGATGTATTCTTCTGAGAGAAGTGATTGGCAGGATCTGGGGGAGTATGAAAGTGGGGATCTGCTGAGATGCCACTGGTTTTACACACTTGGGTGAAATAATCATAAAAAGCCTACACAGAAAGCTCTGACCATTCCAGTGTCTCTCTGCTATCCCAGTACAACACCTTTTCCTTTTGCACTTTCTGTGAACATGCCCATCTACCCTCGAGATCAGGTTTATCTTAAAATACATCCCCCAGTGCCTCCTGCAGCACAGCCTCAACTGGCAGTTGTGGCTCACGCCGTGTGGGTTACACTTGCTTGTTCCCAGCACAAGGCAGATCCAGCAGGGAAGAGGCACCAACTCTGTTTTGTGTCAGGGCCAGGAAAAAAATCTCCATGCATAGAGCTCTTGGGCAGACAACTCAAATCGCTGGCACAGAACTAAACTCTGGAGTCCTCATAATACCTGGAGGATTGTTCTTCTTAACCTACTTGCATTTTATTTTACTCATCTCTTCTTTCCGCCTCTGTCACTCGAACTGCTAAGTTACAAATCTGTCTAGCAGAAGAATCTCTGCTCCCTCAAATGGCCTCCCTGAGCTTCAGAACTCCATTAATTAGCATCTTTTAAATGGTTGGGTAATATTCGTTGCTCCTTTTTGAAACCATTTCCCCAAGCCCTAATTCTAATGAAGCTGGTTCTCATGAACATTTGAATATTAAGGCCTTTGGTTACAAAAAGACAAAAGAGGCATTTCAAAAGGCAGCTGGGCAACAATTACTTGAATGGCTGATATAATTTTGTGTGTCTGGGAGCGCCTGGGAATGTGCAGCACCTCTGAGATAAAACATTGACTTAGATGTGTTTCTGTGTCAGTGCACGTGAGGTCTGAATATCTGTCATCTGGGAGGTGGCAATGTCGGTCAGGGCAGAACAACATCAGGGGCTCTGGGGAAACGTGGTACAGTGCAATATGTTTAAATGTGGATGATAATTTCTTTCAAAATACACCAGAAAGGGCCGAGTTTGCTTCATATAGTTGCATGCACTGTTTCAGACGTGAAATGTGAACGGACAGTTGTTGTATACCTGAAGATCTTAAAGTGGGGAGTGTGTTTTTTATTTTTTATTGTATGTATTTTTCATACTTTATAGCTTCACCAGCTGGGGCTGATGGTGTCAAAGACAGAAACGGTGTGACTGATTTTGTGTGAAGCACTTGTCTGATGGGGATGATGTACTAAAATCAGGTAGCTGTAATTTTTTTTTATTAGCATTGTCATTAAAGATCTGAAATTCGGTGGAGTGTCACTAGCAAGGGTTTCCTTACCTTGCCAGCAAGACCCAGCTTTGCTGTGGAGGAACCAGAGGACAGCATGGACTCCATCACCCTTTCTTTTATCCCCCTGAGGCCGACAACAGAGGAGTCAGACCCATCATGGTTTTTGTTACTTTGATACATCTTGTCAACTCAGGACAGGGCATAGGCTCTCTGATTCGCATCTCGCAGGCTAGTGGATCCGACAGCAATGGTTTCTGTCTTATCACAGATCTAAGGGTTGGTGATCAGTGAGGTTATGAGTATTTCTTCAGATACTTCAGCTTGCCTGGGCAAGATTTACTGTGGTTTCCTTGCTGAAAGGCTTTATACACTGTCAGAACCTCTCCTGAGCCCGAGAGCTGCCTACCAGTGGGCTGTTATTTGCTCAGAAAGCAGCTGTGTTTTCCCACTAGATGCAATGGCACAGCCGTGATTTGTAGCCATTGTAAAATGATGATTATCTGTTATTCACGACCCACCAGAGCTGTGGTCACAGGGTTTTGCTGAGCTGTACCTACTGCCCAAGCTAATGCAATACCTGAAAAGCAGATTAGAAAGTTTGTTCTTCTTTTGGTTCACCTGCCGTGCCCTGATCTCACTGTCCTCTTTGCTGTGGCCATTGTTTCCCCTGGAATATCCTGAGGAAACCCTGGGGAGCTGATCCCAGGCACTGGATGGTTCACACACTGGCAGTGCTCCTCACCTCTGGTGGAGCTCAGACTCACACCGAGAACCTCTAGTGAAAGAACTAACAGAGTTTTCGATAGTTTCATTCTCTGTATTTGTTTCGGTGACAGATTCGAGCAACAGTTTCAATTCTTAAGCCATTTTCTTCTTAAGAAAAAGGCTTTTCAGGAACACTGAAACGCTCTCTGTCTTTTGGGTGGGGGCAATGCTCTCTGTGACAATTTGTGTGCTGCACTGAGTCCTGGTCCCCTCCACCAAATCATGTCCTCTATCCACTTGAACTTAAGGAGATGTTCCTTAGCTGGCCCCACTCACAGAACAGTCACAGGAGGCCAACACGGTACGTTGACTTGCAGACAGAGGATCAGCACACTGTATTTGGAGTTCAGAATGTTGAATTCAGAGGAAATGCAGCAGAAAGAGAATGCAAGAGACCTCAGGCTTCCATGGTAGACATAGGGCCGTGGAGATGGCTCCCCATTCCCAGGCAATTTCCCTCGAAGCAGTGAATCTACCTGCAGAGATTTGACTGCAAAATTTGGGGATTTATAGTCATGCTTAAATGGTCACAAACTCAAAATTACTAAATAATTGTGAAATTTCACTTCTCTTCCCTCTGCTTCCTTGAATCATCTCTGTGGTTGGGGCTTTTTTCCAGAGGATATCTCTGCAGTTCCAAAGGCTGGGAGCAAATGGAGGTGCTTGGGTGAAGCAGAGATGAATTTAGATTTGTTGCCAATGAGCCTAAACTCGGTCCAAGGCTTTGGAGCTGGTAGTGAAAGACTGGAGTGGAATGGGTAATATACAGGAGCAGAGGGCTGGATAAAGGGGCCACGGCAACACTGTGGCTCTTCAGTGTTCGTGGATCATGAGCAAATGTGCTTCTTCTGTGGCTTCTTTTTGAGAGGCAGCTCCTCATCGTGAAGCAGAGGAAGCCAGCAGAGCAGCAATCACTGCACATCACTCCTAAAGCTCTCCTGCATCCACCTTACCCCAGTTGTGGGAGTCCTGCACGTGCATATTTTGGTTTCTGGTTGGGAAAACCAGAACATTCACCCTCTTAGAGAAGGTTGATCTTCTCTACCCAAAGTAAGGGCAATGAGCAGCCGGGTCAAGGGATGCAAACACAAATACAGCGTGAAAGAGAAGGCATTTTGTTGAGATTTATGTAGGGTTTTACCAGCTCAAATCCTCCCACAATGTACAGGATGGGTCTTCCTTCTTTCTGAATTAGATATTTGTGCTTAAATTTTCTTGTGGTTAAAACATAGGGTAATTTTTTTTTTTAAAACATGAAAGACCCTGTCTTGTACACACTCATGTTGTAATAGAAATCTGAGAGATTAGGATTTATAAAGGCTCTAAGGCAAATATTTACTTTTTCTGTCTTATTTTCCTGTCTTATTTCTTTGCATCTGCTTAAATAATCGCCTCTAAGTGGAGAATCTTCTAGGTGAGATGGAGAAGAATACATTTTTTTTTTCCAGGGAGGTGTATAATAGGTGAGAGAGATTATTATTGGTTCTAAGTGCAGAATAAAACTCAGCTTCAGGCCTTCTTTGCTCAGGATGAAAACATCTTTTCATGATTTCTATGCATATGAAGGAAAGTGAATCTTTTTCTCTTGTAGTAATTGCATTTCTAGTCACAATTGCCTGTTATCTTTGCATTTCCCACAGGTGGAGATATTGGTTTCCACGGAGGATTTACTGTAGCTGTTCATCTCTCAAACCCCTTTGTGATATTATGAAATACCAGGCTGCCAAGTCATCAGTGTGTTTTTTGGGGTTTTTTTTCTAATGAACACACATGCACAGGCAGTAATTTGTTTATTCAACCCCTTGTGCAGGTTTGAAATTTACTCCAAAAAGCAAGCAGCAACATACAGAGACCAGGTTATGGCTCAGGGCAGAGATGGAGCCCCTCCACAGGGACTGCCCTGGGAGCAGGTCCAAAGGCCATTCCTTCACTGACAGTCCACAGCAACACCTGTGGGAATCTGTTCAACTTCCCCTCATTCAAAGAATTTTAATTGAAAATTTTAATTCCTTTTTCAGGGAGCCTTTCCCGTATCATTCATGAATTCTCTTTGTCAGCATGGAAATAATTCTAATCACCTAAGTTTATTTTTCCCTTGTTTGCTCTTTTTGCTGCAGTCTGATGAAACTAGTTTGGTCAGCTTCCCACTTGGTAATAGGCAGATCCACTTTTTGATTTTCAGTCACGCACAACACAGCAAGAAAACAGCTCACGGGGGTGATCAAAACACCTCACTGAAACCATATCTGCTTATTTTGTATTTTGTAATTATTCTTTTTCTCTGTTTCCTTCAGCATCATGGAAATATTTGAGTTAAAATTGGGTTGCCAACATCACTTAAAAAGAGATGAACGATTTTAAATCCCTAGTCAGTGTTAGAATCCATAGGCAGTACTAAAAGGAAAAAAAAAAAAAAGGCAAACATTTATCCTCAGAATCAGCATAATTGTCATAGTTATTCTTTGTTTTACCTAACAAGCTCTGAATTTCAGATTAATCCTTTTTTTTTTTTTTCCACTGGTGCTGGTGAATATCAAGAAGTGTGAAAGCAAAGACAGGATGCCAGATTGCTGAAGAAAAAAATTATTAATCCACTTTCCTCTTCTGCTCTGGCCTCAGTCTGTTGGGAGGAGAGGACCGTGAAGGTGAAAAGGGCAGGGAAACAATTTCTGAAAACCTGTGCAGTGGCTGCAGGAGAACAGCAGGAAAACAGGTCTGAAGCTGCTTCGAGTATTATTTTGTCCCTGTGATAGCCTCACTCAAACCATCTTTCACCTCCGTTTTAGAATCTGCCATAAAAAAATAAAGGGAGAAAACAGGGCCAGTGGAGAGGGGTGGGAAAGACTTCGCTGTTTCTCCTTCTTTCCCAGAGATTTGCAGGTAACAAAATGAAACGGACCCATTGCCGGGGTGAACTTGGGGCTGTTGGCATCATCATGAAGACCCAGTTTGCAGCACACTGCAGCTGTGCAAGGCCAGAAACACCCTCTGTCAGCAGATCCCATCCTCGAAGCTTAAGGAAAACGCAAGGCTGACAGTCTTGTCAGTAGATACCGTGTCCTTGTGGGGCTGCGGACACTGAGCAGCTGTTGCTGTTAGTGGGTGGATAGAGGGAGGATCCTGGGCTTATACATCATCTCCTCCTGCATGGAGAAGGGAGCTGTGATATGAAAACCTTCATTCCCTCCGAACAGAGACTGATCTGCCTGTCATGACTTTGAATTTGATGTGTTTTCAATGCAGCTTTATGTGATGGATGGTTTGGGCCCCCTACAGTTTACCTGCCAAAAGTTAATGCAAATGCTCCAGAAGTTTGCAGAGGAAATGAAAGCCCAGGATGTCTCTGAAGTCTGGGAGATAATTAGTGTGATTTACATCCTCGGCATTACAGGAAGCTTAACATTTCTCGTGTTCCCATGAAATGTTATTGGAGAGGTGGGGGCTTGGGAAAATTATATTGGCTGAAGCGTGTGGATCAGGATGCTCATGGATAGTGTAGCTGCTAACAGAGATGGAAAGCTGATAACAGACTAAGGGGGTTTCACATCCCACTGCTGCACCAGGACACACTTTTACAGATGCTGCAACTGCTGAGCTGACTGTTTTTCATTTGAAAACTACTGCTTTGAATGGGCGAGAAATGTCTTTGCTATACTTAGAGGTAGATTATGTGATGGGAAAAAATAGAAGGGCTACTTCATGTGCCAGCACATGCAACTGCCTCTGAGTACTGCCAGCAAAGGAGAAAAGCCCAGCAAAAGCTTCTCAAAATCTGTCTCTAATGAGGAGCAGGTGTAGTTTTGCTCAAAACAGGTTGCAGTGCAACTCCAGGGAAAGGTGACATGCTGTTGTGTTAGGAACAGAGAACACGGAGCAGTAGAGAAGAACCTCTGGAATCACATGACAGACTGTTCAATGCTTGCTGTTCTCAGAGATCAGTCACCCTCATCATCAGGACTGAGGCTGCACAGTTCAGCAGCAGGATTGCTGCGGATCAGGAAGGTCAGAGGGGCACTGGGTACAGGCAAAATGCAAAGGCAAAATGCAAAGGCAAAATGGGAGCATCTACAGAGTGGAAAGTTTCAGTGCTGAAAGCTGTGGACCAGAAAAAAGAGATGGGGCAGCGGCAGACAGAAGGGATGGATGCTGGTGGAATGGGGCTAATAGGAGATTTCCATTTTGTCAGGTTATTTAGGGAACTAGCCAGTGTAACGGTGCCTTTAATATTTTAAAATATAATTTAACCTCACACATTTTTGCCCTGTATAACCTTCTCTTGCCTTCTCTCAAAAGAGATCACTTCGGTCCACACCAGTGAGTCGCCATGGAGACTACAGCCATGTGATGGCCAGACGTGACTCCACACCACTGGAGCCTCACCACTTAATTATTTATTAATAGACTTTTACCCTCATAGCCTCAAGAGATGCAACATCTTGTTACCAGGGCTGGGAGAGAAACAAGAAACAAAGGCACAAAGAAAGGGGAGAAAAACACAGGCAATTACAAATAATTAATTAGAAGTACTACAAACAGGCCAGGAAACATGTAATAGGAGTGGAAATTGAACTGAAAAACCTATAGGTCAATATTGTTTAGCTGAGGATGTATCCAACTAGGTAAAGACACTCAGTATATGGGGAGGTGAAGTTTGTGGTCCGTTCACTGGGTGCCCACTGCAGGAACATGCTGCTCATGTTCTCAGCTGGAAATGAACCCTAACGGCAAGATCACATTCCCCTGCCTTTACAATCTTGCCATAAAGATTTTGGTCACCCACATCAGGCATAACCTTGGAGACCACAGGACTGTCCTGTGGCTTTGATGACTGGTCACAGTTTCTGAATTGAAGGGAGTCTCTGGCACTTGAGAAACACTTGTGAAAACCACTCACTGCCTGAATTTTTTGGTTAAAACAGACCTGGCAAATAACAGGTCAATCCACAGGAATCAGTGCCAGTTCACAAAAAAGGACAAGATGCACTGCAAGATTCCCTTGCTTTGTATTTGTTTTAACTGAACAGCTAATCCAGCCTATTCTAATGGAAAATAAGTAGAGGCAAAGCATTTATGATTCATCTTATTTCTCTCTCTTTACTTTTAGACCTCTATAAGGGCTACGGCATTAGCAGATCAGGTATTACTTTTTCTGAAATCTTCTGCCCAATCTAATTAACCCAATTACTTTCTTAGGGATCCTTATGCTTTCTACAGTTGGTGCCTGTAGACTAGGAGGAGTCTGAGAACAAGTTGGAACTCTGACAGGGCTTGTAAGGGGACATCTGTGTCCTCTAGATAAATATCAGACATGACAAGACAACGCAAGGGGCAAGAAAAATGAAAATCATTTCATAATGTGTCTTCAAAGGGGAAAAAAGCATAAAAATCCTTCAACTCCAAGCACAATATAGAGCAAAACTAGAGGAAATGCATGGCACAGAGCCAAGCAAATTTAAGGAACAAATCTAGCAAACAATGAAAAGTAACAGCTCTGACCAAAAACAACCATTAAATGTTAAATGCTGCTCTTGTAACTGACAACACCAACAACTTTAAAGGGTTGTTTTACTAGCATGTGCATGTGTGTGTGGGGAATGCTGAGCCTCTCACAGCGCTGACTGTAAATTTGTATTTCTTGTGGTTTCGTTTGGTTTTTTTTTTTTTTTTTTTTTCACTATTTATTTGGGGTTTTTTTTTCTTTACAAATTTGTGGTAATTGAAGGTGAAATCTATGAAGTCTGGCTAATTGAAATTAAGGAGGTTGGAGCACTTTGCATCTGATCCATGTGGGCATGAAGGACAGAAGGCATCACCTGCCTGCTTGGCCTGTAAGCAATAGACTTACCTGGAGACACCTCCTACCACACATCAGAGAGGCAGAAAATACTGTGGTGAAGGACAGAGAGGAGGGGCAATGGAGGACCGGGAAGAGTAAAGAGTTTTCTGGCATTCCTGTGCGTTTTGAGTAGAGTTTTCCTTCTTTCCTCATTCCCTTTGCTTGTAATGCACTCTCCACAAGTGTGACACGCTTCTGGTTACATACATAGAGCCACAGAGTGTGTTTAAGCGGGATCTCAGTGTTTAACTCAAGAATTATTTAGTGTTCAGGGGTCTGGTGGTTAAGCATCCAAGAGTCTTTACTGAATTTTTCCTCACCATTTCTTCCCCCTTTGAAGAAGGACAGCATTTGGGTTTGTCTGTTCTGCACAAAGGAGCCTAAAGAACTACTTCAAGAACAGAGGAAGTAGCGAGGCAACTCCCCAAAATTGATGTCCTGGTCTTTCCCTGCCTAGCACAGGTCAGCAGGGTACATCAAACCCATTCTCATCCTTTCTTCCTAGCACCAAATGAGAACATTTGGCTTTTGTTCATTGATCAAACCATAGAGCCAAAAGGCTTTTTCATCTGAGGGCAGCAAGGACTCAGGCTACCCCCTTTTCTTTGCTGTTCCACTGCACTCTTATCCTCTCGTCTGTCCTCCAAGAGCCCTGAATCTCACTGCGGTGAAGTTGTGAGCCTTCTTCCTTACCCCTCTCCCTGGAGTTTTTTGGAAACAACTCCTAACAGTTCTTGTATTCTCTGACATTAGCCAGGTGATTCTCTAATCATATTTAGTACAGCAAGATTAACCTGTCATTAAAAATATAATTGTTCTTCAATCTGCACTTCTTTCTGAAATGGAGGCTGAATTGAATGCCAACGCTCTGCCTGCAACTTTGCTGCAAAGCCTCTGGCAACAAAAAGCTTATTATTTGCAATAGAGGGGATCCTAATTGGAAAGTATGATGGAGAGAAAATAGTGAATCCCCAGTAATCTCCTTCCAAAATGATAATGCATGTGGTATAATGAATATTAATGTATCATATTTATGAAATGGGGGCACTGGAAAGTGCAAGATAAGTTTTCCTTCTCTCTGCATTGCACTTGGCAAATAACACCCGACAGAGTCACGTTCACCCAGCAGTCGTCCTCCACACCTTGGTCTCAGACACGGCTGAACTGCTGCTAACAAAAATGTACCCAAAATTTCCCTTATCTACGACCTTACAATAGCCACCATCCCATTTCTGGCATTCCACAAGTCTCCTCTTGGTCATTACTCATTTCAATTAACCCTGACACTCCTCACACAGCCTTGCCCAATCCTGTGATGCCAGGAAGACCCGCGAACATGGACCAGCTCTGCTGAAAACACAGCATTGTCCTAATTTCTACTTTTGCTAAACACTGGTGACCTCTGAGAAAGAGAGATGTTTTATCTCTATTAACATTAAATTTCAACATCATTCAAACAGATTTTAAAGTCAGGTTTCTCCGTTCTCCTGGATTCTTGGAGACACTGGAACTACCTGTCTGAGTAAGCAATAAGACAAAAAATTTAAGAACTCATAATCTAACTCTGTTCAGATTTGAAATGTTAAGAAGTACCAGCATTTGTCCTGAAGTCCTTGCTGTTCCTCAGAGATACCCCCATATCAGCTAAATTCTTGTTTCCAGCACTGTAACCATAGTACATGAAGTTTCTAGGACAATTGACTCTCCCTTAAGTATAGTCATTACCTGTTCTGGCAGACTTCCTTGTAAGCCTTTAAAAAATAATTCCAAGAGAATTGAGGTTTATTGGAGAGAAATATTCTGTTATTTACTTGCCCATTCCCACACTAATATCTTCCTGTTATCTGCTTCCTTTGGAATTAAGCGGTTAACATAGTTACTGTGTAGAAATGTAGATTTCCCTTGGCACTCCTTGGACGGAAGAAAGGATCATTTCAGACAGGTTCCCCTTAAGGTAATGCATCTGCCAGAGCGATCTCAATATTTCTATAGGATAAATGAGAGTGACAGCCTGGGAGAGCAGGAACGGAAGAGCCATCACGCTGATGAAAGACCAGGGTGGGACTCCAGGGATCTGAACTCAGCTGCGGCCACAAACTGAGTGTGTGACCTCAAGAAAACCATTTTATTTTCCTATTCCTCAGTTCTCTGCCTGTCACAAATTTTACTTTCCCTGAACTCTTTTTCTGCCCTGTTGGTGTATATTACAAGTTCTTGGGTACAATCTCTGTCTCATCCTGTCATGTTATTTAGCAGAAGGGAGCACGGATCTTTGCAGGGGCCTTTAGAAACTAGGGTAGAGGCAACAATAACAGCAATGACAATGGGAAATAACATCCTCAGGACTACAAAGGCGATTCCCTGTCTTCTGATGTCAGTCCACATAATCCCCACGAAGAATCCACAGTGTGTTGCAATCACCATGTGGTCCCACTAGGATTACAGGAGTGATTCAGCTACAGAGCAGTTCATCAGTTAGCACTCGTACGATGACGACTTGAAGGCAAGGGTGGCTCTGGGGCTGCCATCGGTCTTTGCAAAGGTTGTGCATGGAGTGTGACAGCAAGTCATGTGCTCTGGCTTTAAACCTGGTCCCTGCTATGTCTGCTAAAATAAGGTCTCAGCAATATGCAGGTTAGAGGCTGTGGCACAGACAAGACTTGTTTTGAATACTTACAACAGGGTGACAGACACAGGACATACACTTCTGTAGGGACAACTGGACAGATCCCATTGCAATGGCTTTGGGATGTGGTTCCTTCATTCTACCTCCAGCAAATGCTAGGATTTGCATCCACATGTGCTATTTCAGAAAGCATCTAGCATTGTGAGAAATCACCTCCCCCAGGCTATCCAAAACCTTCAGCCACTGCCATTCAGATCAATCTCTATATGCAGAATAATTATTTTAATCAGGAGATGTGTTAGAAATAGGATATGTGCAGCTGTTGTGTGGTTCCCTGCACTTCCTGAAATGGCTGCCTGAAAAAGTGGGTTAAAACTGTAGGTGGAAGGGCAGTTGTCATGGAAACTGCATCATTGGCAGCTTCATTTCAATCTTTTCTTCTGATAATTTTCTACCCATTTTACTACTCTGAGTAGGTACCCTTCCGTCTTGGTTCTCCCTTGCCTTCATCAAACTATCCGTGACGCCACAAGTCAGGAGTCAGGGCTTGGAAGTGAACCTAGTGGGATGTAATATGGGACAACAGTGACAGGGTCACACTGGGAGACAGTTTTGTGTGTGTCAAGAGAGGAGCCGGCTTCCCAAGCTAGACAGAAGACCTCAGGGTGTGGGAAGGAGTGACTCTTACTGGGCTAAGGACTATGCTCCAGGGGCACTGGGTACCACCTTGGGCTTGCCTGCTGGCAGAGCAGTGCCCTCTGACTGCCCAGGGACCACCAGACACTCAAACAGCTCTGCCAAGGCTTATGGTGCTCTGGGTGTGGGAGGAGAAATGATGCCTTTCTGTCAGCCTGGTGTTGTTTTGAAAGAAGAAGGAATACGAAGGAGGTCATTTTCAGGGCTCAGCCTTGAGCACAGCAGGTACCAGTTGCCAACACGCTCTGTGAGAACTTGTTTGTGCGAGGGACAAACTGAGTTTATGCACTTGGTGTATCTCTGTGACGGTGAAATAAACCTGAATTAGGCCAGCTCCTGAGATGAACGGGTGCAATGCAATTCCAGGTCCCTGGAGCAGCATACGGAGCATGTCTCCTGCAGCTGAAAACAAGTGAGGAGGGATATCGGATGGAGCAAATTCACCCAACATGCAAGTTAAGCAGGACACAGAGGTTAGTTTGCTTCTGGAGGAAGGTGCTAACAGGTCTCTGGCAATTGCAGGATCATGTTTTGAAACAGCAAAACTTTTGAATGTTTCTCTGTACCTTGCCAGGTTCACAAGTATTAATCCTATTTCAGACACAAGGAGAGTTTAGTTTTCAATGTTGCAAGATGAAGTGAGAACCTAAAACTTCGCTGCTCTGCCTCCTCGTCTGGTCTGTGGAGCTGATTCCTCCAGGCACTCCAGGCTGTACAACCTTGTGTTACCAGTTTGTCTGGTTGGTCTGGTTTTCACAGCTGACACTTCAGAGCGATGTCACATCACTACAACAGGTAGTGGAGGTGGCTCTCCAGACTTCCTCTATTTCATATCTGGGATGGAAACCTTGACAGGCTGTGATTAAGACGAAGAAATTGGAGGTTACAAGCAAAATACAGCTACTTTCACAACAACTGTAATGCAACGGATCGGTTCCTCACTGCTTACTTTTACAGTGATCCCTACTATTTGTGACAGTTCCACTGCTTCATTAACATCATGTATTTCTGTGGTATCTACACAGCCTCTGACAGGTCAGCTGGCTTTTCTGGGATTATTTCATGGAGAATTGGAAGCCTGAAGGTTCATTCTGGGTGTGCTGAAGCACAGGATTTGTGACAACCCTTAAGTCTCCCCATTCACTGCTGAGATTTGGCTGATGAATTTGCTTGCTCAAGGGGGCAAATTCCAAATGCTACAAGATAAATCATCACATTAGCTAATTTTTTTATTGCTTTCCTCATTTCAGGAGGACTTGGGGTTGGGAGAAGTTTTATTTAGTATAGTACTCCTGAAAATGGAAGTCCTCTTTCCGGCTCAGGTTTAAGATAGTCCTTGGCAATGCAAGCAACAGTCTCTGTACAATACTATCACACACCTTAATATTAGGTACAAAATTTGTGTTGATATCTGAAAAAAACCCCAACTGGGTTTACTATGAGCCTTTTTCAAGTTCCAAATCCAGCTGTAGCAGATAGAAGCAGCTTAAGAAACAAAAACCCAAATCAAACCTTAACAAGCAAGATATCTGCAGTCAAAGCAATGAAGTTTCCCAGAGTCCCCATTTGCAGTGAGCACAAAGGTGCAGCAGTGTTTTGAGAGAACAGCCTGTTTAATCCACTTGTGGGGCTCTGTATGAACATGCAAATTCTTCACAGACAAAATTCTGAGAAGTTGCCACAGTATCCTTGGTCATTGCTCCTCCTGGTAGGGATATTAAGGCTGCCTTTACTGGTGGACACTGCCTTTCTTTACAAACCAAGCTCTAGCTTTTGAACCAGAAGACTGTAAACTCTTTGAACCTTCATTAGAAGCTCATTTTAAGTCCCACCTCTGCTTTCCCTGCTCTGAATTACTTGTCCTCCTCAGAAACCCTTAGGTTTCTCCTGCTGAAGGGTGTGAATATATAACTTTATACACAGATGACTGTGTACTCTCTCTGACCGACATTATACAGATAATCAGCTCCATAGTCCCTTTCAATGCTTTAAAATCCCTGACTTCTCAATGCTTAGTCTGCAAAGTTAATGGTTCTGATATTGGTACACTCGTGATATTGTGTTATTGGTTCAATACATTATTTTAACCTGCAGTTTGTGCTGAGAACTCTTTCCCTTAACCACATGGCTGATTTTTATCTCCTCTTCATTGTACAGAAATACACAGGTGACTGAAACTACCCCCAAGAAGTCTGGTGTGACATTCAAGAATATATTTTGAAAAGTTACCATCAGCATTTTCCTTGCATATTATTGTTCTGTAATTAAGCAATACATGTGGCTTGAAAATCCTTAATAAATTTTAGCATGATTTATGGGGATCATTTGTTTAAGCTTTTTCTTTAACGGTGGTAGATTTGGAGCTTTTATTACAAATTGTTTCATTTAGAGTTTAACCAACCTCTGGCCCCTGGATAAAGCACTTATTTGATGCATGCCATTTTTTATCATTTAGGTGGTAGACCTAAGGCAAAAATAGAATGGAAAAACAGTCCCAGTGGAGAGGAGCAAATGTGTGAGGCAGAAGGGTGAGGAGGAGAACAGACAGAGGCGTCAGTGAAGGAGCAGATTGGGTGACTGATCCTCTAAGGAGCTACCTGGAGAAACTGTGGTCCAAGAATGGAGGTTTTAACCTCATATTGCAAAATCACAGCTCTTGGCACGGTTTTGTTCTTAATTAGCTCTGAAGAGCAAGTTGGTTTCCTTGTGTAAAGGAGATCAGTGTCTGCTTCTGGCGCCCAGGACAACATGGGCTCAGACCAGTCCCTGCCATGGCATCGGTGTAGGTGCAGCTGTCCTGAAGTCAGGCCAGCAGCAGCACATGGCCACCAGCCTGGGGGATGAGAGCACGGCCTCAGGACTCATTTGCACCCGTGTTTAACAAGTGCACCTGAGAGTCAAGGTTCAAGACCATCAAATATAATCTAAAGTGGCCTTGAGAGAATAAATTACCTTCAATTGATCTTGGATGTCTAGTTTTGCTTTCCCCAGGTACTCAGATTGCTCCAGTGCCTCCAGATGATGTTCCCAAACCCCTAGAGCTTAATGAGCTTTTGTTTGGGTCATTATATGGTAAAAAAGAACAAACAAACCAACTTTCCAGACAGTGTATTGCTTGTTGTTAACACTTTTCTACCTATTACTCTCAGTTTTGGAGGAAAACTAGAGCCATGAGGTTTGAGAAACCAACCAAACCATGTAAAAAAGGAACAATAGGGACTAAAGAACCTGAAAATGATTGGTCTGAATTATTGAGTAAATATAGCACTTAAGAGTAATGAAGGTACTTATGAAGTGCTGGGACTGGTTTCAGAGCTATTTGCCAACTAGACAGGAGTCTAAATTTGCAGCAAATGTTGGGCCTGGTTCATCACTGCGTTTTCTGTCCCTGTGTGATTCCAGTGGCTGTATTGCAGAGTCATGAATTGAGTTTATTACTCAAGATGTGCAGTCCCTCTGCTCACACCAGCCCATCACTTCCTGTTTGGGGAAGTCTGGCAGAACTAAATTGGTTTTTACACAAAATTTAACTTTTGTTTTCAGCAGGTGCAGGAGGCCATTGGTGGGACCCAGGAACAAGGGCAGAGCCACCACCCAGCAGCAACCAGTGTTTTCCCTGCCTTATGACCATTACCATTGTTGTTTCCTGGCCATGCCTGTCATTTTTTCTCCCAGTCCTAGTTTTATCTGGGAAGCAGAAGCACACCCTCAAAGATGGGTTGGCCTTGCAGGATTGTGTCTGCTTTGGGTCCTTAGAGTGCTCCCCAGAAAAGACTGCAGAAAAACACCCCCAGTTGAGGGGCTTGGACTCATAGAAGTAACTCCAGAGCACAAGACTACCAGCATTACCTGGCTCTTTCCACACCAGCTTCAGATAGTTACTGTGCAAATGAAAACAGAAAGGGATGTTGCTGCGCTGATTTAACCTTGAAAACTTCAAATTAAGCATCAATTGAGATGATTGTAGTCTGTGCAGCCTGTTGAGCTGTTCTTCAGACTTGCCTGTATGTGTGGCTGTGCCTGCAGGGGCAGGAAGGGTCAATGGCAGAGATGAACAGCCCTGGCTTCTGCAGGTTCAGGTATATGAAACATTGCAGCCGACTAGATTAGGAGCAAGGGGAGGGATGTGTAAGGGAGAGCTCAGCCACAAGGAGAGTTTGACCCCCACACTGCTTTCCCTTTCCAGACGGGGAATGGCTGGAGCCCTGTTTGTCATCAATCAGAAACCTCATAGCTCCAGCTACCTGCACATCACATCCAGATTCCTGTGGCTGGGATGTGGAAGGATTTATAAACATGCAGGCTGGACTTTTATTTTCTGATAATCTAGTTTAGTGTGACAAATAGCCCCCTGAACAGGACACCCGCTGGCTTTCAGTGTCCACGTCACTTGGACAGCCTCCAGCTTTCCAGTGCCTGAGGTGCTGGCTTCCTTCCCAGCACTTCCCTCTATCTGCAGCCCTCCAGCAAGTTTTCATCACTTCAACCTCTCCCAAGGCAGTGACCCTGATGTACTTGTCACATGGTGTCCTCGAGATAGCCATGGCACTTAGCAATGTGCCCAAGAGCCAAGCACAATTTCAGAAGTTAGACAGTGCTTCACTTTCTTTGCCGTTCCTCTGTTCCTTCTCCCTGCTGATCTCTTCATCTCTCTCTACTGCTCCATCCAGGGACGTCTTGGATGAGGTTGTAGGTTGCTCTCCACACACTTCTCTAGCTCTACTACTACCTTACAGTGTGATGATCAGCAACCCAGTCAGCTGCTCCAGGCATGAGTTTACCCCTCGGTGAAATGGGGATGTGATTTGCTTATTCTGTTAGGTAGCTCCAGACTCAATGTCTCCAGTTGTTAAATCTTGTTTAAAAGCCCGCAGAAGGGAGTTTCAATGCCACTTGCACCAGATGCTGGCCTTTATTCAGCACTCTCCTTCATCACCACTCAACTGGCTCCCACCAACCCAACCAATTCTTTTCCCGTTAATAAATTGTGAAGCAATGGAAGGGAACCATGTTCTCTTTTAAACAGAGCCATGGCAGCTCGATTCAATAGAAACAGTCCTGGCACCCCAAAGATTTCCAATTGATAGATTGAGCATTTGTGTGTGAGAACATCAAATATATCTACTGAGCCCAACAGAAGTCAAACGAGGTGGTCTGAACTAATCATGAGATTTCAGAGTTATCTTCAAAGCAGCCTCAACACATCTCAGAGTGCAAAACAAAATTATAGTAAGGTGAAATTTACAGAATTAATTTATTTTTCGCAAGAAGCAGCAGCAGGAGGTACTGAGGTGGGCAGCTGGGTACAATTCACAAGGTACAGAATTTATCATTGTTCTTGGGTACTATGGGTGAAACCTGGTAGGTATGTGCACCTGCAGAAAGGCGCTCTCCATCAATGTATATGTGCACAGGTGGTGTTCATACACATGTGTATGAATACATGTGACATATCCTCAGGTGTTGCATCCAAGAGCAAATGCTGTTGTGCATCTCACACATTTTCATATAAAACAGATTTATATCTAATCCCTTTCAGATTATGCCTGAAGATTCAGCTATTGCATTCTCTGAATTACCACAGTCCAATTCTTAAACAGAAATCATTAGCCTGTGGAAATACTCTCCTTTTTTACTAGCAGACGAAGCCATATGCTCATCCAGAGGCAATTACTCTTCTAATACAAGTTTTATAATAACCTTAAACAGTACAGAATAGCATCATTGTTTGCTTTAATAAATACTTCAGAACATTTTAGCTGTATTGTAAAATGGCTTCACAAAATCCTGTTTCAGCTTCTTCCAGTCTGCCTGCAATGACCTCCATCCTTCTGGCCATTTTTTTCCCTTGGAATTTTGCAGTGGCATCTGAACAGAGATGTTTTGAATCACAAGTGTGAGGAGTTAAGAATTCTTTTCTCTTTCTCTTCTAAATGACTTTTCATCATGTTTTGGACCCAAGTATCTATTAGGGTAAAATCAATAGCAGTCCCCAGAATGAAGAGAAAATGCCCCATACTTAATACACTTCATGCACAGCCACTGCAGCTGTATATCTAGAATTAAGATAATAGAGTGGCTTATTCTACAGGTTACTGATGTTTGAAATAAGTCCATTGCTAAAACGCATAGGAACAATGCAATTCTTAGCGTTACAACCAAAGCAGGACTCCTGCTTCCTTGCCTTTATAGGTACATCAGAGCACAAATGATTTCTCTTGTCTCAGTTCTTAATATCTGAATACATGTGAATGCTAAAATAGATATAAACAACCAATCTCCTTCTTCCTATCTTCATTTCTGTAGGTATGCACGTGAAAAGTTGTACGCTGAGTGACAAACTGAAGAAACATGTCCCTCTGCTTGGACTTCAACACCTCCTTGCCTATTCTTGTCAGGCTGGAAGCAAAGGTCAATGCCCCTCCAATATTTCCTATTATTTTCTTATTTTCTAATTTTTCAAGTAGATCACATGCTCCTTTCTCCTCTGAAGGTTGTGAAGGAGCCAGTGAGTTGGGAAGGATCCTCTGGTTGACAGGAATTGTTATTTAAAATAAGATTATTCATCTGAGCACCAAAAGTTCACTGAAGACCAGCTGAGTGACACCCATGACACTGACCTTGCATGCAATCCAACCTTTGCTCCTTAGGACTAGCTAAGTCAGGCACACGTGGATCACAGCAACTTTGTTCTCAGTTCCCCCATGAAGAGTAGGGCACAGCAGGACTACTGGCTGCATATCAATCAGGGAGCTCTGGAGGAAACAGTGGAAAGACATTTCTTCTCTCCCTCCCAGGTCCTGAGATGGGACCCATCCAGAACACAAAACATACCCTGTGTCCAGGAAACTGCAACCAAAACCCACCCAGAGACACATTTTATTAGTATGTAGATGGACAAAACAGCAACAGTATTTATAATTCAGGAACATTAAAGAAAATATAGTACTTGCTGGAAAGGACAGTGGTGCTCTCCATCTGCCTTATCACTGGGTTCCAATGGTTGGGTGCCCACAGACCTTTTGCATTAAATTTTACGTTGATTTTTATGGCCAGTTATTACATGCAGTGCCTGAGCACTCCAACTGCTCTGTCTCCTCCCTGGTGTGGTATGAAATAAAGTTCATGGCAGCCGTGTAATGGATGGCTCGGACCAACTCCAAAAGTGGGGGTTTATCAGGTAATTATTTGAGGGGAGTCAGAAAATATGCTCTTTAATGTCTACATATAAAAACTGCATTAAGTTTGGAAACAGCCAAAACATGTCATATCATGGGTTCTCAGTGCTTATTACTTCAGCCCCATTTCTCTTTTCTCTCTTTCCCTTCCAGAGGAACATTTCTAGGCCTTTGCTTTGCTGGGAGGAGGCCAATTCCATCATCCCATCCCTCACAGCCCAAGGAGAATGGGATGCACTGCTGTATCCCTTTCTGGAGACTATGCAGGTTCTGAGCTGGATGCTGGAAAAGCACAAGTTTTGTAACAGCTGCCAAACCCAAAGCCTGCACACCTTCCTTTATAAGCTCTAATGTGACTTTCAAAATCAGAAGGGCTAAGGCTGCCCTTCATAGGTATTTGGTAAAGACATGCTAATACTGCCTTGCACTCCAGGACCTTCCCTACAGGAAGAGGGACAGGCTTTTTAGCAGGGCCTGTTGCAACAGGACAAGGGACAATTGTTTTACACCAAAAGAGAGTAGAATACAAGTAGATATAAGGAAGAAACTGTTTATGACGAGGGTGGTGAAACACTGGCACATGTTGCCCAGAGAGGTGGCAGATGCGCCATTCATGAAAACATTTAAGACCAGGGGGGCCCTGAGCAACCTGGTCGAGTTGAAGGTGTCTCTGTTTCAGTAGGAGTTGGACCAGATGACCTCAGTTGGTCCTTTCCAACCCAAACTATTCTGTGGGCCTCGGGTTCTGCAAAAGGTGCTTCTCAATGCTGACCTTGAGGAGAACTGCACCCTCACCAGGAAGGCTTAGCAGATGTTGGATTTGCATAGGCTTGGACATCACATTTCCATATTTCAGCATTTTTTCATTAAAAAGGCTGCACCACTAAAAAAAAATGTGTTGAAACGTTTTCTGGGGTGCAAGCAATGAGTTAAAAATAAGTGGAAAAAAATTCCACCAGATTTGTACATGGCATTTGCCTCCCTGGGGTACAACTAGATGGTGGGTGGCTCAGCCTGGAAGGGGGATCAGCATCATTGGATTGTTGCAGAGGGAATTGTGCCTTTTCTATACATCTCATTTATATCTATCTGAGAAGAGCTGGGCCCATTGTCTCAAAATTGCTTCGAGCTGGGACAGGATGAAGCAGGCTGCAGATACATGAGCTATTAGAGCTATTAGTGATGGTGATGTTAGACAGTATCGCTTGTCTGTCTGCTTTACAGTTATAAATGTGTATAATTTAAAATACAATAAGGGGCCAGATGCTCAGATGGTGCCTGACATCTATCCACCAGGTTCTCACTGCTGCAGCTTTAGCATAAGTCACTGTCTTTACAGGGAAGATATATATTAGAAAAATTGGTTGCTGATTTTGAGATCCAAGATACGTCCACGACATCTGGATTCACTGTCTGCTCCCACCTCCATGGAGTGGTATGTGATGGTGTATACACTGTCCTGAGATTACAAATTGGGAGTGGAAAGGAGGGTCCAAACTATGAAAATAAGATATCGTTACTAAAAATCTCCCATGAATGCTTGCTTGTTCAAAGACAGAAAGTTAAAATAATTTTATTTTTAATGTGTTAGGGACCAAGTAATCCTTTCTCTGCCAGCCTGGATATCTTACTTCTGCAAATGCCAGTTTAATATGAGCAAAGAAAATGAAGAGCTCTGTGAATCTCCCTCCTTGGGTTCATGTCACCTATGTATATGCATAATGCCTCTGGACCAGCTGCTGAGCATTATCTCTGGTGTCTAATCCTCTAATTTCAGAGTTCTTTTGTGAATATTATTGCTAAAACTTCATGTAATTAATATCAATTATTTAGATTTGCAGTTTAATCAGTGTCAGCTCAGAATGAGGCATTATTCCTGTTGCTGTTATTATTAATTGCTCATCTCGGTCACCCAAATAGATGATAATAGATACAAATGTAGATTCACTTCATACCAGGACTATGCATGACACAAGCTGATAAAAGGCAGGAAATTCATGAGAATCACATTTTTATTCCAGTAACTCTGCCTGAATCTGTACAGTCTGACAAATTTGGTCTCTGGGAACCTTCAGTGTCCCTTTGTTGCCAGGTAGCTGGTGCATTCAATTTAGTTTGCTGTTGAACCACTCTGAATAATCACACATTTAAATACTACATTTGCTCACACAAATGATGCCCTGCTCCTCCTTCTTCTCCAGATCATTCTCAAACCTACATCACAACCTTCGTTTCATTTTGTCTTAAAGCGTGGTCGGCTGTGACTGCTGGACATGAAGTACAGACACAGAATAGTCAATATATGTCTATGCCCATTATGGTAGGAAACATAGACACATTTTTCCCAGATCCAAAGCCAGGTGGATAATACCCCATGACCTTAGTGCTAAGGGAAAGATGTCCCAGAAAAAAAGATGTGTGGTCTACCCAAGCACATGCAAGCTTATGGTGGCAGCTCAAGGAGTGGAGATGACATGTCTCAACCCCAAGGACAGGCCCAAGTCTCACAGGTAGATCGCCCCATGTTTTACCAGCTCTGACCATCTGACCATGAATTCCTGGTATCAGGTGCTGCAAAAATTAACCCTGGCAGATGTAACCATGTGCTAGAGATTGGGAACCTGGAGGTCCAAGCTTGCCCTGGGTTAGCACAACAACAGCCCAGGTGTGGGCAGGAGATGTGCATCTGCCACTGCTAGCAGATTTCCAAGGTTTGAGGACTGTCTGGGATGCAGATGGAGGCAAAATGGAAATATTTTAGTCCTGAGGACTAGAGGACATAGAAATACATTTTAGTAAAGATTGAAGCTAAAAAAGCACAAGCAGGCACTGCAATAGTCTCCTAAACTATTGCCTTATGACAAACTGTTTAGGTGCCTCATTTCATGCCAGATGAGTTTGCCTTTTAAATTTTGTGTTGTGTTTGTTTATTTATTTGTTTATTTTTAAAGTTTTACTTTGCATGTCATCCAGTAATTTACTAGTACAAGAACGGGTAGAAATTCTTAGTTTTATTGATGCTAAGAAATTCCAGGAGGAATTTTATGAAAAAATTATATGGCGTGTGTACCCTGCAGGAGGTGCAAGGATGTAATCCTGGATCAGAAACATCAGGTTTTCCCTATATCTCACCGACCCACTCTTAGCCAAGTTGCAAACAGCGACAGAGACGGGGAAAGTCACAGTGTTTATACTTCCAGACTGTGTGGGTTTAATTTACAAGCACTTGATTTTACAGCCTTAACACCCTTTCAATGCAACATTTTGCTTGTAATGCAGGACTTCATTCTTCCCTCAATGGGGCAGCATCTTAGAGTGATTTGATGCTTATTCAGGCGTCCCAGGGCTGCAGTGACTGCTGGCACTCAGGTGTGGGATGTTGGACCTGGCCACAGGTGACCATTCCAGGCCACGGACAAATGCATAGACAGGAGAGGCAGAGGGTCAGTGACTTGCCATTAGAAAGGCTTCAGGGCTGGGACAATAAATGCTCATGACCTGCCTGTCTTTTTCTTGAGCCTGGACTAGACTGCCAATTTTCAACTTTTCAGCCCAGTAAATGCATGCAATAAAAAAAGCATTTTTATTAGCCAAAGTGGGGGAAAAAATAGAAAATCATGTCCCAAATGATAACCGTTAATAACAAACTCATCATTTTGGAGCGAGAGAATGTGTCATTCTACACTTTCTAAGAGAGCACCAGCAGAATAGGACAGAGAGAATATTATCTCTAAAAGCTATGCATCATTCTCTTAAAATGTTAATGTTCCATTTCTAGCTGAACAAATAAACCTCTACAAGTTGGATGCAACTAGCAGTAATGAATCAGAGTGCAGACTGGGAAAACAAAGACCCAGACTGTGACTGCAAAAAAGCATCTTTCAAGGAAAAAAAAAATAATTAAGTCATTATTTAAAAATTGTTCCACTAATGTGCTGCGAACAAAGGGCTGTTAGCTTGAAAGGACCAAACAGCTTTTATTCCAGAGTACTTTATTTGCTGCAGGATTATAAACAAGATCCTCAGCAAACTCTTCAAACCGAGCATGCGTTATTAAAAAATTCAGAACCTTTATTCCCGTTTACCATTTCCTTGACATGTTTTTTGTTTTGCCTCCCTAATGCATTTAGTGAGTGTGCAGTTTCTATGTGGTTTAACGTCCAAATTAAAGATGAGATGGATGAAGGCAGCAGCTCTTCATGGCTTGGTTTTATGGTTTTCGTTGAGTTCCTGGTGCCACAAAATCCATTGCAATGATCAAGATAACGCAAAATCTGATCTCATATATGCTCATGTCGAGTGCAGTGTTGAATGAAGGCTCCAGGCTATTTTCACCATCCAAGCACTCAGGTTTATTACCTGTAACACATTCCTGCCTAGAAGCACTAACCAAGGTTGTGTTAGACACTAAAGAGCCACCTGGAGTTCTTGCCCTGAGGAAGTGCTAAATTGGAGGAAACTGGAGGGAGGTGGTTAGAAGGCTGAGTTGAAGCAATTTATAAAGGGCTGCAGAGCAGGTCAATGGTACAGACGTAAGCCTGCATGCATTTAGGAACAGTGTCCTGGTGGCAGCACCTTCAAGGATGACCCTAGGGGTTGACATAGTGTTTTTCAGGAAGCAAAGTGACTTTGGTTTGTTTTTCCAACTGCACAGCTCCAGGAAGCTTTCATGACTGCCTCTCTCATGCTGAAAGGGATCCAGAACCCTGCTCTGGGCATCATTTCCAAGAACATTGCCTCCTCCATGTTCCTTCTGATGTCCCAGTACCCTGTCTATGGGATGGCCATGTTCAGTCCTGCCCAAGCTGCTGAGAAACCTTGAACAGTTCTAAAAGGCTCTTGGGCTCTTGAAAAAGATGGCAAAAAAACACAGTCATAGACACCTCCTCAGGAGAGCTGATTTATGTGTTTCACAGGAGCTTCAACCTGTTTTCCCCACCCCACCCCACCCCCCAATTGTGGCCTTTAGAACAGGTGAATTCAGTCTCAAAATCACTGTCTTTATGGAGCTGGTGGTTTCCAGCCAGTACTCCCCAAACCTTTCAGTTCCTGTTTTTCACAGAAAAAAATTCAGAAAACACAATGATTTCTGAAAAAGGACCCCAGCATTTTGAAATTTCTCATAAAATGAAGTTTCCTTTCCTAAACTGCTTTTGCAAATTGCCTCATTGCAACACTTTTTGGTATATAATATAATTCATATGAAAGCCAATGTGATGAGGCTGAAACAAAGTGCTTCAACCTTACCCAAGCAGAATGTTAAATAAAAGTCAGATGAAATTGATACTGTCCCCTGAAACACTCAGATTTTCAGAATCAGCATTTTCTCATAGCAAGCTGTTCCATATCCCCTGCTGGCAGCAGGCTTAGAGACATCAGCTTTTTCTGGAAAAGCTTTAAGAGCTGGGTATTATTATTGTTATTATTATCATCAATAATATGCAGAGGAAATGGAGCTGGAAAACAGAGGCAGGGGGATAGATTCTGCTACAGCTTTGTATGCTCAATAGTAATACTGTTTTGGATTTACAGGGGTCCAAAGGAGAGAAGAATTCACCTCTGCAAAACACTCTCCACCCCTTTTTGCCTCTGGGTTTCTGCTCATGGGTACATCAGGTGTTCCCAGCTCACTCCTCCACTCTTTTATTGGATTAATTTGCATGCTTCCACTGCCTGGCATGACATCTAAACTAACTCCTTAATGCTCCATTTGTGGATTTTGCCATTATTTTTTGCATTTGCATAGAACAGAACAGTAGCACTGATGTGCAGAAGAGGGAAGTTTTGGACAGAGATGAGCTCGATGGCACTCCAATTAGCTACATGAAGTGGACTCATAGAGGGTGACGAGGCCACTGCTGCTGCCCAACTGCACAGACTCATTCAAATATCTGGATGACAAGCACAATTTAAAAGTCTTTAGGGTGAGTGTTAGCAAAGACGTGCATGGTGCTGGCCTGCTTGATGAGCAAAAATGTGGCTAAACCTGGATGGCAGAGAGAAGTGGGAATGAGAGAGGGGCAGGATGAGTTGGTGTCTCATGGCATGAGCTGCTCTCTCGGGCATCAGAAGTGGGTTTACAGCAGAGTGTAGAAAATCAGGCTTAACTCTCTGTCTCCAAGGGTTTCTGTCCCATCTGAGGAGCCCATGACTGATCACAGGACTGCCATTGCCTTTAAGACCCCAAACCAAAACGGAAGATATATTTTTCTTTAGAAGGGATTATTGACACACATGCCTGACACATATCTTTCCAGGCTTGGTCCTTCATGCATGAAATGTTTTGTCTTTCCCTTTAAGGAGTTTACTGCCTCACTGACCTTTATATTCTGCAAAGAAGCATTTTAATCTCCCACACTGCTGCTCTGCTAAGTGGTTTCTCATTTGACTTGCATTGCTCAGTGGTCTTTCCATGTTGACGGGCTCTATTAAGTCACTGGGAGTTAGTCTGAAGCTGTTCTAAGCTGTTATTTTCAGTAATAACACTTCTATTTGTTCCCCAGGTTTGCCGCACCCACAGGAGGTGGGAGGAGATGCAGAAGCACAAATTCTCCTTAAAAGAAAAAGCAATTTTTTCTTTGGGGAATAAGCTACTTCAGGGAGACCAGAAAGCACTGGTTCCAGTACGAGCCAAGCTGAGACTGGAAATCTTTAAATTAATCAATTCTCTTACTGAGGACTTTCCCAAAATGGTATTTATCACTCACAGCCTGTCAGGTAGTCTCTATGAGTCTAGAGAGTGTGTTGATACATTATGGATGATGTTGTAATTGTTCATTCCTGTCAGCATTGCCTCTCTGTGCAGAGTCTGTACATAAACAGGTTGTACGTGCTCATTCTTCAGCATTATTTTCTGTGAATTAGTCACTAGTCATGTGACTTATTTTCCTTGAAAGGCGAGGGGGAAAAAAAAAAGGAATAAAGACCTTAAGAAAACTCTCCATGGAAGACAGAAGAGAGCATATATTTTTCACTGAAAGGATGGGAACAGCCAGATCGTGTGTCTTGAATGAAGAAGACAGCCACCAGTTGGTTTATCCAGTGTGGGGTGAGTAAGGCTCCAACTGAATGAGCAAATGGCAGAGCTGGTCTGTCAGTGCATGAAATTCCCTGGTCCCTCTACCCAAGAAATCGCAATGAGCCTTTTTCCGCCATTCTTTGTTGCTGCTTTATCCACACTGTCTCTTGTCTCAGCTCTGCTTTCAGGATCCTGGAAGCTCAACATCAGAGAGAGCCTTAATGGCATTTCCACACCCTTTTTTTTTTGGAAGTGAGCATAGTGAGAGATGACACCAGGAAAACCTTGGACTGCCAGGCCTTTGGTGCAAATCCCTTGTGTTACTCAAGTTCTTGTTGGTTAGAGATGACCACAAGCTGTTCACCAGTTCCACTCTGTGTTTTCCCTCTGTGCCCATAATATAAGGCTGTTTTGACATGCCTGTGCACCTGATGAGGTGTGGGGCTGCCAGTCTCGTGTCCTCAGACACAACAACAACTGGTAAAGATGACCCAGTTGGGACTGGGATGGAATGGACAATTTCCCTCACCTGAAGGCTGAGTCCTCTGCACCACTTAGATAAAACAACCAGCACTGGTGTCAAACAGCAAGATTGTTAGTGTTGGAAGAATTCCAAAAATCTAATGACGAGGAAGCTGCTGGTGGATGATGCACTTTGACCCCTCCTGACTGAGCAAATGTGCAAAAACACCCTGTTGGAGCAACATGGCTCTTGTCACTAAGACACTGAGAAATAACAGGATGGGCTGGAAGAGTTGCTTTACAGCAGTGAGCAGCTGCTGGGCAATAACCTCAGAAACTAGTTGAACTCTTTCCAATACTGCTAAAAGTTGTTCTTCACCAATGGTGACATATGGGAAAACCAAGCAAGGACTAGGACAAGAACTCTGTTTTCACCCCAAATGTTGCTCTTCTCATTTGGCTTTCTGGAGGACGAACTTTGTTTTGTACTATCACCTTTATCTTCTAACTTCTCCGGAAGTTTCCAACAGAGACCAGCTGCCGAGTGTCCGAAAGGGCCTGATTTCTGCCAGTTGCTGAACCACATAAAATTTCTTGGTGTAGCTCCAGCTGGAGAAACCTCTGAGGCAGCAAGACACCACAGAAGAACCATGCACAGAAAATGCCTCCAAATACATCTCTCTGTGTGAGATTTTATTCGTTATTTTCAGGGGTAGCGATGATGAAATCATAGACACACATAGTCCAATAATAATATCAACCTCATAATGACTGGGGAGAGGATAAAAAATGTTGGCTTTATCAAAAAAAATTATCTCTTTTAACAACAAATTGTAACTAATTAGAATTTGAATGGGAAATCAAATGAAAGTGCACGAAGGCTCAATTTTCCATACAGCTGACGATCTGACCTTTTTAGGAGCGGGAAAGAAAATTATTTTTAATTAACATGACTAATCATTTCCTGTCATTTTCAGATAATTGGCTTTGTCAAAAAAAATGAGCTGTTTTGGGGGAAAAAAACTGGGGAGGGTGACAGTGGTGCAGCTCCACTGGCATATTTAACCTTTTATACTCTGCCTGCAAAGGGAAGTTTGAATCCTTGTTATCATGGTGAAGAGGCTTTATATGGAAATTTGGTGCCCTCCTCCTCTTCCTTTCCATATGGCTCATAGAAATTCATGCATAGGGAAAAAATATTTGACACACTGCTAGATTTCTTTCACTTTGAACCAGTCCTTTGATTAAAAAATGCAGAGGAGAAAGTTTAGCTAATAGACTGTTTTCTGGTGCATCTTGAGGTCACGTACATGATCTAGGACACAAGGTCAAATCTTGGAGTCCTTAATAACTTCTGCTCAAGCTAGTTGGGAATTTGGCTTGACTGAGTGTAGCCAACTTTTATTCTGACTGAACAGCGAGCAACTGAAGGTCACGAGACCAAGTGCTGCTTCATTGTACCTGCTCGCTGGAAATGTGGATGTCTGTGATAGAAATCTTAGGCCATGAGGTATGACTTCACTCTCTCCTAAGCAGCAATGAAACCTGGTGTGTTGGAGGCTTTCCTAGGCAATTGGTGTAAGGTTTTAATGCACACTTCAAGGGCCGGGCAGAGTTACTGGAGAGAGACCAAAGGGAAGCAGGGAAATCAAATGGCTCTGAAACACGACCTGCAAGCAAAGACTGAACAGCCTGGGATTGTTCAGCTAAGAGAAGAGAAAATGCAGTGGGGAACTTAAGTTTTGAATAACATTAAAAAGATGCTCAGAAAGTGATATAATCTGTTCTCCACTTTCAGTTGGTAGGGTAAGTAAAAATGGGAATAAATTGCAGGAAAGACTCAGAAGAGATATCAGGAAAAACTTTCAAGTGATGAAGAGAGCAGAGCACCAGGAACACAGTGGAGTCCCTGCCTCTGGGAGTCTTTAAATGGGACAAACATCTGTCAGGACAGTTCATCCTGCCTTGGGGCAGGGAAATGGATCTGCTGCTCTGCTGAAGTCTCTTCTAAACGTGACACCCGTAATTGCATAGGTCAAAACATTCCTGTTTGATGCCAGAAGTGCTGGATAAGGCTCTATAATAATGAGTAGGTTTTGAAACAGAAGTAAGATATGAGCATATACCAAGTGAGTAGCAATCGGATGCAAACGCAGGCACGAAAAAAGAAGCACCCTGGTTAAGCGACTGAGTCAATATATACAGAACCTTTGCCCCAGCACGGAGTTTCTGACTGCAACCCAGTGAGCTTGTGCAAAGCTCTGCTGGGTCAGGATGGCCAGAGGTTTCTCAGGCTCTGGTGCAGCCATAAACTGATTCCTGGTATAATTTGCTTGATTTGATATTACTTATTATCTTTTGGCCAGCTTGGATGATGAGACCAAGCTGGTGGCATTCACCCTGGTGTCTCTTGAAATGACAGTGATGGAGTCACTGACACAGGGAAGGAACAGCTCAGCCTGTTAATCCTTTATTCACAAAAAAAAAAAAAAAGGACTCATTTCATGTTTTTCCATTCAATCCCACCACCAAAAATAAGACCAGAAAAATTTGAGTTTAAACCAAATTTATACCCCATATATAGAAGAAATATCTCTGACTTAACTTTTCCAAACCCCTCTTTTTCTGTTGCCTTCACTTGTAGAGCTCTCCAGTTCAGGAGTATTAAGAGCAAGCAGGATAAATTCCTACACGACATAACAACAGCAACTCCTGTCTGTTCCTCTTCTTTAACTGACATATTCCATAGCCAAGCAATCCCCTATTTTACTGATACCGAAACCGTGTAGTCATTTCTATTCATGAAGCAGATCAGAACAAGTTCCACTAATGACTAAGAGATGTATTTGGGAGTGGAGAATTCTACAAATTAGCAATCAAACACAATAAAAAAATCAAAGGTACTGAATTACAAAATACACTTTGTTCATTTATTTTAACAAGTATCACTTATTTTCAATTATTTACAGTGCTAGTTAGCGTGCTCATAAAGTACTGTGGCATATTGAGTTAAAAGTAATGGATTCTTAGTGCTGGGAAATCTCAGCAGAGCACTCTGCTATTAAACACTGGCAAAAATGGAAAGGAAATGCTACGGTGGGTTGTTTTCTGGGCTTTTTTTGCTTGTTGTGGAGCACTTTTTGATGGGGTGAAGATAATTGGGTCTGCAGATTAAGTGAGTTAAGAATTAGTTGAGTTCTCACTGTGAAGAGTTTCGCAAATTCCCACATCACTCTTTATCTCTTCCAGCTCCTCTCTCCCTTTAACAAATCCAACATTCAGGGACTTATCTCAGGGTGTCCTTTTCAGCCTGAATTCTCTGGCTTTCTTCAGCTGCTCATCATTTAAAGACAGTTATTTTTTTGGCATTTCATTTCCTGCTTTTTTCCTCCTCTTCTTGCATCTTTTATAGATGGTGATAAATGTGAATAACAATGTGCCCAGTGTGAAAGGCTGAGTGTAAAACCCAATTCCATTAGATTTCTCTTTTATTCTAACTTTAAGCCTCAGATTTACCCATGTCTCACTCCACTGGACCTGTCACCTGAATTAAATAGAGACTCTTAAAGCTGATTGCTGCAAGGAAATAGATCTCAGAAGCCAGAACGTAACGGCATCTTAAAGAAAATTTTCTAATAATTGTTGAACCTAATTTAAATTTTATTTCCCACCCCTGAGATACGGAAGCAGCTCAGTGCTAATCAGAAAGGGAGAAGAGTGACCTTAATTTTGGATGATCTATTTTCAAAATCCTGTTGAAGGCAGCGAAAGACTCTCATAATTTGCACATCATGTAAATGGCAGAGGAAGAGAGGGGCCGACAGGCAGGGAATACTGAGACACACTTGTCTGCTTTTACGCATCGCTGCTGACACCTGCTGCGCAGCCGCCTGGCATGGCCATCGCCCTGCAAACTGGGAGAGGGCTGGCTCCTCTGCCTCGGGAAAGGGAGTCACAGCTTTCATAGCAGGAGGGGCAGCCTACCTCTCAAGGTAGTCCCCACTGTGACGGATGAAGCAGGTTTAACAGCAAGAAAAAAGCCAGCTGGCTGGGTTGGGGAGAAGAGGCTTTCCCCAGTTTCAGGCTCTAATACCTCTATTTTTTCCAATATTCAGGGCTTTTGCCTATTTTTCAATATTTGCTAGGCATCTTGGTAACCCTAGCTATTTTTCTTACTATCTCAGGCTCTCAAATAGATGAGACTGAGATGCCCTTGGGCTCTGGCCAAGAGAGAAGGGATCAGCAGCAGGCAATGCTGTGGTCAGAGCTGATACAGATCCAGGGCAAGGTTGGTTTAGAAATAAAAGTGACCAGCTCGAGCAACGGTTGTTTCTTTTGCACACCTTGTTTCCTTGTTGAGTGAGTAGGGGTTAATCTGGTCGGTGGCTCCCTGCCAACATGTGGGAGTTGCTTTGGCAAAAAGTGTGGTTTTCTCTGTGTTCCCACTGTAAAATGAGGAGTTCTCACCTGCCATAAACCTTCATGCTGTAAAAAGCTGCTCTACACAAGGAAATGCCCAGCAGAGTTGTCACTGTTATCTGATGTGGCACAATAAGCATTGAGGAATCAGCTTATTTTGGCGTGCTGATACAGTGAGGAATCTGATGGACAATTTCCATTAACATCATAGGGCTCGGGAAGGGAAAAAATAGAAATAGAAAAGAATTTTCTCTTTAAATAGATGTTTGATAAAAGAACAGAGGCAGGTAATGGATAGATTTGCTTTGTTAAGCAAGTGTCCATAGTATTTGCATTTTATAATTGTTCCTGCAAAGGCTGATGTGAGCTGAATATCAGCTCAGCTTATCTGTGCTTCTCCTTCCTTTCCATGGGAAGTGCCATAATGCTGACTAGCTTGAGTTCCATCATGCCAGGTTCAGTTTGACCTCTGGCCAGTCTTCCACTGAATGGCAAACCAGATGCCACCACACCTTCAGTCCCAGTGAGGGTCTGGGGGAGAAGCTCATCAGGAGTCATCTCTGGGGCCTGCTGCAATGACAGTGTAGCTCATGCCCCTGCCCCAAACTAAACAGACCACAAGTAAGAGAAGATTGCTCCTTATTAATCCCACTGTAATTAGAAATGTTGTGCTATTACTGTACACACAAAGATACTTGAGGGTTTTTTAATTTCAGTTACAATTATTATCTCCTCTGAGAGATGTTTTTTCTGCTGTTGGGAAATCTCATTAGATGATCTGCTCTGGAACAGCAGCAGACAGTGGCAAATAGTCCTGTTGTTATTATGTGTGCACTCCTGCTGTCCTCCCCCTGCCTTGTTGAGGACCCCTCATTTTGACCCCCTCCATGGGAGATGGTAGAAGGGTCTCTCAAGATGAGTTGCAGAGAGCAAGGATCCAACAGGCTCTGCCAGAAACACCCTCTTGTGAAATACTCAGGAACAGCAAGATCTTCTCTGTGAGAAGACACTGCAGAACTGGGAAGTGGTGAGAACTGCTGCGTGTGTGCTGAGACCTGACACGGGCATGGAGAGGGGAGATCTGAGTGAAACAGACTTGCATCATTTTTCCGTTTAAGACGTGTATGCCACTGTCAAGCTATGAAGGCACCCCCTTTAGTCCCCAAGAAACCTGGAGTGTCCCAGTGCAGAGCTGACTGCAAATGATGTGGGCTTGCTCTTCCACATTTCCCTTGCACCATCTTTTGAAATACCTATGCCAAGCCCAAGTCAAGATTTTCACGTTGTAAATATCATCACCAAAAATTTGTCTCTAAAGGGTGTTTGCAAGACGTGAAAATAAGATGAATACCTTTGTCCCAGGCCTGTCAAATCACAGCCAAAATATTAGTGTGTTCATGTGGTGGTCAATCCTTGAGGATACCACATTCAGTAGGAGTTCCTGGGAGTGATAATGCTGTGGGAACAGAGAGCATTGCTGCTACATTGTCCTTGGGAAGAGCACGGTGACACGGGACAGCATGAGTTTTGAGTCACCTCATCGCACTTGGGGTCATCAGTGGGACTTCAGCTCTAATTTATGCACGCCCTTCAGGGAGCAGTTCTCAGCACACCATAGTGCAGAGCAGCAGCTGCTGAGCCCTGAGACCATCCAGCAGCTCTCCAAGGGCCCCGGACATGACCTGAGAGCCTTGCTCCAGCTCCCAGGAGACAGACAGGCACACTTACAATGACCAGACCAACTCAGCACCTCTCGTTTGGCCTCAGCAAAGCAGCCAAGAGCAGAGCTGGCCAGGAATAGAAACCACAGGTAGGCAAGAGAAAGACAAATGAGTAACAGATGCTTGCCCTGCTATTCCACCTGGACTATGGCTAAAGGGTCAGTCCAGTGCAGACTGCAAGATATATATTTTCCCTAATGCTAAAAGTGCTGAATATTCAGTGTCCCGGAGAGCTGGTGTCTGTCCCTGTGTGTCAAGTCTATTCAATCTTACAGCTACCACAACCCCAGTTACCTCACTGTCCTCCTGCTTCTGGGTATGAGCTTCCCTGTCTCCCACGACTATGTCCAGAAGCTTCTCTCCCACACAAATGTAATATTAGAAACACTTTCATTTCAAAATTCCTTTCTATTCCTTTCTTCATGTGTCCCTTTTCTGGGGTGAAGCAGGAGCATAAAAGATAAAGATACTTCCAAACTTCAAGGCTGCTGCTGCTGCCATTTCTCATGAACACTTTACAGAGCCTCCCAGATGCACATTAAGCTTGCTGTGGACCCTTAAAATCCCAAGAACATTTAATAAATGGGGAATTAGTCTGATTAGGTCATACCAGAGATGAATTTCTTACATTGATACAATCTCCAATGAGCACTGTACTTCATTTAATAAATGTATTTATTAAATATATAAAAGATTTGTAAATGGAGCTCTTGTCTTGCTGAACCTTATTAGCTTCATCCTTATTTAACATTTATTTTCTTGAGATGAGACAATATTTGTTAAATCTTGAATACGTCATGGCAAAATCCACCCATGGTTTATTCAGACTGACTCTAAATATTAAATTTCAACATTTGCTAGACCTGGCTTTTTGTTTAATCTACCAAGATCCCTAACAAGCACAAGAAAAGATTTGTTAACTCAAAAATAACTGTTATTGAATCTCCAGTGGGTTTGTAAAAATCTACATAATAGTTAATAAAACTGCCCTAAGATTTGATTAAATCTGTTTAACCTCCATTAAAACAGGAAAAGGAATTTGTTGGAGTCCTTTTGGATTCATGCAAGACTTCATATCAGAAGTTCCCAAAAACCTATTAAATTACCATGTACATTTCCCCCTTTCGTTTCTCATCGTTGTTGGTTATTAATGTATTTGTGCATAAATGACAGTTCTCTCCCCCAAGGCATTGCATCCCTCCTCCTGCCCGACTCACTCAGCACCATCAGAATTCAGCTGGTGGGAAATTATAAGTCACTGCTGGAGCTGATCCCACTGCGTTTCTGCTGCGCCACCTTTGAGATTGCAGCCTGTAATTTTGCAGACCTTTGCTGGGAATGCTCAGATTGCCTTGGTCAATTTTACACATCTTCTCTAAAGAGACAAATTCCAAGAACAAGCAGTCATGCTGTAGCGATAGCAGAAACAACCCTACCCCACCTCTTATTATTCCAGACTAAGACAGACTAAGACAGACAGAATAACAAACATTGTACTTAGTTCTCAACCTGCATGCAGAGCATTTTTATGTCTCTGTCTAGTTCCAGAATTTCTGGGGCAGCAGTCCCAAATTATGTTTGGCCCAAAACCTCTGCCAACTTGTCTTGCAGATCACCCTGCATCCTGATCATAAAATTTCACTACGAAAGAGAAAATTGAAAGCAATTATGTTCTTGTGTGTTTCTGTACACCACTCCCCCTGGCCCTTCAGAGCACAGGGACGGGGGAAGCACAGCCCAGGAACCCTCCTCCAACACATGGGCAGTATGGAAACATTGAGTGGGGAGGTGGAAGGAGTCTAATTTATTTGTTCTGTGTTTCCAGCCTTCACATTTCACGACAGCTACCTTGAGATCCCCTCTTTTCCATGACAATTAATGCAGCTCCTTTCTTTAGTAGCTCTGACCTTGGAGCAGGTAGCAAAGGGCAGCAGATAACATGCTAAAACTCTCAAGACCGGAGATGGGGGTTCAAACCTGCTCAAGGGTACAGCAGAAACAAGCTCAGCCACCTGAATCCTGTCACCATTCGTCAATAGCATGGACCATCCCACCGTTTCTCCTGCTCTGTGCACCGAAGGGGATGGCAGGAATGCAGAGGGGGACAGCACTGCTGGGTGACCGAGCCAGGACTCCTTCCCTGAAGAGCAGGCAGTGCTGCAGAGCAGAGGGAAGGGGCTTCTGCTGAATGCCTCAGAGATGTGGGGCACGCAGGGAGAGCCAACCCAGCCAGCTGGTCTGCGAAAGGCACTGGCAGAGCTAATTCTGGCACGTAATGGGAGGATTCAGCTCTCCTATAAGGAGTTCCATGGCAATGTTATCAGACTCTCCCTTTATTGCTCATCAAAATCCTCTTACAAAAACATGATGCCAGTATGTTATTTAATATGAGTGCTCTGATATGACAATGAAGAAGACCAGACAGGCCAGACATGACAGATAACTGTTGGCAGTTGAAGCTGCTTCTAAAAATAAAGGAATGGATTTATTAAAGGGTTACAGAGAAAGGGTCGTCTGTCCAGCTGATCCCATGCACAGGTCCCACATATTGAACATTTGAGTTTGAGTTCAAGTAAAGTCTGTAAGTCTCTACAGATTTGTAGGCTTTCCTGCAATGATTTGCTACTGGGTTCAGGTTATTCTCCTAATGATTTATAGTCTTGGATCTTCTAAGCAATATTTATTGCATCAGATAGTAGAGCCAACTTTTAGGAAACATTGGTACAGATCACAAAAGCCTGGTACATTTGGAGATTTTTAAAAATGTTATTTATAGAGTGGCATAATTTGGGGAAATTCTTGAGAAAAGCAGAAAGCAAAGACATGGACAATGTAACTACATTGGTCAGTGACTTTCTGAGTGTCTTAAGAAATGTGACTGTATATATTTTTGGAAAAAAAAGGTGGACATTATCACACTGAAAATCTCCCTTCATTCATGAGCACTGTGTCAGGAACACAGCACAAAGATATGAATCTACTTCTGGAACCTTAGACTTGTGAATTATTAATAAACAAAAGTGACAAAACAAAAACAAACAAAAGAAACAGACTACAAAGAAGATTTCAGACTGATTATATGCTAACCCAGTTATTTAACATATGAGCTGCTCTAGCCTGAAAAGAATTCATATCCCAGCCAGGCGTTATTCTGCATTCCCTGTTAATACATGTCTGTGTATGGAACTTGGTGAATAGAAAGTCTGGATACACAATTCTGTGATCTTGTAGGAGAAAGAAACAACTCTTCATGCAGTTCTGACCAAGAGTGGATTTGAGACACAGCTATTTAAGAATCCATCTGTAATAACAGGCACAATTTAATTCAATTCAACAGCCTTGTAGGACTCAGAAACAAATAAACAAACCCTTCAATTCAGTAGCATTAGAATTTATCTTGAGGAAAGCCAGCTTCATAAAAAATGAGGCAGAAAATCAACAGCTAAGAGGGTAAAAAAACTTTTCCTGTGGCATGAAAATTATTGAAAAGATCACATTAGCTGCTCGCTAAAATTTATAGCATCAAAAATTGCAGAAGGAGTGAATACAGGGGAAAGGGCTGTGTTTGGTTCAATTGCAGATTTACAAAACAAAAGATACTTAAAGGAGAAGATATTCACTGAAAAGTAGAAACTGGGCCAAAAAGAGGAAAACAGAAAACACCAAGTTCAGTGTTAATTTGTCATATGACAGGGCAAAAAAGGTTTTCAGAAATGACACCTGAGAAGCAATTAAGTCACAATTCAAGCACATCAGAAAGAAGAAACGTGTCAGATATTTTATACTGGCAGTTCATGATTAGGTGCAATGGGTGCTCAAGAAAGAAAAGGCTGTACTGGAAAAGCTTAATAAATTCTTTTATCAGAGTTCACGAGGGAGGAGGTCAGTAGTTTATGAGGGATGAATCGGAAGCATTCTCTATTTGAAGTGTGAGTAGAAGAACTTTCAGAATATTTTTTTTTTCCAAAGTGAATGGTAATGACCCTTCCAGACTAGATAAAGTGTTGCATATGAGGAAAATCAATTTTAATTGTAAATACATAGAAATGGTTCCAAATTAGCTAGAGTCTCTCAGGAGAAATCTTGGAATCAACTAGGAATTTCTCTGAAAAAGTCAGTTCAATGCTCAGCAGAGGTCAAGAGTATGTTCGTAATAATTAGGAAATATCTAGAGTGCAAAAGAATAGAAGGTACTGCTAAAATGGCTCACATCTTGATTATTCTGGTTGTGCCATCTCAGAGAAAAATTCTTTAGAAAGAGAAGGGGCACAGAGATGGCTGGAAGTACAACCAGGTGGGTATGGAGCAGACCCTGGGCACAGAAATCAAAAGCCTGGGGCTCATTAGTTTGGAAAATAAATGAGTGAATGGTGTATGTGTGTTTATATAAAATCATAAATAGCATGGAGGAAGCAACTGCAAACAATTACTCACTGTTTCTTGTGAGGCAGAAACGAGAGGCGCCGAATTAATGGATCAGGCCATAGATTTAGGCAAACAAAAGGAAGCCCTTTTCCACACACAAAGCATAATCAAACTGTAGAGCTCATTGCCCAAAGTATAAATGGGTTCAAAAAGCAATTAGACAAACTCATGGAAGAAAAGTACATCAAGGGCTTATTAAACACAGTGAAGTGGATCCAAGCTCCAATCTGGGACTCTTTAAGCTGCAGATTACTGAAAAATGAGGAGGGGTGTTGACAGGGAATTTTCTTCCTTTGTTTTTCTCTCTCATACTCATTTCTAAGCACTCACTACTAGCCATGGACAGAGAGACCATTCTGCTCCAGCTGGATGTTTGCTCTTAGACTGGAAGGCTTTTCTTAAGGCTGTTATCCCCCCTGTTGTAGGGACTGTACAGAAAACCTCCTGTATGAGCCAAGACCAAAGCACA
This sequence comes from Grallaria varia, assembly GCA_013396735.1. Lineage (NCBI taxonomy): Eukaryota > Metazoa > Chordata > Aves > Passeriformes > Formicariidae > Grallaria > Grallaria varia. Next base: position 183,192 of record VWZG01003888.1, on the reverse strand, counting down.
GAAGGAGGCAGTGGGGTGTCTCACTGGTCCTGCACTCTGTCCGTGTTCGGTGCATAAACCAGGGGCCACCAGTGCCCCCAACATTCCCATGAAGTCAGTTCTGCAGGGAATCTAAAGCTGCCCTGGGCTCAGCACACGGGTGACAGCGAGGGCAATAAGAGCAGGGTGGATGCTGATGGAACACCTCCAGGCTCGCTATCCCCACCAATACCCCAGGGTGTTGCTGCTCAGAAAAACGTGGTGCTCAAAGGCTTTCTTTGGTTTGTCCACTCCCAACCAAAAAATGACCTCGAATTCGCTTTTCAGACCTTTAGAATCAGAGGTCCAAGGTCCATGTGGTGGGTTCAGAGACTGGCAAATGCATAGCACTGAGGAGACCTTGAAACACCACACCACTCTTATCACAGTTAATCCTTGGAGCCGCTTAATCATACAGGGCTTTCAGTTCCTAAGGTCCTTTTTAATTTAGAGTGAGAGCGTGTGGTAATTAGCATTAACCAGGTCGTTGATCTTAGGGGAATATACTCTATGAGAACCTACATCCATCTTGTGTACTTGAGGGAGGGCAAGGCTGATAAGCTTGACATCCAGTCTCACAGTATTAACAAGGCAGGCTCATCCTGACCTCCTGCAAGGGCCCTCACACCTACCTGGCCATGGAAACGCAAGGACATCTTTTCCACAAGCCTAAGTATTTCTTTGGACTCAGTAGGATAATCGCACTACTGTGAGTGGAGGGTTTTCACTCTAAGTATATGGATTTTTACCTCACTCTAAGTATATGGATGATCTCCATGACGTGCCATCCACTTCACAAATATCACCAAGATTTATGGACTGTTTCAATAGGAACTTTGCTCTCTCCCTGATTTCACTCATCCCTGGGGCAAAGCTCCAATCCCAGGTCAATGACTTGCTGTCACAGTCAGAGCCGAGATGTCACACACTGTGCCCTCTGGCTTTCGGTGGGCTGCAAGGATGGAGATGTTGAGAACTCAAGATGAATAAATCCATCTCAATGGCATGGGCCTTTCTTCAGGGATGGAGGGACAGAGACCCTGAACAGACACTGTTTCACACTAACATTTTCACAGCCAGTTTCTTCAAAATGCACCATCAAATTAGCCAAAATCGTTCAGCACCTGCCATTTCATCACAGGAGCCACTCCCTGTGACCCTGCCTGTCCCCAGCACTAACTTTGGCTCAAACCCAAAGCTGAGCAGCAATCACCATTCCCTATCACACACCAGGTTTCAGGCTTGTTCATTACTAACTCTAAAACAGTTCTTATTGGCCTTAAATTTTAAAATTTCTGCTTGGAAAGCTCTCTTCTGGCTTTTTAAGAACTTTTTTTTTATTTTCCTTTTGCAAAGTTGGCTCTTTTGAAAAGTCTACATGGACTAATATCTCACTTTCCCCTTGCAGATTTTGTGGAAGACAAAGGGGAAGAGGGCTGGACCTCTCCCCTACCCAGATTTCCCACATCATATTGTTGTTGCTATTGCCAGGTTCTGAGGTTTGTTTTTTTCTTTTCTGGGGCTCCTGCCAAACATTTGTCTGCTTTGTCAGTTTTTAATTTTTTTTCTTTTTTTCTGGAAAAAAAAAAAAAGGCCTGTTTAATTTTAGCAAATGGGTTTTTTCCACTTCAATAGCCTCAAAATTTTCCCTGGAGAGCTGTAAGCCCTTTAAATATATTTAGGTTGCCAGATTTCTTATGTTCTCTCTCCAGGAAGCCAATTTTGCTTCTAAGCTCTTGAGAAAGGTCCAGTCTCATCTTTTGTTGTACTTTGAAGCGCTTGTACACCACCTTCCCCCTTTTCTTTCCTCAGTCCTCCTTAGGTTTAACACTTGTCCCAGAGGCAGCGTAAAGGCCAGACACCCTTCCCAGGCTTGTGTGAAGCTCCCTATACACTCAGGTTCTTTCATGCTGTATCCATCAACAATTAATGGTGGTGTTTCATGAGAGTCGTCCCCACGTGCATTGCTGTGCACCAGGCTGAAGACCCTCATCAGGGCTAAACACTTCAGTGACTGTGTGCCCTGCTCAGATTCAGGCGATCCATGGGGGATTTTCTTCTTTCCCCCTTTTTTTTTTTTTTTTAAATTTTATTTTCCCGAATCAGCTCTTCAGGAAACTCACCACAGTTCATTACCTCATTTTGCCCACATCAGGTTTTGTGAAAAACAAAGAAGATGTTCCCAAGCTCCCTCTTTTCCTACTGAGCACCACCACCGAAACGCTTGCTAGGTGTTGAAATCCCAGAATAAAATGGGCTCCTGGGATCTGGCCAACTCCTTACAAGCCAAACCAATTTTCCAGACGTCTCAAAGAGTTTCTGTACAGCTTGAGCACGATCAGACAATGATACAGTGTCTAACAAGCCCCACCACGCACATGGGGACGAGCCGGTTCAATCACAAACGCAAAGTGGTTGCAGCGTGTGAACTGAAGGCAAGGCAGCCTGTAGTGTCTGTCACTGAACCAGCAAATGAGTTGTACAATACGTGACCTCTGGGACAAACACGAGTCCCTTCTTCACGTGTTGGCAGGTTTATAAACAATGCAAAAAAAAAAAAAAAAGTAATAAAAACCCCATAGCTGAAGTGTTCTGTGATGACCTGAGGAGGAGAAAGATTTACGCTGCTGACTGACTGGCTTCATGGTGAGACCAGAGCGGTGCAAGTAATGGATCTTCAGACTCTGGGGAACGGGCAAGGCTACTCAATGAAAAGTGCTGTTTATTTTACAATCAACTGTTCTAACACAAGAACTCTCTGGTTCTCATATTCATGATGATAAATTATTTCTGGAATCAATGAGATTCCTTTTTTACTGCCCCCCTATTTAACTTATATAAAAATACATACACATTAATGGGCTTAAATAGCACCTTTCCAGCCAGGAATTAAAGGCAAGTTTCACACGTTATTCCATAAATATCTCAAACTGTTATTACCCTAAGACAAGCTTTCATTAAGGCACTGTCCATCTGGTGTCACTAAGGTGCAGAGGGGATTTAATAAGCCAAGACTGCATCTGGGAATGGACCACGGGTGTCCTGATTTGTGCTCTAATGAGTGTGTGTTCATCTCAGAGAGACACAGGCCTGCACTGTGCCAGGAATGTTGCTTGAGTTTACGTAGCACCCTGGGAACAGGGAATTATCCCGTGGGCTGGTCAGAAAATTCAAATTCCATTTTGTGGGAAAGGACAAGATTTCTCTGGTTGCTTTAATCGTGAACCAGAACAAGAAGTTAAAATATTTCATTATTCTTTTTACACAAACAAAAATATTTTGAAAGCGTTTCCTTTTAGTCTTATCAGAACACTCAGCCATGATAGTGTATTTCTTGCAAATCCATTCAAATAATAATTCCAGTGCACTCATGTACAGAAAAACATGAGACCTGTCGCACTAAAAATCTCAAGCCACTGCCTGGCCAACCTGCAGCTCTGACGCTTGACTTTGGCCTTGAATGCTAAAAAAGCAGCTTAAGAAAGAAAAGGTTCCAGATGTAATTATGGCAGCAGCCTGGCTACTGAGAAACACAGAGCAAAACACAAGTAGGATCAGCTTCCATGAAATCTAGATGACGGCTGTGTAATTTATACAGGATTCTTTGGCTTGTCAGCATCCTTCTTGTTTTCTGGGCTCCACTCCTGTTATCTCAGAACAGGAGAAGGCTGTTATAGTTCTCTTGCCAGACCCAATAGCCTTTAGTCAGATTTAAGAGTAAGTGACTGCGGGAAATGAAGATTAACACTCTGGGGACAGGTAAGATTATCTCATAGAGGGTCATTATAGTTTCCATAAATCGAAAATATATGTCTATGTATACACACACTAATGTCCAGCAGACCTACAGCACAGGGTCTAAATGAAAGGCCTGGGGAATATTTAATCACAAGGACTCACTGTATGGGTTTGGTGAGGCAGTGCTGTGCAAGAGGACTGGTTAGGAACTGCTAATGGAAAGGCAAGGAAGTGTATGTGATAGACCTGGTGTGTGGCTCTGTGTGAGTGTGCCTTTAAGCTCTCTCCAATCAAAGAACAAAAATTAATCAACCAGTAATTAAAAATTCCTCCTCTTCCTTATGAAAAAAAGGTTCTTTCCATGGGTATTCATACCATGGGACCAAAATCCCAAATGCTCCCTTTACTGATGTATTGACTTTCCATATGAGGGACACAAATCAGCCACACTCCATTTAATGATGGCTTTTAATAGGAGTCCCACATGGAAGCAGCCCCATGCCAGTGTTTCCAAGGTTCCATCCATAGAGACAGCTTAGTCAGACTGCTCATATCCTCTCCTTCCACACCAAGGAGTGGATTTGCTCTCCTTTTTTTCTCTCCATCTTTCCTGTCACACTATTTTCAATATTCTCGTTTCTCTTAGACGTGAAAAGCAGTGTAAGGACAGGGCATGTTTTGACCTTGCACTTGCAATGAGAGCCAGGTTGTCTTTAGAGCCTGATGGCTGAGAGATCTGAGCTGTCTCCTGCAGTCCAAGCAAAACTAGAACTGGTTAAAAATCACCCATCATCTTACTTGCTGACCATTTTTTGAAACTGGGGGAATAAGTGGTCTTTTGAGCAGATACAAATTCATAGGGCTGCTACTTACTCCTGTCTTTCCCGTCTCTCTCATTTGCAAACCTTGTTTTGAGGGCACGAAAGGAGGCGTGAAGTAAAATATTAGACATCTCACTTATAAACTCTTTTTTTAGTGTGTGTGTGGGATTTTGCCAACCTTAGTTTTGAGCATGCTGATACAACAAAGAGGATATCTAATGAGAAACTTATTGATAGTGAGTGTCAGAAAGTGTCGGTGAAGATCTCACTGTCTGGACATCTCTCTGAATGCTACCAGAGCAATCTGAAGTTCCAGCACCTGTGAAAGTCTGCTGGAATGTTTTCAGAGACAGACTCCCTCATGAGCAGAGGTGCATGAATAAGTGATTTTTTTTTTGTTTGCTTTCTTGCAGTTTTGGAAGATCAGAAAAGAGATTGATTTCAGGGTAATCCAAAGTGCATATTTTAAAAAACATTCTCAGCAAACAAAATGTAAACTTGCAAATTGTGGTCATTCAATAGAAAGATTTTTAGTGAACTAAAAGTAATGCTTCTTTCAGCTTCTGATATTTTTTTTATTCATCCCAAAATTACTCTGCCTTTTTTTATCGTCTCCAAAATATTTACTTTCTTGAGTTAAAACTGATTGAACTGAACTACACTAATGAAATGCCTGTATTAAACTGACTGAACTGTATTTATTGTTTAAGAAACAAATCAAAACTGTTTCATTCAGAAATTCAACCCTACCAGAAAAAAACTTCCTAATGTTGTTTCACTTTTCTTGTGTTATTCAGTTTGCCATTAAAATAACTGAGGTGAATCATTAGCCAGAATTATCTCCAGTTTAGTTTGGGACATAAATAACTTTTTCAAATTCATTTTTATTTTACCTGAAATCTGCTGTCAGTTTTTACAAAACTGGCAGCATATTGTCTTCCTTATTTAACAGAACGTTAAAAGAATTTGAATTATCTTCTTAAAACAGAACAAAGCAATTAACAGAGCTATGTCAAAGACAAGTAGTTAATTGGACATGATCACTTAAAATCTCTTAATTCTGTGTCTGGCTGGTAGATATTGGTAAATCTAATCAGGGCTGGCAATAAATAAAACGTTTGTGACATCAGCAGTTCTGCCTGAACACTCAACATGGAAAAAACAAGGTTCTTTATCACAAGTATGGAGAAATTGTTAACTTGGGGGCATGGGAGGCTTACACAAGCATCCAGAAATCCAGTTCTTTATCAAGATACTTGGCTAATAATCTCAGCACTTTCAGGTTTGCAGGTCTTGGCTGAAAAATCACACGTTAACATGCTCTTTGCTATTATCAGGGCAGGATATTGACTGTAGAGGTCTAAGCAGTAAACACCATGGAAACACCTTTGCCTTGGCATTTCTGCCCTCCGCATGCAGAATGGAAGTGGGAGGCACAGCAGCAATAACATGTATATTTTAGGTTATCCATACTTCCCTCCGCCCCTCTTTTTGAATCAGAAAAGGTTGTTGGTTCTGAAGTCATGTAAAAAGACTGGTGGCAAACACTCAAGGAAATTCATAGTTTATCCTTTCCCAGACATTGAGGCTTGCTCGATGACTGGGGCAGATTCAGCTGCAGGGTCAGCACAGGCAAAAAGAAAGAAATAAAAAGGCTTGATCTGCAAAGCCTAAAGAAATAAACCCATTGAAAGCAGAGCCTCCTCATCATCACAAAGACTAAAAAGCCCTCATTCTTCGTTCGTGATAAGCAGGTGGTTTAATGGCATCGGTAGAGTTTGTCCTGTTTTGCCAGTTGATGCAGCTGAGATTGCAAATTGGGCCAAGAATACTCAATTTCTTAACACAAACACTTGGTCCTGCTCCCCCCTTTGGCTTGTGGGACCCACGAGCAAAGGAAAACCAGAACCATGAGCTAAGTACCCTATAGTGTGAAACACATAAAACACGTATGTGTGCTAGGAGGTAAGGCCCTTCAGAGGTGGTCAGGGATGGAGAGAACGATGGAACCACTTTGTCCAACTTTCAGATGTGCTTCTTCTCCCCTGGGTGTGAGCCATGAGCAGCTGTGGGGCTCCTGCAGCCCACTAGCTCTGTGCTTGCCACCACCCAGCCTTTCTGGCCCTGATCGTGTCACAAGCCCCAGCCTGGCATCCCATTTACATCCACAAGCAAAAAAGCTTCAACACTGGATGAAATACTGGCCTGAACTGAAATCAGCTGCTGAGCTCACCCAAAGCCCAGGGGAAGAGCCCACCCAATCATCCTGACAGTCAGCAATGCCAGGGCCAACCCGAGAATTGCATTTGCTTTGCTGAAAAGATATTGTAATTTGCTGAAAAAGAATTAGGAGCTTGAGGTCAGAAATACTACAGCTTCCTTACAGGCTGAAGAAAGCAGACTCGCAAAAGATAAACAGAAATGCTCTCTCTACTGAAATACTTTTTTTTTTTTTTCCTAGGTACCTGTTAATTAGGATAAAAGTGGGAAACACTATCTAACAAGGTTCCTGAGAGCAAGTTGGAAAAAGCCTTAATGAATTCAGCATTACGAGATGGTTCCTAAGCAACAGAGCATTTCGGTTGAATATTAACCCTAGTCACAAGGAGAGAAAAAAATGGTCTCAAAAATAACCAAAAAGTCAACCAATTAAGACAGTGTCTCCTCTGTGCAGAACTGCTCTTGGACATCTTAAGGTAAGCAAGGTTTGAGTAATATTTAAATGGACTGCTGGCTGACAGTTTAATTTCAAGACTTTTTGGAATTAATTTGCTGCTTAAGTATTAATCATAATTATGACTATTTATAATAAAGCATCTTAGAAAAGGCAAATTGCAATACAAAGATGTAAGTCCTGTAACATTAAATTTTTTGGAAACATACTCCCATAAGTGTACCATCTATGAGTATGGACTAGCCACAGTGTACCTTCAAGTAGAAAAGAGATTAACATTTCAAGAAATAGTGCCATAAAACTTGGAGATTTAAAGAGATGAGAGGCACAATGTAAGGGCTATATAGCTGTCTGGCTAGCTATTGTGTGGTTGGATGTCCAAAACATTGCTCCCTACAAAAAGTGGGATCATATACCCGAAAATAGGTTATCACAGGTGTCAAGTAGTAGTAATTGAGCAATGACTATAGGAAAGAAATTCATTAAAGCATGAAAATTCAGTCCTTTTCAATCATTTAATCATATCCTCACACAAAAAGCGCAAGTTCATCACTCTCTTCTCTGCCCAACCAGGATTTAGTTTCCTGAAGTCATAATGAAGGACACAGCTTTTCATCCTTAAAATTGTAACTCTTAATCTTTGAGTACGCAATGAAGTTTTTGAAGATGTACTAGTAAATCAATTAATTTGTTTATGAAATAACATTAATCATAAATTCAGTCCCTTCAAAGAAGAGCAGCATCTAAGGCAATTTCTTCTTTGTCCCAAATGATTTGAAAGGACTGCAAATACAAGCTCACGCAAATCAAGAAATTGCAGCATGGGTTTATTTAAATAAATTACATTGATAGCTGCATTAGTTTGTGTAATTGTATGGAGGTTACCAACTTTCTGCTGCTCCACAAGCAAGAGAAATCCAGTTTTGAGCAAAAAGGGAAATGGTGATTGTTGGGACAGGGTCACTGGCGTGTTTTGGCAGCTCTGCCAAAGCAACTCAGGTAGTGAGTGCCAGCTGTTGGTGTTTGCTGGCTGGTATCTCGAGGCAGTGGTTCACAAACTGCAAAGTCTATGGACTAGATGTGCCCCTAAACTACATACAAATCCAGCAACTTCTGACATTATGAAATATTAAAAGAGGATTTTAGCGTCAATAGTGAATTTGTAGACTTGTAAAGACTGAAATTCAATAAGAAACTGTGCCTTTCAAATGAATTTAAAAACATACAATTTAAGGCAGATTCTGTATGACTGCTATCCTGCAGCACTATTATCTAATAACAGTCTCCTTGGGTTTCTTTCCCAGGTTTGTATGACATTTCTGATAGTTAAGGGAAAATAAAAAAAGAAATTAAAGCTGTTCTTATAAAAAATGAAGATAAAATAGAGTTGAAATTGCATCATGTGTGTAACATACAGGTGAAACTTTTTGAAAGTGACTACAAATAGTTCCCAATCCAAAACTTGAAAAACCTGGTTCAGAATTATTCTACTGGGAATGAAAAACACCCAGGTAATTTTACACTCAGGCAGGAAAAGGGAAGGGAAGGTGATAAGTAATCTACTCTGACTGTAGTGTTGATACTTTGGGGAGAATGTGTGAAACATAATTGAATGAGTCTTTAAAGACCATTGCTTAGAAGATGATGATATTGAATATCTTCAAGTGTAGCCACCTTCTTATTTCATGGCACGACAAGGGCCAGGCTTTGATGGTTCAATGTTTCTTCATAGAACATCTGAGCACTGGAGCAAAAGATCTTTGTATATGATGGTGCCAAGAACAGCTAAAAGAGGATCTGCTTTGGGCTGCTTTTCTTTTTCCCTTTTTTATTTTTTTTTCTCCATTGACCCATTGAATCCATTTCCCCTCAAATCTTTTCTCTGAGTACAATTAGATGGAGGAAAGCAGCAACTGCCTAAAAATATTCTGCCTTTATTCGGTGCAAAAGGTCATCAACGTTGCACACAGGGCTGGAGCAGGCACTGGGATCCTTCAAGCTGCACAGCCACACTCGTATTTCCCTGACTGATATTTTCCTCCTTGTTCTGCAGAAGACAAAGAGGGAGAAGGTGGCTTGGGTGAGGTAAAAGCTTCCAAGGGGCAAGGAAAGGAATCCTGTGTATGGTAACGTGCACGGTGCAGCAGGTTCTGCTTTACTAGGAACTGTTAATTGTCCTCCACATGGAATTAACTCTCCAGTCAAATACACAACTACCGCTGCATCTCTGCATCTAAATCTTCCCTTTAATGGGCTCTCAGGGAGCGAGCAGCGCGCAACCTGAACTGTGCTCACCTCTACATCAATCTTCCCCTCATCACTCTCAGTTATGCAGCAATCGAGAGGAACAAACATCGAGCGGAGCCGCTCGCCCTGGCTGAAATTCCCAAACTCTGATGCTTGGAAAAGGTACTTCCTTAAAGAGCAAGAGTGCTTTGGCAAGAGCATCTCTCACCGCGGAGAAAGCCTGGTGGAATGGCCAAGAGAGAAGGCATTCTGGGCTGGGCATCAGAAGACAAAAATGTCTCTGGGAGGGCAACAGAGGAAGTAGAAGCAGCTATGAGTTTACAAGCAGGAGGCAGCTCTTAATTTAAAAGGCTAATCCGATGGGACATTCTTTGGATGTAAGTATTCAGGGCTCAGCTCTGCTTCTGTGTTTTCACAGCGTCCTGCACAATGAGATTCTGAAATTAAACAGCACTAAAAGTTTGGGAAGGGAACAACATAGGGGGCTTATTGGGAAGAGCAGGGAGATAACCTTCATTTCCATGCACATCAGAGGACCCTGCCCTGAGAGATAGGTTTGGTTAATTATAACTGGCCAGGCATGCCAGTCATTCGATTGGGGTTCTGAAGTGTGTGTACACAACTGTGAGGATCCAGTAATTGTTTATAAGAAGTGAAGAGTCAAGGTGAACAGCTTTCACCATGTGCTGAAGGCTTGAATTGATTCCTTTAAAACTGCCAGCTAAATAGTCCAGCTGGCAAATATAAACTCACAAAATACTTGTGCAAACAGAAAATAAATAAAAAAAAATCAGTAGATAGATGACACTGTTTACATGGAATAAATTCTGCCTCCCTGCTAAGAATAAGGGTTCATAGCTAAGAAACTGATTTCACAAGAGAAAGGTGGAAAGGGAGCTATATTTCCCCCTGTGACTAAATTACACACTTTCCATTCACACATCTAGGTGCAAGAACAACCTTTCTGCAGAGATTATTTTTTAAACAGTTTAATTAATATTTCTGTTTGTCTTGAGTAGTTCCCAGAAAAAAGGAAAAGAAAAAAAAAAAAAGGGAGACCGTGTAGCAACACAGAAAATAGAAAGAAGAGCCCGGCATTACTTTAACACTGACAACAAAAGTCACCCTTAGATGAATTAGTGATAAACTCCTGGGGCAGACTTCAGCTCCATATGGTGATATTTAATATTAGTCACGTAGAATTGGACAAATCAACTCCACATCCTGAGGTACCTGTGGGACCTGGTCCTGCCTGTTTAGCATTCCACTGCGACCACCTGTGAAACACTGCCATTGTCTCTCTTGATATAAATAAATAACTCCAGAATGCCAAACAGAAAGGGGTGGGGATGGGAATGATAAATCCTGAGTCAGAGGAGACGGCGAGAGGAGGGCGGCAGGGCTGTGGCTGTGATTTAGTGGTGCTAATGAGCCCCAACAGAGAGCGCCTCCAACAAGCCCGTGTTGGTAGCGTATGTCCTGTCCTGCCTGATGAAAACCAGGTGTCCGAGGGGCTGCAAGGGTTCACAGGCTCCATGTCTCTGGCCTACTTTTTCATTTCTGAATGATTTGTTAGAAAATCACCTCTTTCTTCACGCCAGAGGATAACTCTAAGCCTCCAAGTCAGCGTGTGCACACAGACTTGGCTCACGGCAGCGCACGGCTCAGCGTGCTCATGCTCCAGCTTTGGCCCTTAGATTGGTATCAGTGGAGAAGACAAGGCAAGAAACAAGCCTCTCTGTCCCGAACAGCTGTTTTTCAAACCTCTGCATGTGAGAAACTCCCTTTCTTTGAGGAATAAGCTTCTCTGTTTGTGTTTGCTCCCTGATGCTCACACTACAACGAGGAAGCCTGGCCAAACATCCCATCTCTTGGAGCGTAACTCATAAGCTGGAAGCATTTGACTTCACTCAGCAGGAGCAACTGAATCATTCCTTTCTCTGATGGGACCACCACAACCCCTCTCCAATTAGCCTTAAACTACCAGAGCTGTTTTCAAGAACAGAACTTGTGTTTAATCCCTGCCTTTTTTCTTTGCCTTTTTTTCTTTTGCCATGTGGCACTGCTCCTCCCACTTGAATGTTTCGTTCACAGGAAAATAAATTAATGCAACCCTCTCCCAGCGCCTGACCCACTCACTTTGCATGTATATGCACTGCTAGTACACAGATTTTGCCACAGATTCACCAAGATATTTTATTTGGGCCCTGTTGTTTTTGCAAGCCCACTGACTGTGCATCCCTGAGCTGTGCTCCTCAAAGCTCATCACTGTGCCTAATTGTCCTGTTGATCCCAAAGTCCAATACTCACAGAAGGTCATGCCGAGATGTGCTGCCAGTGCAAACCTCTGGCATGAAGAGGTTTTTTGTGGATTCTAAGAGTTTATTTTCCTAAAGTGATAGAAAGAGGGAAGAAGCAGTCACCAATGAAAATAAAGCCCCTTGTGTTTGGCAGCAGTCAAGAGCTGAGCCCTGACTGAGACAAATATCCTTGGCAGTAGCTTAGGTTAAGTTCCACCTTATTATGCTCACACATGTGAATACCTCCCCACACGCACCCAGCACAGATAAATGGCCTACGTGCACTTACACAATATTTATAACCACACTTTTTCTTCCTCTGCCCTAAGTCAACTTATTCTTTAGTTTCCTACTGCCCTGAAGTCCATCAAAGCCAGTTGCCATGGAAATGGTTGTGATGTGCTTTCACAGTGTCCTCAGCCATGAGTGTACATCAAGAGCTCTCTCTGCTGGTCTGGAATCACTGTCATCCCTAATGGCCCCAGATGGTCATGGCACTGATGGTACCTGGGAGCTCTCAGAGGTACAGCCTGTGTTTCTAAGCATTGTCAGGGTCTGGAGTCTCGCAGAGTAGCTCCTATTTTTGAGCTCTCTGGGAACACTCAGCTTACCAAGAAAGGGTAATGCCCATCCTCTGTGTTCTCACAGTCTCTCTGTCGTTCAGTGGAGTGAGCAGGGGGAAGGAGAAGCCTTGCCTGTGCTGGGACTGCCAGAAGAAGGGCCAAGGCAAGACTACAGGAAACTCAAGGGCTATAAGGAATAACTTTTGGCGATTTTTTTCTATTTCAGCAGTGCTGTCATCAAGGAAAATTGGCAGAGGCCTAATGCCTTGCCTGAGCAGTAGTTTTTAAATTTCAGCAGAAGGTTCTTGTGTAGGGTGAGAACGCACACAAGCCCCTCTTTCACGCTTGCTGTAACAGCCTTAGGAGGACTGAGATCACTGTACAGCTTTTACCTTACAGACTGCTGGTAATTCTTCCATGGGCTGAGCACTCTTTGCTGCCTCCCAAATACTCCCGGGGCAGCAGACCTAAGGCTTATTATTAGAATCATTTATTATTAGTATCAGCTCCCTAAACCATAGCTTTTTAGGAGACTTGCACAGGACAGAGTCTACTGCTAGGTCCCAGAGGTTCCCACAGGCAAAAGAATTGTAGGAACCAGTTCTAGGTTTGCCTTCCACAGCCCAGAGATGCAAAGCCATTAACGGACCCAATCTGTGCACCAACCCTCTGATTTCCCTATCTGCTTGGCTGTCCATCCTTTGTACACTGGAAACCCACTGGAGAAGGTGTCTTTGCAGCTGGCAGCCATGGAGCAACCTGAAACAAAGCCAATTCTTCCACTTTATGCCTCTCATAGAGTCAGTCCCAAGGAGTCGAGCTCTCAGAAACATCCCTTGAAAAACATTAGGATCTGACTTATAATTGGTGTAATTAACGTACAAAAGCAAGAAAGTAAGATTTAATTAACCAGGCACTTCTCCTTCCAAGCTTGCACTCTGCTAGGCACACAGCTGAAGAGCTGAGTATGCTATTCCTCAGAAAGAGTTTGATTTTTTTTTTTCCCCTCACTGTCATGGCACTCACGTCTTTCTCCAATAGGAGTGAAACAGAAAAGAAAACCACTGAGGTGCCACTAAGTTGTCTGCCTTCCATTTCTTGCAGTACAAGCTAATTGCCAGCTTTCATCAGAGCCCAGACGGACCTTTTTTAATATAAAAATATTTCCCAGATTTGTATGATGCTGTGGGGTTTTTTTAAGATTTTGGTTTTAAATTGTTTACTTCAGAAGACTATGAGTGTGTATAAAACCTGCATCTAATCCGTGCACAAATCATCCAAGTTACTTTCTAGCCCCCAATACTGGAAGTCATAATTAAGAAGGTTTGGGTTTTTTTCTTTTTTTTTTCCTCCATCCACTTGAACTTTCCTCTTTGGTTTGTGAAAAGCAGAGAAAAAAAATTCACCACAGATAATTTAGGAGGGAAAAATAGCAATTAAGTAGTGCAAGAGAAGGATCAGGGACGGGGAGTTGCTGATGTTATCATCTGAAAATCTCAGAAAGCACAAAGTTGAACAAGCACAGATTATTTTCCCCCCAATCCTTATTCATAATTAATAATTGGCATAAATAATCAATTGGAACCATGGTGCAAATGCATACAACAGAGTGGTCTTGGTAAATGATTCTTTTCCATGAACTTATTAGAGATAATTAAAGTCTTGCAATTGATTTTTTGGGCCATCCTGGGGAGACCAGACACAAGGTCAAGCACACAATGGATAAGTATATCATTAAATCCAGTTCTTCTGGGTGTCAAGAAGAAATGCCAAGCAGTTACATAGAAGTTTTAAGCGTTCATCCTGAGATCTACCTGTTTCATAACGTTTCATTTTGATAACAGCCATCCTACTCACATCCTACATCCCAAACTAATGAGATATTTAGTCACTGAGAAGACAGAATTGTGCCAGAACCCAGCTCACAATATTTCCAACTTGAGAGAACACAGCCAGGCTTATTTAACTGTTTTCAAGTCCCTAAAATAAAAGGTTTCAGTTGTTGAGTCTTATTTCTTTCCCACCCAGTGTTTGGTCTTCTTCACTCAAAAGCATGGATACAGGAACATTGGGGATGGATATATGGCGTCCTGGAAAGGAAAAGATGTTGCCGAGAGCAGGTTTTGAGGAAAGGTTAACCCAGATTTGTCTAAGACAACCAAATTACTCTCAGCTGTAACCTACTGTATAGTCAACAGAAATCCTTCCAATGAGCAAATTATTTTGCTTCTCCCTGGAGGTGCTGGCTAGTCAGGGAGTTAGTACAGGATAATTCAGCACCTTGACAAGGTACTTCATTGAGATGCTACCATAGATTTCCAGAGGGTGAGAAGGGAGAGCTTTTGGCCATTTATTACCTCTCATCAGTGCAATTCCTGTTCTCATATGAGACAACACAGCAAAACAGGGCAGTCCTTCCTGCCTTCTTATTTGCTTTCAGGACTGTCAGCACCAGTTAGACATTAAACATTAAGTGAGAGGATTGTGAGATTGCACACAGAGTTGAGAAAGATGCCATTCAAACTATTAAAAATCCTCAGATATTACAATTATCCTACCAAAATTATGAGGGAGAAGTAATCAGGTGTGGAGTATTATAACTAGAAGCTTCCTTGACGTTTATTTTGTATGCCTGGCTTGCGTGCCAGACTGTCCAAGTAAAGGCAAGCCACAGGCTAATGGAGCAACATCACAGCTTTAGCCAACACTAGCCTTTTCCTGTGAGATGCTGAGCACAATGTGTGAGCAGCCACATACCCTCGAGGGCCACTAAGGCATCCAGAATCGAAAGCACACCAAGCACAAGTTTGGATTAGACCCATTTTCCCACTTTCTAATCCTCTCCACCTGGCACGGCAAAACCCTTGCAGCGTGAGCGGATGGTCCGTGCGTGTGAAGCCCAGAGGCACCTGCTGCTCCTGCTGTACCTTAGCAAACCTCAGCCTGGGAACCTGGGAGAGATCCAGCAACAACCGACAAGATGCTGCTTCACGTAAACCTCATTTGCATTTCTACTCTAAATCTGTTTCAACTCTGCCATCCATATGTTTTTCAGGGAAGAAAGGCAGAGCAAGGAGGGAGGGAAGCAGATGAGTGTATTTTCTCAAATTGCTGCACTCTCATTTTAACTTCCATTTCATGCTGACTTCCCTCCCACCCCCCAACAAAGTGTTTTCAAAACCTTCCTCCCACCTTCCTTCTCCTGTTCACTTGCTTCAGATCTTTATTAACACTACAAACCTATCCGTGGAAATGTTTTCCCCTTTGTAAAGGCATCAGATTTAAAACAACAACAAACAGTATGGTATCTTTTAACCCACCAGTGCTTTTACTGCTCCTTCATAAATGATTCTGGTTGAAACTCAGATCTCCTGGGTTGACCAATGGCAGAACCACGCAGGAAATGAATAGACAAAGAACTTGCCTAGCAAAGGCTTGCCAGTGATCAGGAGAGGATGCATTGGTTTGATGGGAGTGATTTAAACTAAAGAGGGGCTTCTTTGAGCTCCCTGCATTGGTGGATGTGACAGTTCAGCTGGAGAGGAGGGACAGGAGTTCACTGCAGTGCTCAGCAGTGACTCTTGAGCATTTCACGCTCATAAGAATGTTGCTCAAAGGTGGGAAAAAAAAAGGATTCTGGAAGCACCCAAAGTCTATGAGGTGGAAGACAACTTTTTCTGGAGAGGTGTTATGAAGAAATTGAGGAGTCTCTCAATGCTTTGATTCTGCTATTCTTTTAAACAAAACCTTTAGAGCTCCCATTTTAAAGGCTGAGAGATTTTTATTTTAAAGATTAAACCAAAGCTAAAAAATTAAATGCAAATTTTTCAATTCAACTCAAGTAGAATGGGTCATCAGATCTGGGAACTTGTGCCTGTGTTGCCCATTTCCTCAGTTCTGCAAACAGCATGACAGTGGGAGGCAGCGTCCCAGCCCAGGGTGCTGCAGAGCCCCTTGTCTTTCCTCAGAGAAGGAGAAAAAGCTTGAAATGAGGGGTTTCCTTCCAGAAAGTGAGTGATGACATCCAGATCTCTCTGCTCAGCTTCTTCATCCACCACTGACCTGAGTAACATACCAGACCACTCACGTATGTCTGTGCAGACAGCTACAGAGCTCCGTGGGGAGGGCTGAGGCTTGTTCTCTGCTCTGGAGGGAGATTGGCTATTTTGCCAGGTGCATGGGTTTGGTTACTGTGCTCTGAGTAAGACTATGAGAAATTTTCCCCTGCAGTCAGCTAACCTTTGTCGTCCCCTCTGGTCTGTCTCATTGGCTCACCAGAAGTTTTATATAACGGCCACTCTACTCCCAGAAAATCTAGGACATGAGAGACATCCCGTGTCTCCTGCTGTCTTCTCTTGTGAAGATCAGCTGTGGAGCTTCTTTTTCATCTCTCCCTCCAGGTGACTGATGTGGGGCGAGGGGCAGTGGGACATGTTCTTTGATGGCAGGTAGAGCAGCTGTTCTGCAAATATTTCTTGGACACCTACCTGTTATATGGCTGTCTCTGCTGGAAAGGGCAGGACTCTATGACTCAAAATGATCCCCTTTAGTCCTATGCTTCAAACAGCTAAATAGGCTCAGAAATAAACCTGCATCTCTCTTGGATTCCGCGATTCTCAGGGATGTTTGTGAAATGGGTCAGTGCAGTGGCACAGTGAACTCAAGCTTAAGTGAGCGAAATTCCTTCCCCACCAGTCACTTTTCACTAACTTCTTCCTACAAAGTATTTAGTTCAGAGTTAATTGAATTAGAAAAGGCCTTCGAATATTTCCACAAGGGACTGGGTTCATTTTGGCCTTATGAAGCCAATCAAATCATCAGAGAAGCAGAAAAAAAACGGTCAATGACTCACATTAATCATCTGAGAGAGCAAAGGGGGGAAAAAAAAAAACACAACCTGAACAAACCAGAAAGGTAGAAAAACCCCAGACTGCAACTCTTAAAAACTTAGCTCACCCCAGACGTGGAGAACTAGATGAAAAATTGACTCTGTGAATTGCATTATAGATTTTAAAGATGGGTCTGTTTCTGAGAGTCTGAGATTGAAAGTCTCATACGTGCTGATGGAGTTCACTGCAGCAGGGACCAGCCCATGCCGGGGAGCTCTGGAGAGCACATCCAACAAGCCCAGGGCTCTCTACACAGGTCAGAGGGTCTCTGCTCCTGCATTCTCTGCCCAGGGTGTTGCATTTCTGGTGTGAACTCAAGACATTTGCCCCTCGCAAGTCAAAGATGTGGACAGCAGGCACATGGATATGAGCAGGGGGTGGCCCCCAGGTTGAAGAGTGTACCTGAGATTTGTAAGAGCATCCTTGTACATCTAGGAGGTTATTCTTTTTTTTCCCCAGAGCTAAAAGCACGATTGCCTTCCTCAGGTTTCCAGTGGGATAAATGAAGTGAGGAGCTTTGAATTTTGCAGGAGGCTGTTGTGGTGGGTTCACCGTGGCTGAATGCCAGGTGCCCACCCAGCTGCTCTATCACTTCCCATGAGCAGCAGAATCCCCGGCCGTGTCTGAGAAGCAGGGTTTCTAAATCTTGGTAACAGCCATCGGAGACAATGAGTGCCCCCCCTTCCTGCTTCCTGCCCCAGCTTTTATATCTGGGTTGACGTCATATGGTATGGAATATCCCTTTGGTCAGTGCAGGTCAGCTGGCCTATTTGTGTCCCCTCCCAGGATCTTGCCCTTGACTGAACAGTGAGTGCTGTGCTCAGTGGTAACCAAAATATGTTATCGACACCAATGCAGAGCACAGCGAGGGCTCCTATGGGGAAACAAATTCTGGCTCAGCCAGACCCACCACAGCTGTCCATCCTACCTCCCCATGGAGCACGTGGGGCATCCCTCATCATCCTAGACAAGTCACTGGGCTAACTGGCTGCGGCACCTGCATCACACAACTGGCACCACACGCTTCCCTGCAAATGTGCCCCTTCAGTTGCCATAGTGAAGGTGCACCTCGGAGTGCCGCAGGCTGCAGTCACCCCACGTATTAAATCCCCGCAACTTCTCACCCCACGTGAGAACGAAACACCTGCCAGAACCTGTCACGTCGAAGGCAGTGCTAGGAACTACAGTCACAACAGGAAAGACTGATAAAGCTCCCTGGTTTATTCCCCTGCCAGGAAAAGAACTTGGATGGGATTTGAGGCCAATCTTTGCATCTCTTTCTGGTTTTATTTTTAAGTGAGTCTGTTATGGAAGGCACCAAACCGAAAGCCTGTCCTTCTTCCCAATTTTTGCATGTTTAACATTCAAATTCCAAGCTGGTAAATTTATTTTATTGATAAAGATCACTCACTGACTCCTTTTAAACAAGGATCTGTATAAGACAAAAAATTGATCACAAAAAAACTTGGTTTTGATTAATTTCTTTGCTCAAAAGATTTTAGAAGATCTCTTGTACATAAGGGGGTTTCAGGTTGTTCTTTTTTGGGAGTTTTTGGTTTTGTTGGTTAATTTTTGTTTTGGTTTGGTTTTTACCTAGGGTAAAAAAAATCATCTGTCTGAAACCGAAAATATGTTTCTGACTGCTACAGGATATCCAAACTAACTAAATAAAATCTTTAATTCAGATTTTGTCTCAAAAAAATATTAAGACATGGTTTTCCTCCAAAAATGTGGAACAGAAAACATTTTGAAAGACTTGAATCACTTTATGGGACAAAAACTTAATTTTGTAATTGCACTACAAAAGCGTTGGAAAGTAAAAGATGAAAACAGGGCCCTGCATTTTACTTCTATAGTAACAAAAATAATAGAAAGAGACAATTATTATTTTATTTTATTGGTAGGAAATGGTTATGCTAATTTTGATGGTATAAATGGGCATGAAATATCAAAGCTAATAACATGTCCAAAGCAAATGGAACACTAAAAATTCTTAAATGAACTTCAGAGACTTTCTTACTTCTTTTTTTTTCCTTATAGAGAGTTTAGTAAGCAATGACAAGCTCTAGTGGCAAGCAATCACAATTAAAAATAATTTAAATCTTTTATTAAATATGCAAAAAAGTTATCTCAACTAGAAGTCTTTGTAGTGTAGAAAATTATGTAAACCTTTCATTTTACAAAATCTCTTATTCCCTATTTCTTTAGCAACGTCTTCAGTAGCATAAGATGACCCCTCCAGAAACTCTCCTAGATATATTTAAAGATGGTATTTATGGGAAAGGAAAAAATTATTGTGAAATTTGTGTTCTTGCACTTATTTTAGAGGTTTTTGCCCATTAAAAACAAAGTCATCCAGCAGATGAAGAAAAACTAGGAATCAAACAGACGTTTCTTGCCTCCTGGATGAATTCCCCGGCCATTTGGATACACCACAAACTCTACCAATCCAGGGCATCCCCATTCCCACAGCTCTGGAAAAGGCCAATGAACCGTGGCCAAGAGAGCTCAAGCCTTCCTGTTACGCATTCCACTTGTTGCTTCACCTTCTGGTGATAAAATAATCTGATTAGATGAGTAGTTAATTACCAAGATTCACTCACTATCCATATTTTCACATCACAGGCAATGTTAGACATTGCTGGCAAACGGTGAACTGCGCCCTAAGAGCCCAGTGGTCCCATGAGAATTCCCAATTCCAATGGTCCAATTTTAATTCAGAAATGAAAATATCTGGACTGCCACCTCCTTGCACTTTCCAAAACCCTGCCTGTCTTCCACCTTCTGTGGGAGCCCTTTTTTTCTCCAGCAGGATTCTGCCTGACCTAACCACACACTCGGCTGTTTCCTTCCTCTCCCTTCAGCAAGACAGAGTTTGATTCACGCCCTTCAGCAGGATCAGTCCCAACATAAATTGGATCAGGACATTTCTGACTACTGTAACAGATATCCATGAACAGGCATTCAAGCAATACAGCTACAAGTTCTAGTTAAACCTTACTGGCAGCAAAACTCAAAATCTGTGGAAAACATATGAAGTGAATGATAAGAACTTGTTAAAATGCTTGAATAAATATTCACTGGGAAAAACAAAAAGGCTGCGCTGATTTCACAGAGCTAATATTAATTTACTGATTTCTTGATTAAAATGAAAATGGAAAAATGATTCCCAGCAGGTCCCTCTTCTCTTGCTAAGTTAATAGCAGGGATGCCATCTCACTGAAAATGATACATTTGATGTTAAAACCTAGAAATGTTCTTATTTCTTCAATTCACTCAGCCAGTGAGGCTCAGCAATGTTTCACTGGGCTAGGACAGTCTTTCTGCATTAGTTAGAATGAAAGGGAAGGGTGGAAAGAGCAACTCCTCATTATGTGTTCTAACGACTGTCAACTGGAGTCCAGGACCCTGATGTTACGAAATAAACCTGGAAGGGCAACACAACAGCAAATCCAGTATTGTTACTGCCACCAGGAGTGACAGAGGAGGAGCAGAGAGTAAAAGTGATTTGGGTAAGACAGGGCAATGTACGATCTCTAATGACACAGAAAGAAGGACACCACTGCAAGCAAATGACAGAGGCATGACCAAAGCACAGCCAAGCTTCCTCAGTGAAATGTGTTCTTTACCATGAGCCCAGTTCAGGCAAAGACAGACTTTGGGAAATGTTTCTGGGCATGTGGAGCTCAGCAGTGATTCCTGTTACCTTTAGGGATATCTCTCTGACATGTGTTTGGTCTGGCAGAGAGTGTTTTGCCTCTTTCTGGTGCTCAGTAACTCATAATGACATTGATATTAATAACAATTGAAAATACTCAAAGAATTGAGTCCTTCACAAAAATCTGATGTTATTTATTGCTTGTACTGCCATTTTGCCCTTGCCTTTGCTCCTTTTTGGGTGAAGGAAGTCAGGGAAGATGAAATCAAGAAATCCTTTCACAGAGACACTGATACCTTCTGAAAAGGCTCTTAAGGTGGAAAGGGGAATATCCAACTGCAAAACATCATGTCCAAAATGCCTTCAGTCACCTGTAGGACATGTTGCCTGGTGTTCAGCTAATGGTTTCTAAAGCTCTAAAATCTCTACTGGGTCCTGGATAAATCTGCCAGTCTCTGCTACCCTTGAGCACCTGGAATGCCACACCTATGTTCAGATACCTGGTTTCGTTTCAAAACGTTGGTGGCTTTCTATCAGTTATGTAAGAGAGACATTTACTTTCAAGAGGAAAATTCAAGCCACGAGCCAAGAAACTTGAAGACAAAGGGTCTAATGAGGCACAGCTGAAGTGTGCATGAGTTTTGCATAAGTGCCCAGCTTAGGTAGGTTATCATCAGTCAGCAAAGCCTTGGCTGTTCCATATCAAAGAATGATCCTTTCCGGGCTGCCAAAATGACACAGAGCTGATAGGCAAATCTTGCTTGTTATACACCCCAGCTAAGTGCTGCCCACACACTCTGCAAGTACCTCAGGGAAAAATGGGCTCTGCAGCCGAGTTAGAGCACAGAGCCTCACAGCACAAGACAGCAACCAGCGTGTGCAGTTTGGAATCAGCTGCCTTTGGAGAGCTGAATGCATTTGAGAAGGCCACTGCTACCAGCTGCGCTTCTCTAAGATGAATTTACATTTAGCACACAATTAATTTCCCTTGCACAAATGAAAGAGAATGTTGGTTTCCTCAGGGACAAACATCCCTGTGAGCTTGGCCACTAGGCAGAAGATGTTCCTCATCCCAGATTCTGGGTCAGCTTGGGGCAGGGAGGATGTGTTTCATTTCAAATATTAACCAGGATAAGCATTTTTTGTTGGATTCCAGAAACTCCTCAGGGAGAAAGTCCTAGTTGTAGGCAACGTGCAAGCACTGAAATTCCACCCATTCAGCACTGATTGCCTCCATTACTGGCATTGCTGCTGCGTCTCCAAAAGCAACACAACGTTAAGCAGTTAAAAGCCATTATAAAGCTCAGTCTGTTTAGCTGGATGTATAATGCACTTGGATTTATGGTCAGGTCTGCTCTGTTCCCAGTAAGCAGAACCAAATGAATGTTTGGTTTGAAGAGGAATATGACTTAGGCCATTTGTGTCAAACTGGCTGTAGGGGCAGTATTTGGGCATAAGCCATTTGTAACCCCACAACTGTCTGAACTTCCCAGCTTGGAAAGCAGATTTGGTAGGTGAAGACTGGTAGAGTGTGACACAATGTAAATTCAACTCTGAGGGTCATGAGTCTGGTACTAAATATCTAAATAACATCATAGCCCATAATGCTATTGACATAGATTACCAAGCTGTAGAATAGCAGGGTAACTTTTAAGACTTCATTATGAATTGCAAAATTTATACCACCCCTACAATGACTGAAGGAAAAATTATGCCCAGAGGAGAAAAAACAATATAAATAACACTACAACACATCCTGTCAGTGCAGTTCCAAGGTGGTCACCTGTTCTTGGAACAGGAATTTACACAAGGAGGGAAGATATCTGTTCTCCCTGACCTAAAAGGGAGTGAAGAAGCTGGATAGTATCTGGAGGGGATACAGGATGGCCAAAGGGAGAAAGCTTTATAATTAAGGATAACCTTCCTGCCAAGCTCCAGTGCTATCAAAGTTGTGATGGTTCAGCACCACTACAAAACAGCTGCAAGGATCTCAGAGATGTGACTGACCAACCAGCTCCTGGCGAACAGATCACCCTTGGCCTGCCTTGTAATGGTTCTTCTTTGTTATTTTGCCCTCGTAGGAAAACAGGACCCTGATCTGGGGGTATTGTTCAGGGCTTGCCATGGTAAGAGGCAGCAGACAGGAGTATATAGGGCAACTACTAATTAGAACCATAGAATGCTTTGGGTTGAAAGGGACCTTAGAGATCATCTAGTTCCAGCCCCTCTTGCTGTGGACATGGACACCTCCCGCTAGACCAGGTTGCTCAGAGTCCCATCCAACCTGTCCTTGAACACTTTCAGGGTTGTGTGCTGCACCCAGACTGAGGATTCCCTGTAACTCCAGGGGTAAACCTGTACCTCTGATATGCATAAAAGGAACACAAATAAAATCCTAAAGGAATCGAAATGGGAGAGAGTCTGCTTTTTCTGAACAGGCCCTTTAAGAGACCCATCTTTCGAGCGCTCTGTGAACAAAGACAACATAGTGATATAATGATGGATTATTGGATCAGGCCTGGCAAATGTCAGAAGAACCCACCACACTGAGCTGGAAGACTTGTTCTTTCATGTCCTGGAACAGACTTTGAGCTCGTATCCAAATTTGTTGAGTTTGGCCATTTCTTTCCCCTCAGATAGAGCCAAGGAGCAGCAATGTGGAACAGTTGCATTTTGCGAGGGGAGCCCAGAGAGCAGCAGCTGCTGGAGGGAGGCAGCCTGCTCCGCTTCGTGCAGGGCTCAGAGGTGAATTCCGGCTCCCAACAGCAGGTAAAATTTGCCATTCGCTGCAAACGTTTTTTTGCTGATTGTGTCACACTCAGTTTCCTAAGGAGGAAGCAGGAGAACTCAGCCTTATTTGCATGAGTTTCACATCCCTCTCCTTGGCTGAGAACACACTGTGCTGTTCGATGGACAGCTCCTTTCTGATTCACTGCTCTAATTATGTTTTACAGCCGGAATATGGTACTTATGTCAAAGCTGATGGGTAAAATTCTACTGAGAAGCAACAACGTTTTGTAGCATTCTCCTGTTGTTCATTTCCATGACTTCCCTTCATTTTTTTCCCCTCAAGCCTCATTTTCCAGGCACTAGTCATTCTAGAGAGAGATGTTCTCACCTCCTTGATGCTTTCTTTTGACTAACAGCCATATTCTTCTTTTATTTGTTTATTTATTGCACATTTGCAGGCATATGGTGACAGAAAGAGAAAATAAGGAGAACAGGCTTATAATTTGTCTAAAGCAGCTGGTAAAGAGCTGTAGAATCTGTCCGCAGGTAGACCTCCACAGCAATGATAATCCTTTTGCACAGGAGAATAGGATCATACAGGTTTAGAGACAGGTGTACATATTTCCAAGACTAATTCAGGCCCCTGCGCTGCATGAAAATGCTTATTATTGTATGCTCTGTTATCCCCACATGCAGAGCCTGTCCGGAACTACATGACAAGGGAGAATAGTCACCAGTCAGCTTCCCCTCTCATCCCAGACAAAAGCCACCAGCAAGAGCTGGGCAGTTATCTCTTGGTCCTAGACATCACTGGAGGAACTAACCCAAATTTAGGTGTTCTGGTCACTCTGGTTTGGCTTGTGTACTTCTCCTGAGAGCCTCAAAGAAGGCATCCCTCAGTTACAAGCCTGACCTATTTGCTCCTTATGCAACCAGCTCACAGCACTGCACAGCCTGACCTGAGGGAGAAGGGCTGGTGGGATTCCTCGCCAGCCTGTGGAAGAGAGGAAGGCACTGTTTCAGAGGAGACATGGTCATGGACAGCACAGGACTGCAGAGCACCAGTGCTGCTGAGCTTAGCTTCACGTCGTTTTCCTTGTCTCCTATTATTTTCTTCAGCTGATGTTGGAGCTGTTCCTGGCGCTCCATTATTCCCTGGCTATTTCACGCTATAAGGTACAGCAGGACCCCACCCCGTGACATACAGCCAGACAGCTCTAGTGTTTCTGTGTGTGTTTGGCAGGTACAGAGACGAGAGGGAGGGGAGAAAACTCACTGCTGCAGCAGCAGCATCACAGCTTGGCTAACAGGGGAAAAAAGCAAATACATGATCTCTCATTTAACTGTGCTAAATGACAAATCGCTTACAGGCAAGGCTGCCCACTGGGGAAAACACCACCAAAGTGATAGTTTCTCATTTCCTAGAGACTGCTGACCAAGGGAGGAAGGGGCATTTGAAATGCTGGTCAGGTGCTCGACCGTGGCTATTTTCCTCATTTTTACAAGAGCATTTGGTATAACATTATTCTTAGTCCTTGTCAACATTCAAATGAAAAGAAAAAGCTCAGGTGACTGTTTCATTGCTTAATTCTATTTCAGCAGAACTTGAGATCCAGATGGTTTCCTTTTCATTTTTTTTTCCTAAACTTAAACCTGCCAAACTTAGGGTTCAGAGATCTGCCTTTTCACAGTGCACCTGCTGCTGGTCCAAGCACCTGCACTGTGCTGGAGTAGTACTTTTGCACCACTCCTTCTCTGCCAAAAAACACATTCTGGTGTTGCTAAGGAAATCTTGTAGCCAAATCTTGGCAAGGGAAAAGAAATGTTTAATTTAAAAAAAAAAAAACAAAACAAAAAAACCTACAAAACCAACAACCCCCCACAAA